>JAYESA010000010.1:137905107-138505107 GCA_036927795.1 Iris macrosiphon | reverse complement strand
ACCACATCGACAATCTAGCATCGTGGGGTGTTGGCTCAACCAATCCATGTCTAGGAAAATATCATAGTCTAGACTTAACCTAATAATAAATCCCTAATGCATAATTACTCTTCCCTCAAAATTTATCCCTAAAATAATATTTCTTAATTTTTTTCTTTCCGTTATTCATTACTCCGAGTCACCATAGTATAATTATAATAATGGTATCACCCAAGCAAATGCTAGAAGTTTTGGTATCAGATAATCATCTTCCAGGTGAGAGCCTAAATTTTATCTTCTCCAGTTCATAATATCGTTCCTGGTATCGCCATCATGGGCTACAACTACTTCCTAGCATCTAACTATGTATTTCCATCAATCATTCTAGAGGGTTAGGATCAACAATCTTTGTAGCTCCCAGTACTTCCTAAATTATTGCTATCTCAAGTACGTGTAGGGTTTTATCAGTTCTAGGAATGTACTACTAGGTCCAATTCTCTTGCTAACAATCTATACTAGTTCTAGAATCTAAATAGATCCTATCAACCTACCCTACTAAGGGTAACAATCTTCTCAGAGAATATTACATAAATCATGTCTTTTGTCGTCTAGACTACGATCTTCTTCTGGAGGGAACCATCAAGCACAAGCATTGTCTTTCCGAAAAAAATGAGATGATAAACAATAATAACGATATTGATGAAAAAAGAACGAATACAATTGGGAATTTCAAGGGCGATAATCAAATACAAGAGAGTTTTAAAAATTGATTATGGATTAAGATCCTATTCAACATAAATCCTAAATTGTAGGCTCGTTTGGTTCAGTAAAGTAACCAAAACGATATGCTCTTTGACCTTCATTGGCCACCACAAAAACCTTGTCACGTCTTAGTCCCAAAACACAAGGGACTAGTCCACATGGCAATGGCCATCTACGTACCAAGGGGACTCAAGTCCGACTCTGAATACGTATAAGCTGTAAATGAGGGTTACTATCTAGATAACATGGTTTATATGTCTATGTCTTAAACCACAAGGATATGTAATAAAGAAAGGACAACATGTATCATGGTGTGTACCCAATACTACACTCGTCCGAATAGACTCGAAAGAAATAATATGAGTCTACAAATACTGGGCTATACTAGTAGAAAATAAGCAAAGATCACAATAGTTGAACAATGAAGAAATAAAAACAAATAACGAGTAACAATACCTGCATACCCGTATAATACTCATCAGCAGCTCCAGCCTCCCGTCAGCAATCGACCCTACAATCTGGCAGGGAACCAGGTCCTCAGAGGGACGCAACAAGGTACAAAAATAGTATGTCATAGTATAACAGAAAGAACAAGTGCAACGCCGGTGTAATCTAGCATAACCACCTAAGTGAGACACAACTTTGAAGATAATTTTTGACGTATGGGCTTTCCAAATATAAAATCGTAGCTCCGAGGCACAGAGACACACGTGGCATACCGTAGCTCCGAGCACAGAGTCACACGAGTGATACTACAAATCCGGATACAAGATCTCTACATAAATAGGAATATAAATATATATAGCACATGCAAAGTAGCCCAAACGTCTAGTAACTGTCTTTCCCTCCCAATAAGGTCAACGAGTGCTCGCTGAACCTGAACCTCTATCTAACAGTCTCATCCTACTGAAGTAACTATCAATAATCACGACCCTAAAATCATCATAGATTTTGGCCATGCTGACACTATCAGGATACAGGAAGTCTGGCACTTTGATGGTGTCTGAATGTGTCCTAGGATTCCGATATAACCAAGTAGGTACATCAAGGTGTCGCGAGCATCTATCAATCGATACTAGATATTACCAATGAACGTCTACACCCGGTTATGACCCAGACGCTAAGTAACGATTCTTATACAAAGTGCGCATAATGCATAGATAAAATAAATAGTAAATCTGAAACTGAGATACATGATGACAAGGTACACTTGCCTGGATCCGGATGCTGAAGTCGGGGCTTTGGTACAACGTCCAAGTCCGCAGATCCCGAAGTACCTAGAGACAATATATAAAATTAATTAATAAACTATCATGATGCAATGCTAAAATAAGAGGTGACACACGTCTAGCATATGCTTCTGTCTGAGTTACATATAGCTCATATAGACACTAACCAGAGGGTTGACCTAAGTTGACTAAGGTAACGTTACATCAAATATAATCAGCAATCAGTATAACGTCCTCAATAAAATCTCCAATCCCCTAATATTTATCACTGTGATTTCAGTCATTCAAGCTATGCTCATCCTCAACCATACCATCCTTGTATTCACAGACGTTATTATGTACATCCAATTTATTCATCCTCAAATAAATTAGTTATAAATTATCAAGTTCATAATAAATAACCTTAATTATAATATTATAACACCATTTCCTTATATACCTAATCCTCAATATTAACCATAAAAATACGCATGTGAAGTATTCATGAAACTCTAACCCTAACTAGGGTCTCTCTAGCACAAGAAACATAACTATACTAAAAAAGAGAAGGGTGAGGAGTTACCTCGGTGGCTGCGGGTGTTGGCAGCAGTGATGATGCAGCTCCGGTTAGGGATAGCGTCGGCCGCATGGGTGGCGCACTTGTCGACCGAGGTGGTGGGAGCGCTCAGCCGCGTGAAGGAGGGGGTGCTCGGCTAAGTGAAGGATGTGGTACTGGAGGTGGTGGTCATGGTGGTGGTGAAACTGGTCATGGAGGTGGTAGTGTTGGAGGTGGTTGATGATGATGGCAGGTGGAGGTGAAGGTGTAGGAGGTGGTGGTCGTGGTGCTGCTGGCCGTGGAGGTGGTGGTGAAGCTACAGGTGAAGGTGGTGGTGAAGGTGAGGGTGAGGGTGATGGTGAAGGGGCGGGTGAAGGTGGTCAGAGTTGTCAGCGGCGGAGGAGATGTTGTGGATGGTCGAGGCTGCTGTGAAGTGCAGCGAGTGGTGGCTGCATTGTGAGGAAGGTGGTCGGAGATGGCATCGGGTGGAGATGTTATGGATGGCCGGGGCTGTTGTGAGGTACAGCGGGTGGTGGCAGCATTGTGAGGGAGATGGCCGAAGATGGCAGCCGAGGAGTGAAGAAGAAGAAGAAGAAGAAGAAGAAGAAGAAGAAGTGAAGAAGAAGAAGAAGAAGAAGAAGGAAAGGGAAGATTTTGGCTCTAAGAAAAGAAGAGGGAAGAGAGAGAGAGAGAGGGGGGGGATTCCTAGATTTCTCTAGGGATTAGGGCCGGCCACTTTGGGAATGGTGTGAGGGTGTGTTAATATAGGGGAATGTTTGGTGGTGATGATGATGCAAGTTGAATCAAGGGTCTTGATTCAACATAAAAAATTATACCAAGCAAATGGGGAGAGAGTAAGACATGACCGGTCATGTGAGGTTGGGGGGTTCTTCATTGGCTTTAACCAATAGGGTGGTGACATCTAGCACCCTATTTGCTATTAAGCCCCTTAACTTTTGGTTATTTGCACATGAAGGAAAAATGGTGAGAATTTGGTGTGGGAAGTGGTGTTTGGTGTTTTGTAGTGTGAGAGAATATTGTGTGTTTTGTATGGGCTTCATGAAAGGGGTATTGGGTTAAATTGTGGTTAGGTTAGGATTAGTTTAAGTTGGTGTCCCCAATTTAATTAAAATAAAGTGTTATGTGCTCTTAAATTAAATGGGGGCACATGGGGTCTCAATTAGGAATGACACAAAGGTCATAAATGGTGTAGGTTTGGTGTTAGTCTTGGGCCCTTTAATTTGTTCGACAAAACGGGTTAAGTTTTTATCCCTAAATCGATGGCAACGACATAGGTACGCGATATAGGATTGAAAAATTAATTTTGTGTCTGGGAAGTTGTGCAATTAAATTAGAGCACAAGGGAGGGTGTTTGTGAGTGACAGAAATATCCAGCGCCTAGGTTGGCTTGTCAAGTCAATAGTGCAATAATTTGTTAGAAATTAAAGGCTATTGTTGGGCTCCAATTATTGTAGCAACGGTAGGGTGCACCAAGGGTTTAAATTAAAGAACCAGTCAACGTAGCCTAATTTTTAAACCTCAAACACCATGTTGCTAAATCAAAATTTCTAACCATATCTAGTCTTCCAAAAATAATAATTTGAGGGAGTTTACAATGGCCGAACCCCCTTGACCCCTCCCTCAAGCTACTATACAATGACAAATATACCCCTTGGGGCCTCTCATGAAGAAGTAATTAAGGAGGGAAGGTTCTAGTGTAATGGGTTTAATTAAATTAATTATCCTCCTGATGAATGGGATTCTAATTAGGCTCAATTCTAACTAATTATAAATGTTGGTCCATAGATCTAATCTAAACTAGTTAGGTCCACTAACACAAGTCCAAAACAATAAACTAACATCTAACAATAATTAAATAAGACCATAAATAATTATACAACATGCATAATATTAAATTAATTATGAAATGGCCAAAATATTCTCTCCTAGAAAATATGGTAGTGACAAGTCTACCCCCCTTAAAATAATTTCATCCTCAAAATTCAAAGATAAAAACTACCCTCAGAAAATAAACAGAACAGAACAGAACTAGGAAAGAACATACCTCAAGGCACAAACAAATATGGATAACGCTCTCGTATTTCATTCTCTCTCTCCCAGGTAGACTCCGCCAGAGAGTGATGCCTCAATGCAACGCGTACCAAGAGAATAGTCTGGTTCCTTAGCACCGTCTCCCTCCAATCCAGAATCTCAACTGGCTGCTCTGAATAGCTAAGAGTAGGGCCCACCTCTATCTTCGAGTGATCCAACACGTGACTAGGATCCGCCACGTACAGTCTCAACTATGACACATAAAACACGTTGTGCACTCCCTCCAATGCAGGTGGCAAGTCTAGTCTATAAGCAACTACACCAACCCTCTCTAGAATAGTGAAAGGTCCAATGAATCGTGGACTAAGCTTCCTGCTTCCACTGAAGCAAATCGTGCCTTATGTCGGAGAAATCCTGAGAAATACCAAACTACCAACATAGAAGAAAACACAACCTTAAGAACTTAATCTATAACAAACAACCAATAATAAGCACAAAACAAAAATCTAAACTATACCTCAAACTCCAAAGGTCTCCGGTGGCTATCGGCCCAATGTTGTTGTCTGTCCTGCGCCACTCGAAGTATGTCTCTGATCAACTTAACCTTCTCCGCTGTATCCACAACTATCTCTGGCCCTAGCAAAACTATCTCTCTAACATCGTCCCATGACAAAGGAGTACGACATCTCCGACCGTACAGAGACTAAAATGGTGACATCTCTATACTAGCCTGGTAGATGTTGTTGTAAGCAAACTCTACCAAATGAAGATGGTCCTCCCAAGAACCACCGAAACCTAGTACACAAGTGCGCAACATATCCTCGAGAGTCTAAATAGTCCTCTCTGACTGTCCATCTGTCTGGGGGTGATATGCAGTACTGAACTTGAGCTTGGTGCCCAAACTCGCCTACAAACTCCTCAAAAAATGAGAAGTAAAATGACTATCCCGATCAGAGACTATGCTGATAAAAACTACATGTATCCTAACGATCTGCCTCACATACATCTCTACAAGTTTCTTCGTTGGCAAACCCACCTTGAAAGACAAAAAGTGGGCCAACTTGGTCAACCTGTCAACGATGACCCAAATCGCATCTTTTCTTCCTGGAGATCGTAGAAGTTCGGACACAAAATCCATAGTAATGTGATCTCATTTCCACTCTGGAATGGGTAATGGATGAATAAACTGCCTGGCCTCTGCCTCTCGGATTTCACTTGTTGGCACACTAAGCATCTGGATACAAACTGTGCCACTTCTCTCTTCATGCCATACCACCACACACTCTTTCGTATATCTCGATACATCTTGTTGGCACCTGGATGTATGAAATACTGAAAGTGATGCACTTCCTGCAATACCTCCTCACGCAGCTCTTCACTAGGCACACACAATCTAACACCATGCCACAAAGAACCATCCCCAACAATAGTAAAATTATCCTCCAATCCTGCTCTTACCTGAGCTCTGATGCTCCTCAGAGATACATCCTCATACTGGACTGCCTTGATCCATTCTATCAACTCTGAGTGTATCTGCAACCCTACATCTGCATAGCAAAATAAGAAACTATTACCTCAATACCCAAGCTCTCTAAGTCCACCAATAAATATCGATCCTGCATCAACAACATAGCTATCGGATACCTGCTCAAGGCATCGGCAACTACATTAGCTTTCCCAGGATGAAACTACAAAGATATGTCCAAATTCTTTATTAGTTCCAACCACCAATGCTACCTCATGTTTAACTCCTTCTGCATGAAAACGTAATTCAAGCTCTTGTGGTCTATGAAGATCTTCACACGCTCTTCGTACAAATAGTGTTTCCACAACTTCAGGGCAAAGATGACTACTGCCAACTCCAAATTATGGGTAGGATAGTTCTTCTCATGAGGACGCAATTGTCTGGATGCATAGGCAATCACTTTCTTATTCTGCTGAAGAATACAACCCAGATATTTTTTTCTATGCATCACTATAAATAGTGAAACCTCCAGACCCTGATGGCAATGTCAAAATATGAGCATACATCAACCTCTTCTTCAATTCCTCAAAAGCAACATGGCAGTCCTCCGTCCAAACAAACTCTACATCCTTCCTGGTGAGTCTGGTCATCGGCTTGGCAATCCTCAAAAAATCTTGCACAAACTTTCTGTAGTAGCCTGCCAATCCCAAGAAACTCCTGATCTCTGCTGCTGAACTCGGGGTCTTCTAAGACTCCACTGTTGTGATCTTCTTCGGATCTACTAAAATTCCATCACCAGTCATAACATATCCCAAGAACTCTACCTTGTCCAGGAAAACTCACACTTGGACAGCTTTCCATACAACTTCTCCTTCCTCAGCACATCCAACACAATCCACAAATGATCCTCGTGCTTCTTCGATATCTTCGAGTATATGAGTATGTCATCGATAAACACCACCACGAACTTGTCAAGGTACTGATGGAACACCTTGTTCATTAAATTCATAAATATTATTGGGATATTAGTTAACCCAAACGGCATCACCATAAAATCATACTGACCAGACCGAGTCCTAAAAGCAGTCTTCGGTATGTCCTCTGGCTTCAGTTTCACCTGGTGGTAGCCTGATCTCAAGTCTATCTTAGAAAATACCTTGGCACCACTAACTGATCGAACAAGTCATCAATCCATGGCAAAGGGTATTTATTCTTGATAGTGAGATTATTCAATATCCTGAAATTAATGTATATGCGCACCGATCCATCCTTCTTCAGTACAAACAATACCAGGACTCCCCACGGTGAAGAACTCGATCTGATAAACCCCTTATCCTGTAACTCGTCCACTTACTTTTTTAGCTCGACCAGCTTACTGTTGTTTACTCTATAGACATGCTGTGAAATTGGTTTCGCAGCTGGCACCAAGTTTATAGATAATTCAATATCTCGATCTGGCGGCAATCCTGGAAATTCCTTAGGAAACACATCCAAGAACTCTGCTATCAACAGATACGGCAACTCCTTGTCTTCCACCATAGCTCCACAGATAATGCCTTCTCCCTGCTCTACAGCTCCTCTAGCGAACTCAAACTCTGGCTCTCCTGGTAGACCAAATAAAACTCTACCTCCTCTATAATCTATACTAGCACGGTGCCTACTCAACCAATCCATCCTGAGTATAATATCATAGCTCGAAAGTGGCATTAAAAGTAGACACACACTCAGCTTTCGGCCTCCCAGAGTAACTCTCCGATTCTTATAAATATTATTAACCAGGATAATGCCTCCCCCAGTCATGATCTTGCAAGTCCTAAGCAATGATTCAGCTACCAAACCATGCTTCAGAGCAAAAGAAATAGATACAAAACTATGGGAAGCACCACTATCAAACAAAGCTAAAGTTGGAATAAAATCAAGAAGAACAGAACCTGCGATGACATATCCGGTGGGCTCGACCTCCTCGACTGTCATAGCGAACGCTCGTCCCTGACGTGCACCTCCCTGATGCTTGTGCTGGGCATAACGCTGCTTTTGGGTCGGAAGCGGCGGTCCCCTTGGCTGTACTGCAGGTGGTCTCGCATGTGTCCTCGGAGCTAGAGCTGCTCCCTGAACTGTACGACGAGGGTTGGAAGGACACTCTCTCAGCTGATGCCCTTCGGTACCATAATACAAACAAACTCCCAACCTCTTCCTGCAAACTTTCCTGATGTGGCCGGACTTCTTACAGAAATGGCAGAAAGCTTGTTGTGACTGTCTATACTGCTATGGTGTCTGGTAAAACGGTGCCCTAGCTGGAGTCTGGTGCTGCTGAGACTGCTAAAAAGGCTTGGACTAGAAATAAGGATGCTTGGCAGTCACTGTGATGCTATTTGTCCCCAGAAAAGAATTGCGATCTCTTTTGGACTTCAAACCCAACTTTCGCTCAACCTTGTGTGCCTCCGTAAGTATCTCAGAGTAGGTTTCATAAAAAGACGGAGTGAGGATCTTCACTTCCCAGTTTAGACCCTTGCAAAAACGAATAGCTCAAACCTCCGGCTCTCTCACTAAATACTCCATAAATTGGCTCAGCCTACCGAACTCTGTCACGTATTCATCCACAGATATACTCCCCTGAATGAGGCTCTTAAACTGCCTCCCCAAGTCTTACCTGTCTGCCCGTGCGAAGAACTTTTTCTTGAAGAGGTCCTTGAACACCTCCCAAGACTGTCTTGCGTCAGCAAGAATTGGCTCATTTATGAACCAAGTACGGGCGACGTCGAACAGCTGAAGTCCCACTGCCTCAACCTTCAAATCCTTAGAAAGACAGGACACCCTTATGAGATGCTCAATGTCCTTGAGCCAATCATCAGCATAGACGATGCCTTCCATCCCCTTGAAGACCCTAGGCTCCAGCTTCTTAAATTCCTGAATGGTGCCTGGCCGAAGCTGGGCAACCTGAGGAGCAACTTGCTGCTGGACCGGAACTCCTCTCTCTACTACGTCATAAGCAAGCTGATGAGCACTCTCGATGCCCTACCGTAAGACGTTTGTCTGTCTCTGGTGTGCCTCAGACTGAACCCTCTGTGCCTCCAATATCTCGTGAAACTGTGTGAACATCTGTGTCGCATCTGTCGGCACAGAAGGTGGAGGTGGAAGTCCCTCAGATATAGCAGGCACAATCCTCTAAGTAGGAGGTGGACCCCCGAACGCAGCTGACACGCCAATCACCGACGAAGTAACTAATGCAGGCCCTCGAAAAGTCGTAAACCTCTCAGAAACTGCTCTCCCCTGCTGTGATATAGTCTTAGGCAGCATCCTTAGACAAAGCGAAAAGGAAGAATCAATATGGCACACGATATAAAATACTCAATGAAGGATAGTTAAAGATCAAATATCAATATCAAGGAAGAATAGTTGAATTGAATCAATAGAGTTTTTCCTAGATGTGATTGAGTATTCTCGGCCTATTGCCTATATCCTATATCCTGAAATAGGCTCGTAATAGCACTCAATTCAGAGCACCACTATGAATCACACTAATTGCGACCTCAAAGACCTGCATGGGCCACCACTAAAAACGTGTCACGACCTACACCCGGTATAGGGATGCAAGTCGGGAATAACGCCCAGCCTATACCGCAGCATCGATAGTAGAACATTATTTGGGTAATCTATCTAATCAATATAATATGCCACCAACAATATACATATACTCAATCACAGATCTAAGATGGAAAATAGTACGAATATGATAAAAGAATAGACTAGTCACAATACAACTCATGAGTCAAATAATAACAAATCAGTCAGAGAAATACTACACAATATGCTGGAGACAAATCCAGTAAAACAATATATTGGAGACAAATCCAGTACAAAATAAATAACTAAGATGCTACAAGTCCCGGGTCGTCTGTCTCAGTCGGGATGAGATCCTTCTTATCCAAGATCTTTGGCTCTAAGCCCACAATATTCTGAGGTCCGTAATGAGTGGGGTACTACTCCTCAGTATCACCTGGAAAAAAAATATCCAGTCAGGAAAGGAGCAGAGTATATCTCTAACAGAAGTTCTAATCAATTATATAAACTATGTAATAGTAAATAGATATAAAATATACAAGATGCAATATATACATACAAGAGATGAACAATAAGAAAATACTGGAAATAAATACAAGAATGAATAATATGGCAATGAACATGAATACTAATACTAAGTGAGTGAGTACTAGTTTTAACATGTGATCGGCTTGGGAACTTACACAAGGAACTTGCACAAGGATAAGGGCCTGGTTAGTCATACGTGCGGTGTATGACCAATACTCACAAGGAACAAGACATACACAAGGAGGGTATGATCACATATCTATATTAAATACTCCCCACCCCGACTGGTATAGTGGATCCAACCATGGTACGTCATGACACAGGATTCTCTAGGAAGGTAGCAAGTCTCCCCGAGAATCAGTGTCTGTACATATACAAGAAAAATAAGGAAACAAGGCTTGCAAAAGATACACCGTAAATACCAAGGAATAATATCTCATGACGAGAACCAGATATACCAATCCGTGTAACCATCGTGTCAAAAAATCAAGAATATCTACACTAGATACAAGAAACATAGAGGATATCATAAATGAGAAACTATCAGAGAATATACTCTTCTAAAATCCGGTGAACAATATCACAGATGTCTGGTACGGTGCCTCGAAGACCTAGATATGGAATATTACATCAATACAAGATTTTGGAATAAAAAATAAGTTAAACTAGTCAACTTCTAGGTCAAAAAGCCATTTCTAAGTCAAAACTGTCAAACTAGGTCAACTCTAAGTCAAACTGGTCAAACTACCTATTTCTAGGTTGTATGAGTCTATCTCTAGGATATTGGGTCCATACACTATGTAACTAGGCCACACTAGCTAAATAGGATACTAAGATAACGTATCGCAGGATACGCAAACAATAGATATGGAAGTATCATATTACGCATATATAATCATAAAAATATAACAATCCTAACTAATATAATGCTAAGTGGATACCTTGGCTTTGAACCAAAGCGGTATCGCAACACTATACACCCATCTCGATACTCAAATCCAATACCTTGAGTATCCCTCAATACCTTGACATTTACCTTGGTATCTCAAGGTAATGTGCTCTTTAGTATACATTAGCTACCCAATACTAATCTATATACTAATATGCAATTACTAGTACCAACTACCAACTAATCATTAATTATTAATATATATTTATGTACATACCTACATACATAACTAGAGGTACATAAGTATATACGTATAGATCTAACTTATCAATTAACCACAAGTACATACATATAGATAACTTAATTAACTAGATAACTAGCTAAACTATTTGTATACATATCTATTCATAACTAGCAAATATCAAATAACTACCTAACTATTTAAACTAACTACTAACCAACTGATAATTATACCTTACCTTGCCTCACAATGATGTTGCTGCTACTGTGTTGTTGTTTTCAGTAGCTGTGCACATACCCCTTATTGTTGAACATCGTGTCAAAAAATCAAGAATATCTACACTAGATACAAGAAACATAGAGGATATCATAAATGAGAAACTATCAGAAAATGTACTCTTCTAAAATCTGGTGAACAATATCACAGATCTCTGGTACGGTGCCTCGAAGACCTAGATATGGAATATTATATCAATACAAGATTTTGGAATAAAAAATAAGTTAAACTAGTCAACTTATAGGTCAAAAAGCCATTTCTAAGTCAAAACTATCAAACTAGGTCAACTCTAAGTCAAACTGGTCAAACTACCTATTTTTAGGTTGTATGAGTCTATCTCTAGGATATTGGGTCCATACACTATGTAACTAGGCCACACTAGCTAAATAGGATACTAAGATAACGTATCGCAGGATACGCAAACAATAGATATGGAAGTATCATATTACGCATATATAATCATAAAAATATAACAATCCTAACTAATATAATGCTAAATGGATACCTTGGCTTTGAACCAAAGCGGTATCGCAACACTACACACCCATCTCGATACTCAAATCCAATACCTTGAGTATCCCTCAATACCTTGACATTTACCTTGGTATCTCAAGGTAATGTGCTCTTTAGTATACATTAGCTACCCAATACTAATCTATATACTAATATGCAATTACTAGTACCAACTACCAACTAATCATTAATTATTAATACATATTTATGTACATACCTACATATATAACTAGAGGTACATAAGTATATACGTATAGATCTAACTTATCAATTAACCACAAGTACATACATATAGATAACTTAATTAACTAGATAACTAGCTAAACTATATGTATACATATCTATTCATAACTAGCAAATATCAAATAACTACCTAACTATTTAAACTAACTACTAACCAACTGATAATTATACCTTACCTTGCCTCACAATGATGTTGCTGCTACTGTGTTGTTGTTTTCAGTTGCTGTGCACATACCCCTTGTTGTTGAACATCGTGTCAAAAAATCAAGAATATCTACACTAGATACAAGAAACATAGAGGATATCATAAATGAGAAACTATCAGAGAATGTACTCTTCTAAAATCCGGTGAATAATATCACAGATGTCTGGTACGGTGCCTCGAAGACCTAGATATGGAATATTATATCAATATAAGATTTTGGAATAAAAAATAAGTTAAACTAGTCAACTTCTAGGTCAAAAAGCCATTTCTAAGTCAAAACTATCAAACTAGGTCAACTCTAAGTCAAACTGGTCAAACTACCTATTTCTAGGTTGTATGAGTCTATCTCTAGGATATTGGGTCCATACACTATGTAACTAGGCCACACTAGCTAAATAGGATACTAAGATAACGTATCGCAGGATACGCAAACAATAGATATGGAAGTATCATATTACGCATATATAATCATAAAAATATAACAATCCTAACTAATATAATGCTAAATGGATACCTTGGCTTTGAACCAAAGCGGTATCGCAACACTACACACCCATCTCGATACTCAAATCCAATACCTTGAGTATCCCTCAATACCTTGACATTTACCTTGGTATCTCAAGGTAATGTGCTCTTTAGTATACATTAGCTACCCAATACTAATCTATATACTAATATGCAATTACTAGTACCAACTACCAACTAATCATTAATTATTAATACATATTTATGTACATACCTACATACATAACTAGAGGTACATAAGTATATACGTATAGATCTAACTTATCAATTAACCACAAGTACATACATATAGATAACTTAATTAACTAGATAACTAGCTAAACTATATGTATACATATCTATTCATAACTAGCAAATATCAAATAACTACCTAACTATTTAAACTAACTACTAACCAACTGATAATTATACCTTACCTTGCCTCACAATGATGTTGCTGCTACTGTGTTGTTGTTTTCAGTTGCTGTGCACATACCCCTTGTTGTTGAATGCTGCTTAGTGCATTGATGCACTGCTTAATGTGCTTGATCTCTGCTACATTTGTTGTGCCTGCATGCTTGCATTGATTCATTGCTGTAGGCTATGCAGTGCACTACCACTGATGCACTGGATACATTGCCACTGCACCTTGCTGAACTGTCACTACTCGATTCACTACATTGCCTGCTGCTGCTGCTGCATCCATAGCTGCTTGCACTGAGCAAGGCACGCTGCTACTGCTCTATATTTTGCTTTTCTTCCTGTAAAGCATACTGCATATAGTCCACTGTTACAGCTACAGTTGTTGTACTTGTTGGCTGAATGCTGCTGCCACTGCTAGCTCAATCCATGTTGTTGCTGCTTGCTGCGCAAATCTGAAACTGCTACATATGGTTGCCGTCCCAACCCCTTCACACATATCACAAACACACAACTATATATATCTATATACATAAACACACACACACACACACACATATATATATATATATATATATATATATATATATATATATATATATATATATATATATATATATATATATATATATATATATATACTATCTATATAACTATATACATAAATATATGTTTAACCACTCTTTCCCACACACAACTAAACACCTATGAACACACACACTCAAATACTTATGGTTAAGTAGACGTACCATATATATATATATATATATATATATATATATATATATATATATAGAGAGAGAGAGAGAGAGAGAGAGATGTACACTACAAATAGATATATAGATATTCATACACTAGTATATCTATCTATCTATCTATCTATCTATCTATCTATCTATCTATCTATATATATATATATATATATATATATATATGAACAATGCAAATTGAATCTAGGAATGAAATCAAACAAACACATGGAGTGCATCGCACCTGTATCATACTAGATCTATGATACGCTTGCGATACGAGTCCACTACACAACCAAACGTACCCCGAAGGACACAAACAAGTCTAAAATAATATATATAAATAATACGAAGAGTCAATTACATATCTACGTGTCTGTATCAAAATATGATATGCACAAAGTCCCGTGTCGGAGGACAAACCTCCAAATCAACTTGTATCTCTAAATTATTAGGATACGGCCTACATGTATCCAATTATGGGAACGGCACTAGCCACAAACAATCAAATGTATGTCAATTTGGTCTAATTGACCAATTGACCAATTGACCAACATAACATGTGTCAATCTCAGAATTTTTCCAAAATTGACACAAAATACACCATAATTTTCTCTATAGGCCTCCTATGAACCTAATTCCAATTCCTATGGGTAGCCTCATCATATGGGGTGGTTCCTAATGATTAAAATACAGATTTAGAACCTAATTAAAGAGAAAAAAACTGAATTATATCTATTGGGAGATGGATTACCAATACAACCTCCAAATTGATGAAATTGGTCTTCAACTTGTAGATCATTGCTCCTCTTTGTAGATCCTTGCTTTCTCCTTCTAGATCCTTGCTCTACTAGCCTCCAATGGTGATTAGGGAAGGAATTGGGAAGAAATTTGGTAGGGATTTGATGTAGGAATGAAGGAATTTGGTTGAGGAAAATTCTAGATCTACATTTGGAATAAAAAGAGGAGAGAGAAATTTCTTTCTTCTCTTTATATAGTCATCACCCCTTGACCCCTCCCTCAAGCTACTATAAAATGACCAATATACCCCTTGGGGCCTTTCATGAAGAAATAATTAAGGAGAAAAGGTTCTAGTCTAATGGGTTTAATTAAATTAATCATCCTCATAATGAATGGGCTTCTAATTGGGCTCAATTCTAACTAATTGTAAATGTTAGTCCATGAATCTAATCTAAACTAGTTAGGTCCACTAACACAAGTTCAAAATAATAAATTAACATCTAATAATAATAAATAATACCATAAAAAATTATACAACATGCACAATATTTAATTAATTATGAAATGATCAAAATACCCTTTTCTAGATAATATGGTAGTGATATATGGGGTGGTTATGGTTAAATCTCAGATTTAGAGTCTACTAAGAGTGAAAAAACTGAAATGTACCTATTGGGAGATGGATTTCCAACGAAAATCTCCAAATGATGAATGTAGCTTCCAAATTGTAGATCTTGGCTCCTCTTTGTGGATCCTTGCTTTCTCCTTATAGATCCTTGTTGTAGTAGTCTCCAATAAAGAATAGAAAAAGAATTTGAGAAGTAATTGAGAAAGAAATTGTGAGGGAATAAAGAAATTGGAAGGGGAATTTTTTTTTAGATCTAATTGGAAATATCAAATGACAAGAGAGAGGGACTCTCTCTCCTTCTAAAGGTGGCCGGCCCTAGCCCCTTTCCCAAGCAATTATGAAATAACCAAAACATCCATTGGGGACTCTCATAAAGAAATTAATTAAGGAGGAAAGGTTCTAGTCTAATGGTTTCACTAATTAATTCATCCTCCTAATGAATGGGCCTAATTGTTGGGCTCAATCTAAACTAAAATAAATGTTGGGTTCATACATCTAAATTAACTAGTTAGGTCCACTACACAAGTCAAAAAATAAATACTACATCTAACAATCAATAAATAATACAATAAATATATTTACACATGCACAATATTTAATATAATAATCCTAAAATAAAAATACTCGTATCAATTACCAAACTACCCTTAATTAAAAATGTGAGGGTGACAATCCTACCCTCCTTAAAAAAAATTCCTCGAAATTAAGGAAGAAACTAACTACCAAAAGCAATTAATACAATGCAAGAAAGAATTATATCTTATGGCTCGAACAAATATGGATATCGCTCGCGCATCTCGGCCCCTTACTCCCAGGTACTCTCTTCTGGGGAGTGATGCATTCACGCGATACGCACCAAAGGAATCGTCTGGTTCCTCAGCACCTTCTCTCTCTGATCCAGAATCTCAATTGGCTGATCTGGATAGCTAAGAGTAGGGCCCACCTCTATCTCCGAGTGATCCAACACATGACTAGGATTTGCCAATTATCATCTCAGTTGCGACACATAAAATATGTTGTGTACTCTCTCCAATGCAGGTGATAAGTCTATTCTGTATGCAACTACACTGACCCTCTCAAGAATACTGAAAGGTTCGATGAATCACGGACTAAGCTTTCTGCCTCCACCGAAATGAATCGTGCCACGTGTCAAAGAAATTCTCAAGAAAAACCAGACCGCCAACCTAGAACAAAACACAACCTTAGCTCTCTAACAAAAACAAACAATCACAAGCAATATAAAACAAAATCTATACCTCAAACTCCAATGGTCTCTGGTGGCTATCGGCCCAATGCCACTGTCTGTCCTGCGCCACCCGAAGTCTATCCCTGATGAGCTTCACCTTCTCAGCTGCATCCACAACCATCTCTGGTCCCAATAAAGCTCTCTCACCAATATCATCCCATGATAACGGAGTGCGGCATCTCCGTCCATACATCCCATGATAACGGAGTGCGGCATCTCCGTCCATACAATGCCTCAAATGGTGATATCTCGATACTGGCTTGGTAGCTGTTGTTGTAAGAAAACTCTACCAAGTAAAGATGATCCTCCTAAGAGCCTCCAAAATCTAAAACATAAGTGCGTAGCATCTCCTCGAGAGTCTGAATAGTCCTCTCTAACTGTCCATCTGTCTGAGTATGATATACGGTACTGAACTTGAGCTGAGTGCCCAAGCTAGCCTACAAACTCCTCCAGAAGTGGGACGTGAAGCGACTATCCCGATCTGAGACTATGCTTACCGAAACTCCATGCAATCTGACTATCTGACGCACATACATCTTCGCGAGCTTCTCCGTAGATGTACCCACTTTGAATGGCAGAAAGTGGGCTGATTTGGTCAACATGTCTACAATGACCTAAATCGTATCTTTACCTCCTGGAGAACGCGGAAGTCCTGAAACAAAGTCCATCGTCACATGCTCTCATTTCCACTCTGGAATGGGTAAAGGCTAAAGCAATCCACCGGGCCTCTGTCTCTTCGTCTTTACCTGCAGGAAAATCAAACATCTGGATACGAAGATAGCTACCTCCCGCTTCATACCATACCACCAAACATGCTCTCTTATGTCCCTATATATCTTGTTAGCACCTGGATGCATAGAGTATTGAGATCGATGCGCCTCCTGAAGAATCTCCTCGTGCAATGCTATACTCGACACACACAATCTAGTACCGTGCCGCAATAATACATCATCTGAAATGTTGAAGTCCTCTGCCAACCCTACCTGGACCTATGCTCTGATGCTTCTCAGAGACTCATCCTCAAACTGTACGGCTCTGATCCGGTCTATCAACTATGTCTGTACTTGAAGTCCCCACATCTGTGCTGCAACTCTAGGAACTAATACCTCAATGCCCAAACTATCAAGATCGTCCAATAAGTGTTTGTCCCTTGTCAAGTACATAGCCACTGGATACCTGCTCTCCGTGACTACATTGGCCTTCTCTGGATGGTACTGTAAAGAAATGTTAAAGTCCTTCATCAACTCCAACCACATCTATGCCTCATGTTGAGCTCTTTTTATGTAAACACATACTTCAAGCTCTTATGATCTGTAAAGATCTCTACCTGCTCTCCATACAAGTAGTGCTTCCACAGTTTAAGAGCAAAAATAACTGCTACCAACTCTATGTCATGGGTAGGGTCATTCTTCTCATACGGACGTAATTGCCTGGAAGCATAGGCAATCACCTTCCCGTTCTGCTGCAATACACAACCCAAACCCTTATCTGATGCATTACTGTATATAAAAAATTCTCCTGTCCCTGATGGCAATATCAAAATTGGAGCTGTAGTCAATCTTTTCTTCAGCTCCTCAAAAGCAGATTGACAATCCTCAGTCCAAACGAACTCTACGTCCTTCCTGGTTAGTCTGGTCATTAGCTGTGCAATCCTGAAAAAATCCTGAATAAATCTCCGATAGTAGCCTGTCAGTCCAAGAAAACTTCTGATCTCTTCCACTGAACTCAGGGTAGACCACGAATCAACTGCTAAAATCTTCTTCGGGTCCATTGAGATCCTGTCTCCTGTCACATGCCCAAGGAATTCAACCTTATCAAGGAAGAACTCATACTTTGAAAGCTTGTCATATAGCTTCTCTTTCTTGAGGGTCTCCAGAACTATCCTAAAGTGCTTTTCATGCTCCTTCGAGGTCTTCAAATATATCAGTATATCATCAATGAATACTACCACAAACTGATCCAAGTACTGATGAAATACCTTATTCATCAGGTTCATGAATACTGTCGGGCATTGGTCAACCCAAACGGTATCACCAAGAACTTAAACTGCCCATACCGAGTCCTGAAAGCTGTCTTTGGAATGTCTTTCTTCTTCACTTTCACCTGGTGGTACCCCAACCTCAAGTCTATCTTTGAGAATACCTTCACTCCGCTCAACTGATCAAACAAATCGTCAATCTGCATCAACGGGTATTTATTTTGGATAGTGAGGTTGTTGAGTACCCTGTAGTCGATAGACATGCATACCGACCCATCCTTCTTTGGTACAAAAAGTACCGGAGCACCCCATGGTGATGAACTGGACGGATGAAACCCTTGTCTTGCAACTCATCCACCTGCTTCTTCAACTTTGCCCGTTCGCTGTTGTTCACTCTATAGACGTGTTGTGATATTGGCTCTGTGCCTGGTACCAAATCTATAAAGAACTCCATATCTCTGTCCACTGGCAACCCCGATAACTCCTCCGAAAAATGTCCATATACTCTATAATCAATGGATGTGGTGGCTCCTGCTCTTCTACCAAAGCTCCACAGAAGTTACCTTCGCTCTGCTCTGCTGCTCCTCTGACGAACTCAAACTCTGGTTCTTCCGATGCCTGAAACAAAACTTTGCCTCTAAGATAATCAATACTAGCATAACGCCTACTCAACCAATCCATCTCGAGTACTATATCGTAGCTCGGAAGTGGCATTACGAGTAAACATACGCCCAACTCTCGACCTCCCAAAAAACTCTCCGATCCTTGCAAACATTACTGACCAGGATAATGCCACCCCTGGTCGTGGTCTTGCAAGTCCTCTCCAACGGTTCAGACTCAAGACGATATCTTAGAGCAAAAGTTATAGATACAAAACTATGAGAAGTACCATAATCAAATAAAGCATGAGCTGGAAAAGAATCAAGATAGACTAAACCTGAGATAACATCACCGACTGGCTCCACCTCCTCGACGGTCAAGGAAAAAGCTCTCCTCTGTCGCTGGGCACCCCTCTGCTACTTCTGGTGCTGAGCAATTGTTGTTGTTGCGGTGGTAGAGGTCCTCTATGCTGTCCCGCTGGTGGTCTCGCGGGTGCTCTCTATGCCTGAGCTCCGCCCTGAGCTGGACGAGCTGGGACTTTAGGATAAGCCCTCAACTGATGGTCACTTGATCTGCAAAATAAGCACTGGCCTAATCTCATCCTGCATACATCATATCCATGTCCTTGCTTCTTACAGAAAGTGCAAGGAACAACTAGCCTCTGAATCTGGTGTATCTGATGTGTCGGCGCTCTAGCTGGTCCATGATACGAGTGCCTCGAATGCTGGAAGTGCCTCTAGTGCTGCTGCTGGAAATAAGGCCTCTTCATTGGACCCATATTGGTACTGGATCCTCCTGTGTCCAATGGCCACTTAGAGCCAAGCTCTAGATCATCCTCTGCCTGCTGTGCCTGTCTCAGAATCTTCTCGAAAGTAGCGATAGGATCTCCGTTTGTGTGTGATTTAACTTTCCAGTTCAGGCCCTTCCTGAACTTCCTGGCTCTCCCTCTGGGGTTCTGCCCCTCCATAAAGTGACCTAGTCTGTAATAATCAGATGTATACTATCCACTGACATACCTCCCAGAATAAGGTACTGGAACTGGCTCTCTAGAGATGTCAGAGCCACATCTGGAAAGAACTTCTACTTGAAGAGCTCTTTGAAAGCTTTCCAAGTAAGTCCTGGTACTGAGATCCTGGGGTTCGTCCAGAACCAAGTCAAAGCAATATCGAACATCATATACCCCGCTGCCTCTATCTGTAACCTCTTTGGAATCTGCGCCAGCCGCAGGTTTCGCTCAATATCTTCGATCCAATCATCAACATAAAGGATCCCTTCTGTGCCCTTAAATTCCTTTAGGCCCATCCTCTTGAAGTCTATGATGGTCCCCGGCCTTGGCTGCTGTGGGGTAAACGGAGGTGGTGTCATCTGTGGCTGGACTAAGGCAGCTCTCTCAACTGTTGCGAGCACGATCTGGTGAGCATTCTCAACGCTCTGTCGCATGACCTATGACTGACGCTGTTGTGCCTCCATTATCTGCTAAAAGAGCACGAATATCTGCGTCTGATCGACTGCGGGTGGTGGGGGTGGAAGTTCCCCTGAAACTGTCTGCGTTGTCCTCTGTACCGAAGGTGGAGCACCTCCGAAAGCTGCTGCAGATACGTTCACCTGGACTAATGAAGCTGACCTCCGAAAAATAGGTGTTGAAACATCATTTGAGGGTGCTGCCCTCATAGGTGATAAAGTGGTTGATCATGCCGTCGCGACACCTGAGCAATGGGAACGCGTCTTCAGCGGCATCCTAAAGATAGATTGAAATAAGGAATCAATATTGAGTATGATACGATATCATCAAAGAAAGACATAATTTATTCAAAGCAAAGCAAATATTCAATAGATTAGGATAGTAAAACTGATATTTGAATTATTTTCTAATTGTGATTGAGTAAACCCTCAACCTAAATTATATTTCCTAAAGCAGGCTCGTAGCAGTACTAAGTGAGCGCTACTACGATATCGCTGTAATTGCGACTGTAGGACAGACCTGCATGGGCCACCACTAAAAACCTGTCTTGACCCGCACCCGAATATTCGGGCACGAGTACATGTGTATGTCCAGCCTACGCTGCAGCATCGGCGGTAGAACGTTGTCTGGGTCAATTCTATCTAACTAACATCTCAATAATATAATATGGTACTTGTCAATCATCTCAACTCAAAATGGAGGAACAATATGATATATCACAAATATAACTAAACTCAATCATAATGCAAACTAAGAAAGATATAATACGAATGGAATAACGAAGAAAGAAACAAGATACAATTCACAAGTCTAAAATAATATACAAACCATGAATCTCCACAAATAGTCTAATACAAGTCTACTAAAAATATAAACTAAACCTCATCGGGCTCTACAACTAAGTCCTCCTGGTCTACAGGAGTATCCTCTAATGGTACACTATCCTGCGGCCCATAGAATATAGGACACTGATCTATGAGCCAATCATCTGGAAAAATATATCCAGTCAGGATTGGAGCGAAGTACATACCTCTGAAAGTTGTTTTAAATACATAATCGAGCATATAAAACAGATAATAGAAAAGAATACAAGATAACTAAATATATGAATAAAATAAACAAGAGAAAATAGGTAATATATTGGAATAGAGAACAAACAATATACATATATGTAATATAAAGAAATAGCTAAAATCTAACTACTGTGCCTCAGAATACAAGTTTATTATGTGATCGGTTTGGGTTGAACATGATTAATAAAGTAATTCGATTACAAGTTGGTATATAATCGATATGTACATGAAAAACAAAGGGCTTTGATCATATAATCAACTCCTACTCGCCCATCCCCAACTAATACCAATGGATCCAATTATGACATGTTACGAACATGAATATGACCACTGAACACGAGCAGTGGGTATACACGAATATAATTATACTGAACATGAGAAGTGTGTGTACAAGAAAAAGCATACTGAAGATGAGCAGTGTATGAACACAAAATATAAATAATCAATACCAAATACACACAATGAAATACATGTACAGGAGTACCCGCTGAACACGGTAGGGGATAACATCTCCTGACGGGATCCATGTAGTACCAGTCCGTGAAACTACTGTATCAGAATCAAGTATACAGTTCTAGCTATTATGAATTAAAAACTAACAGAAAAATATACTTGCCTGAAGTCCTGAGCAAGGTGTATCTTTCAATGCCCAAGCTGATGTCACACGAACCTAAATATATAGTATGTTGCATCAATATAAGGTTCTGGAATAAAAATAAGTTAAACTATTACAATTTTAGGTCATAAAGCTATTTCTAAGTCAAAATAGTTAAACTAGGTCAAACTGACTATTTCTAAGTTGTAAGAGTCCAACTCTAGGATATTAGGTCCAAACACTATGAATCTAAGCCACACTAGCTACGCTAAGATACTAAGAGACACACAAAATGCCGTATCATAGGATACGCAAGTTTTTTAATATAAAAATAATATATATATATATATATATATATATATATATATATATATATATATATATATATAAAAGGTAATACATATAATATCTTAGCTAACTAATGCAAACCGGATACCTTGGCTTTGAACCAATGCGTATCTCACTACCTACATACTTATCTCGATACTTAAATCAAATACCTTGAGTATCGACCTATTATCTTGACATTACCTTGGTATCCCAAGGTAATTCAAATATTAATACATATAGCTAATATATAGCTAACCCCCAAATACTAAACTATATGCTAACTATTAAATGCTACTAACTACTAACATATATACATATCAATACATACCTACTAACTTATCATATAATACATATCAATACAATACTTATATATAATACTACATATAGCTAATAGTCTAACTAGTACACCTATCTAACTAACTATTAAACTAGCAATGCATTTAACTACTAACAATCTAAACTACTAGTTATATATACTAACCACTAACCAACTGAACTATTAACCATCTTAACAAACTAACTAACCACTAACCCAACTAGCTAACCCAACTAAACCCACTGAATCATAACCTCTGCTGACTGAAAACTTCTTGTTGTTGTTGTGCTGATATCCTTCATTTGAACTGCACTTGTTGTTGTGCAGTGGCATTGGCTAGCTCCCTGTGAATGCTATCTCATTGCTGGATGAAACTAAAAACTGCTCATATGTTGTTGAAACTACTACTGCAGTTGATCTTCAGTCTGAATACATTGCTGCCACTGCTCTATACAGTGATGCTCCCTGCTGAACTGTGCACAGAGTTACACTGAATCCTCTCTTGTTGATACTACACAGCTGCAGTGCTTCTCTGCTGATACCTTGCTGCAACTGGCTGCTGCTATTGGCATGCTCTGCTGAAGCTAACTCAGTTACAGTTGGTTGCTGCATACCTATGAGTGAAGCTAGCTGCTACATGCATGTTCCTTGTCGTTGATGACTTCTATGCTCAGTGCACTGATGCACTTCACTCTCTGTTGCAAACAGCTACAGAATCCTGCTAAAATGGTGCCCGACCCCCTTGTTGTAAAGCTCCCTGCAGTTGCAAATTGCTGCAGTGCACCTTGACCTTGCTGTCACTACATCCTCTACTGCCACGAGCCCTCTCAATACTGCTACACACACAACTCATAAACACTTACAACCATATGCACACACACACACACACACACACACACACACACACACACATACATATATATACTCTCATATATATGTATCAACCTATATATATACAGTCTCAACTCTAAACATAAATAGACACAACTCTATACATATATAGATATATATATATATAAACAACACACATATACACATATAGATATAGCATCACATACATATATACATATATCATAACCAAACATATAGATATATAGATATATATCTACATATATATATAAACACATATGCATATAGATGCCTCTATACACTTAGCTACCTATACTCATGTATACTATATACTATAGATACATATACATATACATATACATATGCATATCATACATAAAATATATTATATCTAATATATACAAAAGTCACATCGAATTAAAGAGTAATAAAACAAATACGTGGAGTGCACCGCACCCGTATCACACTCATTCTATGATACGCTTGCGATACGGCTCCACCACTCAACCAAACATATCCCAAAGGACACGAGAAAGTCTAGAATACTAATTATGCACAATACGAATAATAATTAAATCAACTACGTGTTCGTGTCAAGAAGTAACATGCACAAATTTTCGCGTCGGAGGAAAATCCCTAAAAATAACTTGTATCGCTAAATTGACGGGATATGGCCTACACGTATCCAATTGTGGATACGACACTAGTTATAAACAATCAAACACACGTCAAATTGATCTAATTGACCAATTGACAAACACATGATGTGCAAATCTCGAAATTCCCCCAAAATTGACACAAAAATACCCATAACTTCTTCCATAGGTCTCATTTGAACCTAATTCTAATTCCTATGGATATTCTATGTATGTGGGGTGGTTCCTTATGGTTAAATCTCAGTTTTAGAGTCTACTAAGAGAGAGAAAACTAAAATGTACCTATTGGGAGATGAATTCCTAATAAAAATCTTCAAATGATGAATGTAGCCTCTAAATTGTAAATCTTGGCTCCTCCTTGTGGATCCTTGCTTTTTCCTTATAGATCCTTGTTGTATTAGTCTTTAATAAAGAATAGGAAAAGAATTTGAGAAAAAATTGAGTAAGAAATGGTGAGAGAATGAAGAAATTTGAAGGGGAAAAAATTCTCGATCTAATTGGAAATGTTAAATGAGAAGAGAGAGGGACTCTCTCTCCTCCTAAAGGTGGCCGGCTCAAGCCCCTCTCCCAAGCAAGTATAAAATGACTAAAACACCCCTTGGGGCCTCTCATAAAGAAATTAATTAAGGAGGGAAGGTTCTAGTATAATGGTTTCACTAATTAATTCATCCTCCTAATGATGGGCCTAATTGTTGGGCTCAATCTAAACTAAAATAAATATTGGGTTTATGCATCTAAATTAACTAGTTAGGTCCACTACACAAGTCCAAAAATAAATACTACATCTAATAATCAATAAACAATACAATAAATATATTTACACATGCACAATATTTAATATAATAATCCTAAAATAAAAATACCCGTATCAATTACCAAACTACCCTTAATTAAAAATGTGAGGGTGACATCAAGATAGGATAGTATTTGAGTCATACCAAGATACTAGGAGTGTTTCCATGTGACATATAACAGTGGGAATATCCATACTTGGGAACAGCAGGACAATAAGGGTATTTCTTAGAATGCACACCAAGTAGCACATGTGCCCAGTTGATGGTTCGAGCCCAGTATTGGTATTAGAGTTGATTGGCAGTCAGTGAGATGCATTAGTGGATAGGTGTTATATGGTTACATAAGTATATAAATACATATAGGCATGTTAGTATGTATTAAGTGCACCTTGACCACTCAAAATTTGGTAATTGTGTATTTCAGGTACCACATATTAGTGTAGTATCTCGAGATACCATGAGGGTTGTGCATTCAATTAAAGTTAGAACAAGTGTTAGTGTAAGTAGTATGATGGTGTATTGTGTAGTACTAGTGTGTTGAGTATTTATGTAAAATTGAGATAAATACCAAGTATTAATATTAGTGACTGTGGGTATCTTAGGGTTAAGTGGTATTGGAGTAGGATACCAAGGTAGTTGTGATACTAAGCTATAATAGAATATTGGGTAAATAATATGATATTGGTTAGATATCAAGATATGGGATATGTATCATGATACGGGCTATATATTATGGTACGAGGTAATATTTTGACTCAAAGCCAATGTATTGACCCTAAAGCTAAGGTATTGACTCATAGTTAAGGTATTAGATACAGCTAAGATAATGTCACGACCCGCACCCAGATATTCGTGTACGAGTACGTGGTTACGCCCAGCCTACACCATATAATCGGCGGTAGAACATTGTCTGAGTCATTTCTAACTGTATAACATCTCAATAATATAATATGGTACATGTCAATCATCACAACTCTAAACAAAGGAGCAATATGGTATCTCACAAGTATGACTAATCTCAATCACAAAACAAACTAAGGAAGATAATGCACGAATGGAATAGCGAAGGAAAGAATAAGAATACAATCCACAATCTAAAATAATAATATAAACTGTGAATCTTAATAATATAATAGTCTAATACAATCCAATACAAATAAACTATACCTCATCGGGCTCTGCAACTAAGTCCTCCTGGTCAATAGGAGTATCCTCTATAGGTACGTCGTCCTGCGGCCCGTAGAATATGGGACACTGCCCTATAAGCCAATCATCTGAAAAAATATATCCAGTCAGGATTGGAGCAAAGTATACCTCTGCTAGCAATTCTAATTAATTGACAAAGACTATAAAATAGATATAGTAAGTAATACATGATAAGCAAGGAAAAGGAATGAATCAGAGAATAAAATACAGTCATAGTTAATTTAAGAAGCAAGAAAGATAAGCATAGTGAATCAAGAAATACTGTAAATAAGACTGTGAATAGATGAGAAATGAACTAGATAAATAAGATGTGTGTCCAGCAAGTATCATGTGAATCCAGCAAGATGGCTAGATATTGGCTAGCTAAGTATTGTAAGTTAAGTTAGATACCCTAGTTAGTGTATATGTTAGTATTGATTTTAGTACTAGCTACTAGAATTACCTTGAGATAAGCCAAGGTAATCATTCCTAATTATAATAGCTAATGGATAACTAAGTGTTTATATATATATATATTTATGTACTATCTATTGATACTTAGTAGTTATGATACCCTAGTATTGTCATGCCCCGATTTCGTGGAATCGATAGTCGTCCCCCGAGCGTGACGCCGTGCGGGCCTAGGTTGCGCACCGCACAAGGCTAAGTTATTTTGCATAGCGAGCACATATTCAGAGTACGCAGATAAATTGAAACACAAGTTGAAACATGGAAAAGTTCTTTTTATTGATAATGAACATCTATTACAAACTCTTGAATGAGTCATAAGGATTTTCGCACGGGCTTACAAAATATTGATACAAAATAAGATAGCAGTCATGTACATTACATCCTTTTACTAAACTTTAAAATATAAGACCTCCAGGTGATATGATGGCCTTCCCTCTAAGCTGCATTGTGTCTGGGTTGCTAGCTCTTATTTCAAAATGCTACAAAGGGCGCTATCTGAACACGCCGACAGCTGGACTGGATCGGGAAGACGACTTCAGCTCCTCGCTCGGATCTCTTTAGTGCGGCGAACCTGTTTCAACGAGGGTCAGTACATCAAAATATACTGGTAAAGGTAAGCTAACCCAACTATACCAATCAACACGTTGTTTATATGAAGTATGTATATTATTTGTGGTCTTTCTATCTTGCCTCCGTTCATTTTTTAGCAAGCAGTATTCAATAAAATACTTGCCACCGTTCGGTGACATTTACTTGCCCGTCTGAACCACCTGCACAATACTTATCATGTCCTTCCCTGCCATGAAAACACAAGTTAGCTTGCACAGGTTTAAATATACGAGGGGATCACTGGCGTATGCCATTAAGGACTAGTCACTGGCAAGAATGGTATGCAGCAAAAGTATAATAGGTGCTACATCTCGTCCAGCACAATAGACTATATAATAGAGTTTCGCCCGGGTCGGATCGGTGCCAGTGCCCCAGCGACCGTCCGTAGGAACCACTGACCTTGTGCATAAGTTGTCCGTGATCAAACGGTATGTTTACTAAGTTAACAGTTTATGCAGTTGAGGCAACACGAGTACAAGACAAGTAGTATTGCATGATTTATTTTGCATAGCCTCCCTGAACAATTTGAAGCATAGCATGGCATGTTCTATACATAGCACAATTTATAGAAGAAGTATGCATTCTCTCACTACCACATTCTGAAAATAGGGTATTTTTGACTTTTTATATATTATTAACATTGTGGTAGTTATTTTTAAATGATTGCATGATATGTATATTTAATTTAAATGAGATGAGTATTTATATATATATATTATATTATATGGAGTGTTCTTAATATTGAGCTAGTAGACTTGACCTAGAAGCCCACTAGATGAACACCTGACCTAATTATAGGATTATAAAGTTAATTTGTATTATTTAGGATTTAATTATTTGAGGTTGTAATTAATTACCGTGATTGTTACACCCTACCGTTGTTGCAATATTCGGAGCCCAGTCTTAGCCCATAATTTCCAACAAGTTGTTGCATTCTAGACTTGACACGCCAATTTAGACGTTGGACTTTTCCATCACTCAAAATCATAATCCATTGTGCTCTAATTTAATTGCACAACTTCCCGTATCCGAAATCTATTATTTAATCTTGTGTCGCGCACCCGTGTCGTTGCCATCAATTTTGAGACACCAACTCAACCCGTTTAGCCGGACCAATTAAAGGGTCCAAGACTGACACCAATCCTACATCTTTCATGACCTTTGTGTAACTCATAATTATGCTCTCGTGTGCTTTATTTTAGCCACACAATATTCGTCGTGGACGTTTATTTTAATTCTAAATAAAATCCAACTTTGTATCGTTGTGCGTTCCAATCAAAATCAGAGACAATCTCGACCCATTTTTGTGCAACCTAAATTAGGGTATTCTGAGTCTTCTTCACTAGTGATATTTGTGTCCCAACCTAATTTTGGCCCCATGTACTCCTAATTAATTTTAGAACATCGCTTGCATTATTCTTTAATTAAATTGGGGATACCAACTTTGACTAATCCAATTTTAACCCAATTTAATCCAAATACCCTATTCATTAAGCCCATACAAAATACACAACACCCTCTCACCCTACAAAACACCAAACACCAATTCCTCCACCAATTTTTTTCATTATTTCATGTGTCTATGCAAATACCCAAATTTAAGGGGGCTCATTTGCAAATGTTGCATTAGGTGTCAATACCCCATTGGTTCAAACCAAATAGAGAAGCCCTAATATTTGACTAGTCAACCCAACCCTCTCCTTGCATGAATGATTTCTCCCATGTCAAATCCTGGCCATTCATTCAAAAAGGGAGCATCATCACCACCCATTCCCGTATCACATCCTCTATTTAATGTCTCCTCAATGCACTCTTCCCAAGCATGCCCTAATCTCCAAACCTAGGAAAGCCCCCACCTCTCTCTCTTCTCCCTCCTCACTCAACCGTAGCCTTCTTTCTCTTCTTCTTCCCTTCTTTTTCTTCTTCTCCTCCTTCTTTTAAATCAAAAGGAGAAAGGAAAACCAACTTCACCACCATCAAACCCAGCCCGGCCACCCATCCGGCCTCCTTCTCCGGCTTCTTCGGCCTGCTGTATTCCCCATGGCTTCGATACTCACCGGCTGAGACCCCTCCGTCCATCGTGGCTGCTGCCCCGGCCGATACCTCGCCACCATCAACTCCCTCCATCAACTCCGGTGTCCCCCACAAGCTCCTGCACCACCGTGAGCCCGCACCGCTGTCCATGCTCCGGCCGAGCCTGCCTTCGCGAGCTGCTGCATCCACCCGCTGAATCCCCGACCGAACACAAGCTCCGACATGCCCGTCCTTCCCGCGGCTTCCAGCTGCTCCCACGAGCTCCGGTCAGCTGCTTGTTCTGGCCAGCCACCTCAACCCGACCACCCACCATCACTACCAGTCCTCCAGCTGTGCTGCCATTACACGACCACCCGAGCCTGCCTCCTCCTTCCCGTTTACCTCATCGTCGACCCACCGGACGACCACCCGCTCCTCCTCCAGTCTATCACCACCATCATGTTCCTCCAGTCATCCTCCGCCTCGACTTCCCTGTTCTTCTCGACCTCCCTTTCTCCCCCTCGACCACCCGCTCAACTCAACCCCATAGGCCAACTCCCTGTTCTGGCCAACCCCTGAACCGGTCGAGCTCCCCTCCTGCTGCCATCTGTCCCGACCCCGGCGAGCCACAGCCATCTTCTCCGGCTGCTACTGCTCCTCCCACTGCGTCCCCTACTGCACATCAGAACCACCACCACCACCGTATCATCATCTCCACCACCTTACACCACCTCTCCATGTCTCTCTGCTCCGGCCAAGACTTTCCCCGACCGGAGCTGACCTGAACGCCAGCCACTCCCCTCTTTCCCTCCGGCCACGAGAACCAGCACCACCATCATCATCAGAACCAGCACCACCACCATCATTAGTTCAGCCCGACCGACCACTGAACCACCCCGCCTGGACTCGATCACCACCCCGGCACCACCAACCCCCTCCACCAGGACCACCTTCGTCGTCGTCTTCGTCATCCTCGTCGTCATCGTCTTTGTCGTCTTCGCTACCACTCGTCGTCGTCGTCTTCGTCATCCCCGCCGTCGTCGTACACGCACACAGGTTCGGTTCTACCCCTCGCGTACACGTACGCTTGTACGTATATATGTATATATGCATGTATGTATGTAGTATATGTAGGATTCGTATATGTATACGCATATACATATATATAGTATATTTCTCTATTAGTATATATATGTATTCAACAATATATTAGTATATACGTATGTTAGTATATATTTTGGTATATATATATACATGTTTATATGTAGCATATGTATATGTTAGTATGTATGTATTGATATATATATATATATATATATATATATATATATATTTATATATATATATATATATATATATTTATATATATATATATATATATATATATATATATATATATATATATATAATATATGTATTAAATTGGTATATATATATAAATATAGTATATGTATATTTTTATTGGTATATGTATATATATATATATTCAGTATATATATTCTTTCGTATACATAAATAATGGCTGTTATATATATAAATATGTGGTATGAATATATAAACATATGTATATAGTATAAAAATTCTATTTAGTGTATATACACTTATACATATTTTTGTATGTAATTATTTGGTATGTATATATATTTAATTAATGATATATGCTAATTGATAATATGTATAATTATGAATGTATTAGGCGACCCGAGTATAATTGCGGATGCCCCGTATTTACATTGAACTGTAACCCTGTTAATTATTAGAAGGCTGCCATATGTACACTCACGTATTGGCGAGACCCGTATCACCGACTGTCTGAATTCACAGTAATTACAGACACGACACCCGCGCAATTAGACGCGCCCTTGACCCTAGTTGACTAGTGCCATACCTGGCGTATCCCCTGAGTTCAATGTATTATTATTGTGTTAGTGTAATGTCTGATACAAATATTATATTTTATGATGATATGTCTATAGGACTGTTGGATCATCCAGACGATACTCCGGAACAGGACATTGGTATTACCAGCTAAGGACCCAAGGCGAGTACATTCTCTGATAATTTCCAATTATTTGATAATTTCTATAATTCCAGTATCTAGAAATGTTATATCTGATCCTTGACACTGTACTACACGGACTAGTATATAGATTGGATCTGCAGTCATGAGATGTTACATTGGTTATCGTATTGACATTGTACACGATATTGATATTAGACATTGATATTAGACATCGTACATGATATATTGGACATTGATCATGTATCGTGATGTGTTATAATTGGATCCACAGTACTAGTTGGGGGCGGGGAAATTGCTAGTGAGAGATGTGATCAAATACCTATCGTATAAGTATAAATTATTGGTGTCAATCATACACCTCACGTATGATTAGCCAGGCCATGTAGTTATCGTACAAGTCCCAAGCCGATCATATTTCGAAACTACTATTTCAACACTTAGAATAGTTACAGTTCTCTATTTTAGATCATATACTACATCACCCATATATGATATTGTACCTCGTTCTCTTCATTTCATATATGCACTGACTGTATTATATTGCCTATATTATCTCTCTCTTATATTGCCTGTTTTTTTATTTTGCCATTGTATTTATTCATTGTCTTCTCTCAGTATATAGCATCATCTGTTTATTGTTTTATAGTCCTTATCAATTAAATGGAACTGTTATTTGAGATATACTTTGCTCCTTCCTGACTGAAAATATTTTTTCCAGACTATGCCTTAGAGGACTGGTGTCCAACATTTTATGGACCACAGGGTGAGTAGCTGCAGATTTAGACTTACTAGTTCAGTTATGATTCCGGGAGGTCTAGCCAGAATTACTAGTTATCTAGTTAGTTTCTTTTAGCAGTCTATTGGTACCGAATTTGTCTCCGTCATACTTTATTGAGACTTGAATTTATTATTGAGTTAGATTATTTCTATTTAGACTTGTGTTGCATTTTATTTTATTTTTCGATATCTTATCGTGTTGTAGTTATGTGATTGAGTATGTTGTTCTATTATATTGTGATTATCCGTGTCTCCTTATGGAGTTGGATGCCCGTATGAGATTGTTTAAATAGTATCATGAACTTGACAGCGTTCTACCGTCGATGCTGCGGCGTAGGCTGGACGTACCCACGTACTCGTGCCCCAATTCCGGGTGTGGGTCGTGACACATTCTAACTAAAATTGAAGCATATGATGAACATTTGAACGAACTAGCATACAATAAATAACCATTCACAAGTTTAGTTGACAAGAATAATAGTCCAAGTCTATTCCCATTTTATCTTGAAATAAGGGGCAAACAAGAATGCAAAATTTTTAGGTGTGAAGGCTTGGAATAAGGGACAACTGAATCGAATATAAGCCACTCACTTAGTTGGTTGGAAGGGAGAAGGAAAGCGGTGCTTCAGGACTCTGCTCATGCGTCGTCTACTGCTCGTTCACCTGTATTACCACAAACAGATGATCAATACCTCTTCCACTCTTTCTAATCTCGAAATTGAAGTACAGTTCAATGACCGAAAATAATAAAATCTATCAAAATCGTTCAAGAAAACTCAAGCAAATCCAAAAACCAACTCAAAATACGAAAGCAACAAAGCGACAGCAAAAACTTAGGCAACAAAAGATACAGTGGAGAGGTCCCTCCTGACTCTGCCGTTAAGTCGATACTGGGGGCACGGTCCACTGAATATGGAAATCAATTCCGAAGAAGCAAATCCATAACGAGGATAATATCTTATTTTAATCTATCCCGGTTGAACGATGTCGTCTTGTATTTCCTAGCCGCACTCCCCGAATAAGGGGAACGGGGCACCACATCATACCCAACTAATTGGAAGTTGGACGAAACTTAGGAATAGAACCTACCGCTAGGAAACATTATGTTGAGGACGGCGATCATGGCGTAATAGACAGTCACGAACTGCATGGTTTGATTCGCCACAGGCTAGGCATAACCCAAGTTTCAGACGACATTTATCCTTTGTATGCCTCGGCCGCCTGCAGAAGTAACATAGTCTATCTAAATTTTCTCTTTGCTTGTCGTTGTCATTTGGGTGCTTTGCAGCGGTGTTTCCTTTCTCGTTGCTATGGTGTTTGTGATTGGAGGTATGCACAGCGCCGGTAGGAATGTGAAGATACTGTGGTTCAAGGGATAGGGCATAATTCATGACTCCCCACATAGCCTCGTACTGATGAACGACTATGTGCACATGGATGTCAGGGAGTAGACCTCCTTCGAATCTTCTGGAATGACTCACTGCATCAGGTAAATAGGCACATACAAATTTGGAGAGTCGGTTGAATTCGGCAAAATACTGTTTAACTGTCATGTCGCCTTGCCATAGTTGTACGAACTCGTTCTCCTTCTGACGACGCACAGGAGGGGGTATGAACTCCTCTTCAAATACGGCACAAAAAGTAGCCCACGTGATCGCCTCCTCTCCATGGTCAACTTGAAGAGATCGTCGATGCACGTCCCACCAATTGTGCACATTAAGACGGAGTTGCAGTTGAGCGCATGCGACGCGCTTCTCTTCGGGAACCTCCAGCAGGGAGAAATGGTCTTCAAGTTTGGCTAACCAATCTAGAGCCACAATTGGGTCCTCGGTCCCTTTAAATGGTGTGTTGCAAACTTTCTTGAAGTCGCCAAAGTCGAAGACAGTCACATCCCTCTTCCTTGGAGTTTGAGGCATTTTGACTTCAAGTGCAGGTTGCTCCACCGGTGTCGCTGCTGTTGTTGCGGAATGGTTGGAGACCAAAGTCTGCATGATCTGTTGTAGGGTATCTACCTGCCCCTGTTGGACTGAGAATCGGGCTTCTATATTGTCTTGAAACTTGAGTTGCCTCTCCTCCACTCGCTTCTCGGCCCGTTCATAGCGAGCCTCATCCCTTTGTTGGTTTGCCTCCAACATCCGTATCATTTGCTGGATGGGATCGATGCGAGACATGGCCCGATGGCTCCGTGAACTTCTCGAAGTACCCGAACTACTTTCTTGGGCTTGTGTCTCGCCTGATGCTAGCGCTAAGGATTGTGCTGGTGCCATTCCTTCAAAAGAAGGTAAATTACATCAGGATCATAACGTATTATGGACTTATTGCATGAACGTATCTTATTTTGGCCTAACGAGTTCAAGAGTTCGCACAGGAATTTGATTATAAAAGAAACTTTTCCAGTACGAGGTCAAAGAAACTTGAAGCTGTTCTCTGATACCAACATGTCACGCCCCGATTCTATGGAATCGATAGTCGTCCCCCGGGCGTGACGTTGTGCGGGCCTAGGTTGCACACCGCACAAGGCTAAGTTATTTCGCATAGCGAGCACATATTCAGAATACACAGATAAATTGAAACATAAGTTAAAACATGGAAAAGTTCTCTTTATTGATAATGAACATCTTTAACAAATTCTTGAACGAGTCATAAGGATTTTTGTACGGGCTTACAAAATATTGACACAAAATGAGATAGCAGTCCTGTACATTACATCCCTTTACTAAACTTCAAAATATAAGACCTCCAGACGGGATGATGGCCTTCCCTCTAAGCCGCATTGTGTCTGGGTTGCTAGCTCTTGTTTCAAAATGCTACAAAGGGAGCGATCTGAACACGCCGACAGCTGGACTGGATCGGGAAGACGACTTCAGCTCCTCGCTCGGATCTCCTTAGTACGGGGAACCTGTTTTAACGAGGGTCTGTACATCAAAATGTACTGGTGAAGGCGAGCTAACCCAACTATACCAATCAGCACATTGTTTATATGAAGCATGCATATTATTTGTGGTCTTTCTATCTTGCCTTAGTTTATTTTTCAGCAAGCAGTATTCAATAAAATACTTGCCACCGTTCGGTGATATTTACCTGCCCATCTGAACCACCTGCACAATACTTATCATGTTCTTCCCTGCCACGAAGACACAAGTTAGCTTGCATGGGTTTAAATATACGAGGGGATCACTGGCGTATGCCATTAAGGATACTAGTTACTGGCGAGAATGGTATACAGCAAAAGTATAATAGGTGCTACAAGCCATCTCGTCCAGCACAATAGACTATACAATAGAGTTTTGCCCGGGTCAGATCGGTGCCAGTGCCCCAGCGACCGTTCGCAGGAACCATTAACCTTGTGCACAAGTTGTCCGTGATCAAACGGTATGTTTACTAAGTTAACAGTTCATGCAGTTGAGGCAACACGAGTACAAGACAAGTAGCATTGCATGATTTGTTTTACATAGCCTCCCTGAACAATTTGAAGCATAGCATGGCATGTTCTATACATAGCACAATTTATAGAAGAAGTATGCATTCTAACTAAAATTGAAGCATATGATGAACATTTGATGAACTAGCATGCAATAAATAACCGTTCACAAGTTTAGTTGACAAGCATAATAGTCCAAGTATATTCTTATTTTATCTTGACATCTTTTAGATATTACTTGGTATCGTTTGATCGGGGCGAACAAGAATGCAAGATTTTTAGGTGTGAAGGCTTGGAACAAGGACCAACTGAATCAAATATAAGCCACTCACTTAGTTGGTTGGAAGGGAGAAGGAAAGCGGTGCTTCAGGACTCCACTCACGCGTCGTCTACTGCTCGTTCACCGGCATTGCCACGAACAGCTGATCAATACCTCTTCCACTCTTTCCAATCTCGAAATTGAAGTGTAGTTCAATGAACGAAAATAATGAAATCCATCGAAATCGTTCAAAAAAACTTAAGCAAATTCGAAAACCAACTCAAAGCATGAAAGCAACAAAGCGACAGCAAAAACTGGGGCAACAAAAGATGCAGCGGAGAGGTCCCTCCTAACTCTGCCGTTAAGTCGATCCTGGGGGCACGGTCCACTGAATATGGGAATCGATTCCGAAGAAGCAAATCTATAATGAGGATAAGATCTTGTTTCAATCCATTCTGATTGAACGATACCGTCTTGTATTTCTTAGCGGCACTCCCCGAATAAGGGGAACGAGGCACCACAAGTATCATGTAATAGCTAGTATTACCTAGATAAGCAGTATTTGGAGCCAATAACCTAGATATAGACTCATACAACCTAGAAATGGTAAGTTTGATGGGTATTGACCTAGAAAGCATGTATTTAGTACATTTAAGCTAATTTCTCATTTATTACACCTAGTAACATGATATTCGTATATAGGTGTGTGTGACACCAGCTCAGATACTGAGATATACTATTCACTTAGGACCACAGGCAAGTACATTCTCTGATAGTTTTTTATTTGATAGCCTCTAAGTTTTATGTATTTAGTATTAATATATTTGATTCTTGACACGATGGTTTCACGGATTGCTATATGTGGATCTTGGTTATGAGATATTATTATCGTGGTTACTCAGTGATCACCATGTCATATTTCATGATTACTCAGTGATTATCATAATATCTTAGTGATTAGATAGACTGTGATCATAGTGCATGATATTATAGACCGTACAGTGTATATCGTGTTATAACATATCATGATTTGGATTCATGTACTAGTCGGGGGTTGGAAAAATATTAGTAGATATGTGATCATACCTTATAGCCCGTGATTTAGTATAGCCCGTAATAGTTAACAGATCATGTCACTCACGCGTGATCACGCTAGCTGACCTTTTATATATAGCCTGTGTTAAGGCCAAGCCGATCACATTATCTTACTAATATTTTAAGGCACATTTATATATATTATTTTTTTATTCCAGTTTATTACATTATTGTTCCTCACCATATTATTCTCAGTTCTTGCTATTATTCTACCATGATATTGTTTTTCGTGATACATGTTAGTTCAGTTACTTTTATCATTTATTTTTATTGCTATTGTTGTTTTATAGTTTCTGTCAATTATTGGAACTGCTATTTGGGTTGTACTTTGCTCCAATCCTGACTGGATATATTTTTCAGATAATTCATTAGAGTACTGGTATTCTACGCACTACGGAACACAGGATGGCGAGCCAGTTGAGTTATCACCCGTAGAGCCTGTTGAGTTAGCACCAGCAGTTGATGAGACATAGTTAGTTTATTCTTGACATTGTATATGTCAGTTAGACTTTGGCATTGTATTATTATTTGATGTCTTGTGTTGAGATTAGACTTGGACGTGATGTATTTATGACTCTATTTCTTTCCTTCTATTCTATATCGTGCCTTATCATCCTCTAGTTTGTTTTTATGATTGAGTATTGTTACTATTACCATTTTATTATATTGTCCTCCATTTGGAGTTGAGATAGCATGATAGGTACCTTATATATATTGTATGAAAAGTTTAGATAGTATTGTTAAACTAGACAGCATTCTACCATCGATGATGCGGCGTAGGCTAGACGTACCCACGTACTCATGCCTTTATACCAGGTGCAGGTAATAACACATTTTTGTGGGAGCCCATGCAGGTCTAGAAGTCTCTCAATAATAGTAATCAGACTTAGAGTATTACTATAAGCCAGCTATAGGATATAGGACTAGGATATAGGATAAGAGGATACTCAATCACTACTAGAAAATATTTTTAATCTATTGGATTTGCTATCTTTATCATTCGGAGTAATTTTTTTTTGAAATATTATTGTCCTTCCTTGATGCTATTGTATCTTGCATAATATTGATTTCTTTGTCAAATTTGTCTTCAGGATGCCTCCGAAGACTCGATTCAGCACTCTGGAGCAGTTTCGGCGAGGTCCGTTACTTCGTCACCTCAGAGAGAGCCAGCAGCTACTATTCCGTCTTCTTATGCTCAGAGGATTGCTTCACCAGTCCATGTAGGCATTTCAGCAGCAGCTTTTGGTGGTGCTCCACCACCAGTTTTGAGGACTGTTTCATCAGTCACGGTGGATCTTCCACCCCCACCACCTATGCCCGCAGACTGGACACAGATGTTCGCTATATTCTAGGATATGATGGTGGCACAGCAGAGGAAGACGGACGCTCTATGTCAGGGCATAGAGAGTTCTCACCAGTTAGCACTAGCAACTATGAAGAGGGTAGCACGTATTCAGCCACAGACAGTACCACTTTATCCCGTACCATACCAGACGAGACTGGATACCATCATTGACTTTAAAAGGATGGGGCCCAAGGACTTCAGGGGCATCGATGGGATATTATACATGGACGATTGGATCGAGGACATCGAGAGAGCCCAGAGGCTAGCACAGATTCCAGAGGGCTTATAGGTAGAGGTAGCGGGAAGCCAGATATTTGACATAGCTCTGACTTAGTTCCGTACAGACCCGAGGATCGTGACGCCAGGATTGAATTGGGAAGCTTTCAAAGAGCTTTTCAAGGAGAAGTACTTTTCAAATTTGGCTTTGAGTGCTCTAGAGAGCCAATTCCTAGATCTCATCCAAGGGAACATGATGGTGGACGGGTACACAGCGGAGTTCTGCAGACTAGAAAAATTTGTAGAGGGACAGAATCCTCTAGGGAAGGCCCAAAAGTTTCAAAAGGGTTTGATCAGGGAGATCAAATCTCTCACTAGATGATACCGTACTGCGATATTTGAGAATATCCTGATGGACGCACAGCTGACAGAGGATGACTTGGAGCTCAAATCGAAGAGGATGCGAGACACGTTAGGAGGAGCTGGAAGTAGTGTCAGTCCAGCCAAACAATCCCACTTCCAACAGCATAGGAACCTCCAACAGAAGCAACAACAGTTTTATGCACCATTCCGAGCACCGAAGCAGCAGACATTCCAGGCCCCGAGACCAGCACAGCAGGCCCTACAGTATACTAATTATGGAAAGATTGGACATACACGGGAGGACTACAGGAAGAGGCTTGGACTGTGACTCTATTACTGAGAGCCAGGCCACCAATTGAGGGAGTGTCTAGTGGCTCCAATTCAAGCAGGCCAAGGAGCAGCACCAACAAAGAGAGTACCAGCAAGATCACCTGCGGGACAGCAGTGGGGACCTCCTTTATAGACTCAGCAGCAGCATTTTGTTTAGCACCAGTAGTAGCAGAGAGGTGCACCACGAGGGCAAGCTTTTGCCATGGTAGTTGAGAAGGAGGAGCCAGTTGGAGATTTGATATCAGGTTCAGTTCTTCTTGTTTCCATTCTAGTTTATGCTTTATTTAATTCTAGTGCTTCCCATTCTTTTGTATCTGTATCTTTGCTCTTAAGCAACGATTAGAGTCTGAACCTTTGGTTAGGACTTGTAAGATCACGACTAGGGGAGGCATTATCCTAGTCAGTAATATTTACAAGGATCAGAGAGTTATACTGGGAGGCCAGAAGTTGAGCGCGTGCTTATTCATAATGCCACTTCTGAGCTACGATATTATACTCGGGATGTATTGGTTGAGTAGGCACCATACAAGTATAGATTATCCTGGAGGCAGAGTTTTGTTTCGACTGCCAGGAGAGCCAGAGTTTGATATTGCCAAAGGAGCAGCGGAGCAGAGCAAGGATGCCATCTGTGGAGTCATGGTAGAAGAGAAGGAGTTATCATATTCGTTGATAGCAGAGTTCATGGATGTTTTTTTGGAGAAGTTGTCGGGTTTGATGCCAGACCGAGATGTTGAGTTCTCTATAGATTTGGTGTTAGGCGCAGAGTCGATAACTCGGTACATTTATAGAGTTAATAACAGCGAACTGGTAGAGTTAAAAAAAATAGGTAGATGAGTTGCAGGACAAAGGCTTCATTTGATCCAGTTCATCATCATGGGGTGCTCTGGTATTATTTGTACCGAAGAAGGATGGGTCGGTATGCATGTGTATAGACAACAGGGCTCTGAACAACCACACTGTCAAGAATAAATACCCGCTGTCGAGGATTGATTATCTCTCTGATCAGTTGAATGGAGCAAAGGAATTTTTGAAGATAGACTTGAGGTTAGGTTACCACCAAGTAAAAGTAAAAAAATGAAGATATAGCTTTTTGGACTCGATATGGCTAGTTTGAGTTCATGGGGATGTCGTTTGGGTTGACTAATGCCCCAGCGGTATTCATGAATCTGATGAACAAGGTGTTCCACCAGTATCTTAATAAGTTTATGGTGGTATTTATTGATAATATTTTGATATATTCGAAGACCCCGGAGGAGCATGAGGAGCATCTGAAAATAGTTTTGGAGACTCTCAGGAAGGAGAAGCTTTGTGGCAAGATTTTAAAGTGTGAGTTCTTTCTTGACAAGGTTGAATTTCTTGGTCATGTGATTACAGGAGACGGAATCTCAGTGGACCCAAAAAAGATTTCAGCAGTGGAGTCGTGGGCTACTTTGAGTTCAGTGGCAAAAATCAAGAGTTTTCTGGGGCAAGCAGGTTATTACCGGAGGTTTGTACAGGACTTCTCCAGAATTATAGAGCCGATGACTAAACTGACCGAAAAAGATGTGGAGTTTGTCTGGACTGAGGAGAGTCAGGCCACTTTCGAGGAGCTGAAGAAGAGGTTAACGACAGCTCCAGTTTTGATGTCACCATCAGGAGTAGGTTGATTCACTATCTATAGTGATGCTACATAAAATATTTTAGGTTGTGTCTTATAGCAGAATGGGAAGGTGATTGCCTATACTTTCAGTCAATTACGTCCTCATAAGAAGTATTTACCTACCTATAATTTGGAGTTAGCAGCGGTCATTTTTGCTCTAAAGTTGTGGAAATACTATTTGTACGAAGAGCGTGTGGAGATCTTCATAGACCATAAGAGCTTGAAGTACATATTTACCCAGAAATAGATAAATATGAGGCAGCGATGGTGGTTGAAGTTGATAAAGGACTTTGACATATCATTGCAGTACCATCCAGGGAAGGCCAACGTAGTCATTGATGCCTTGAGCAGGTATCCAATGGCTATGTGCTTGACTACGGATAGATATTTATTGGCTGATCTTGAGAGCTTGGATATTGAGGTACTGGTACCAGGTGTCGAGATACAGATATGGGGACTATAGGTACAGTCAGAGATGATGGACAAGATTTGAGCTACGTAGTATGATAATGAGTCTCTGAGGAACGTCAGAGCATAGGTCAGGGTAGGATTATCTGAGGACTTCACTATTGTTGAGGATAGATCACTATAGTATAGTACCAGGTTATGCGTAACAATTGGGATATTGCACGAGGAGGTTCTTCAGGAGGTGCATCGATTGTAGTACTTTATACATCCATGTGCCAACAAGATGTATAAAGATCTGAGAGAGAATGCATGGTGGTATGGTATGAAGCGGGAGGTGGCACACTTTGTATCCAGATATTTAGTGTGCCAGCAGGTAAAGGCAGAGATGTAGAGGCCAGGAGGGTTACTTCAGCCTTTACCTATTCCAGAGTAGAAATGGGAGCATTTTAATATAGATTTTGTTTTGGGGCTTCCACGTTCTCCAGGAGGTAAAGACGCGATTTGTGTCATCGTAGACAGGTTGACCAAATCAGCCAACTTTTTGCCATTCAAAGTAGGGACGTCTACAGAGAAGCTAACAAAAATATATGTGCGACAGATTGTCAGATTGCACGGAGTTCCTGTGAGCATAGTCTCGGATCGGGATAGTCGCTTCATATCTCACTTCTGGAGGAGTTTGCAGGCTAGCTTGGGCACCCTGCTCAAGTTCAGTACCACATATCACCCCGAGACAGATGGGCAGTCGGAGAGGGCTATTCAGACTCTCGAGGATATGCTTTATACTTGTATTTTGGATTTCAGAGGCTCTTAGGAGGATCATCTTAACCTGGTAGATTTTGCTTACAACAACAGCTAACAGGCCAATATCGATATATCACCATTCGAGACTTTATATGGAAGAAGATGTCACACTCCTTGTAACCTCCGATTTCCAATTTCCAAAATAATTAGATTTTAATTTATTTTAAAATATCAAGTTTTATAAAATATTTCTCCTTGAAATTTTTATTTGGTTTTGAACGATGTTTGATTGTAGAAGGTAATTTATAATCTTGTATAAAAAAAAATCATTTTTCATAAATGTCGCTTTCTTATAAAATAAGTACATAAATAATAATATATATATATTTCTAGTTTCAAATATTTATTGGCTTGAATCATAAAAATTATTGTTTTAACTAAATATTTATTTAAAAGACTAGTTGATAAAATAAAATAAATTTTTATTTATTGGGATAGAAAATAAATAAATGTCATACCTTCTAAGATTTTTGTAAAATGTATTAATTAGTAGCTAATTGGAAATTAGCTAGCTTTCCTAAAAAAAAAAAAAATATTTTTTGAAATTATAATCTTTATTTTTATTTTTTACAAGTTGCCATTTCCCATCAACTAGCCTTCACACCCTCATTTTTCCCCACGTGAGAAACCCGTTTAATTAATTCTGGGCCATTCATTATTGGGCCAACCCGCAACCCTTTATCCCACACCTCTCTCCCTATTTAAGTTCTCATTCTCACAATTCCCAAGAAACCCTAATCTCCTAATTATTAGCTAGCCCCCACAATTCCCAAAGCCAAAGCCACCACCATTTTTGTGTGCTCGTGTCCGTGTGTCCAGCATCACCGTGTCAGCCGTGATGGCCTCGGGTCCGACCCCGGGTGTTCCACCGTATCCATTTATTTCTTGTGTCCGGTTACAACTTTACAACCTGATTTCCGTGTCCGACACACCCGGACACAACCCCCACACCACAGCAAACACCCACCCCGTGTCCAACACCCGGACACGCCCACAGAGCATCATCCCTGTGTCCGGCAGACCCGGACACGACCCCCTGACACACCCAGAACCCTAAACCTAACCCTAACCTAACTCCGGCGATCGCCGTGGCCGCCCAGATCCGCCGAGATCTCCACCGCTGAAGCCGACCAGACGCAGCCGCAGCCGCCTCGAAGCCGTCGCCCCCTCGAGCAGAGCGCCTGCCCCCTCGATCCAAGCGCCGCCTCCTCGATCAGAGCGCCGCCTCGGGCCGAGCGTCGCCGCCGCTGCAGATCCCGCCACCGCCTCTGCTCCGTCGAGCCGAGCTTCGCCGCCGTTTTTCTCACCGGCAGCCGACCGTCGCCGCCGATCTGGCTTAGATCCAGCCGTCGTCGAGGACCGCTGCCGCCGCCCGAGATGATCGCCGAGTTCGACCGCCCTGCCCGGCGAGACTCCACCGCCGACGCTCTGCCCCGGCGAGATTTTCCCTCCCGCGCCGACGAGACCCCGCCGTAAGCCCTTCCCTCTTTCCCTTCTCCCTTCAGTTCTGTGTAAATTGAAATTAGAGTTAAGTTAAAGTAATAAGTATGTAATTAGTTTAAGTAATCTGTAATTAGTTTGATTAATTATATAATTAGTTTAGTTAATGATTAGATTAGTAATTATTAATAAACAGTAATTAGTTATTAATCAGGAATTTATTTATTAACCAGTTAGTAAATATTAATTAATTAGTTTAGTATTTTCTTATAATTAGTTTAGTTAATTTGTAATTAATGTAGTAAATAAATGTAATTAGTTTAGTATATGTAATTAGCTAATTTTATGTAATTAGTTTATTTAGTTATAATTAAAAGGTTTTTTGATTATGTTAAATATAATAAATCTTGGGGTTTATATTATTATTAAAAATATAGTTCCAATAATAAAACTTAGTTCAAAATTGTTTATTTGGGGCTGGTGACCAATTCTACTGTAGATATATAAATATATTGACTTTTACGTAAATTCTAAAATTTGTATATAGTATAATTCTTATTTTTGGTATAAAAATATATTGGTAATATACATATTAATTTAATACGTATTTTGGTAAATATATATATGTATGTAGATTTATATTTTCGTATTGGTATATGTATATATATATGTTGTATTGGTTTATATATATAAATGTAATTTGGTATTTTTACCTGTATAAAATATATGTAAATTGGTATATGTATATTTATGTATTTGTAAACCTACTTAGCATATTTTTATAGTTATAAAATTTATATATATGGTAACTATATTGTTCAACCTATATATATATTATGCATAAATTAAATGGTATATATATATATATTGTATATGTATTTATTTTGGTGCAAGTAATATTGTAGGTGTTAATGTTAGTTAAATAGGTGTAATGTGTTATAGATGTCTGTCTAACTAGATGACCCTAGTGGACTGAGTCCCATGCCAGGCATAGCCCTGAGTTAGGTATTTGATTGTGTGTGTAGTATAGCATCTGATGCCAATGTTGTATTTGAAATATTTTTAGGACTGTTGGTTCCTCCAGACGGTACGCTGGGACAGGACATCAATAATTACCAGCTAAGGACCCAAGGTGAGTACATTCTCTGATTAGTTTCTAATTTATAATATCTCCTATGTTCACTGTATCTAGTGTAAATATCCATGTTCTTGACACATTGGTTACACGGATTGGTATACACGGATCTCGTCATGAGATGTTATTCCTTATTCATGGTGTAGCTTGTACAAGACTTGTTTTCCTTGTTATCTTGTGCATGTACAGACACTGATTCCCGGGGAGATTTGCTACCTTCCTAGGGAATCCAGTGCCATAGCGTACCATGATTGGATCTACTATACCAGTCGGGGTGGGGAGTATTTTAGTGTAGATATGTGATCATACCCAACTTTACATGCATCATAGCTCACCCCACATCTCACGTCGGGTGCGGCCTGACCATCTCAGTGCCTCATAGCTGTTACGTGTGATTAGCCTGACCCCTACATGCATCATAGCTAACCAATGGTTAGCCTGACCTTCGTGAATCATAGCTAATCACATGTAACCAGCCTGATCTTGTTCCCAAGCCGATCACATGTCAAAGCTAGTACTCACACACTTAGTCTTAGGTTTCTTGCTCATGGACATATTGTTTCTTTTCCTGCAGTTACTTACAGTATTTCCAGTATTTCTTTCATTGTACATTTCTCGTACCTATACATGCATCTGGTATATTTCCATCTAGAACTGCTACATAGTTTATGTCATTTATATAGAACTGCTATTTAGAGATGTACTTTGCTCCTTCCTGACTGGAAAATATTTTTCCAGACTGTGACCTTAGTAGACTGGTTCCGACACTTGAGGATTGGAAGTTAATGATTACAGGTATGATTATTGTGTCATTAGACTTGTGATGTATTCTTTTATTACTTTATTTTCCTATCGTGCTGTAGTTGTGATTGAGTATTTTTGATTTATCTTATGATATCCAAGTCTCCTTATGGAGTTGGATACTAGCGTGAGATTGTTTAGATAGTACTTGACCTAGACAGCGTTCTACCGCCGATGCTGCGGCGTAGGCTGGACGTACCCACGCTCTCGTGCCCCTAAACTGGGTGCGGATCGTGACACATTTTTAGTGGTGGCCCATGCAGGTCAGACTTCGCGAGCTGTGCGATATCATGGTAGTGTGGCATCTTTGTTACACTACTGCGTGCCTGCTATAGAATATAGGACATAGGATACTAGGATGAGAGAAGGATACTCAATCACAAATTCTTGAGAGATTCCTGGGACGACCCCTTGAGAATCTTATTATAATTTCCAATTTAAATATTTTTCCTTGTTTCCGTCCGCTCTCGCTTGTTGTCACTGAACTTGATTCTTGTTGATAAGTTATTAAATTAAAATCTTGGTATCATTGTTGAGTTGATTTTTGTTGACCAGTTGTTAAATTTAATTCTTGGTATCGTTGTTGAGTTGATTTCATATCGAGATGAATTTTTCGGGCTAAATTTATGGTATCATCTGATGACATATTTTGATGAGGACAGTGAGAAAGGTAAAACGTCTACTTTGGTTATGGACCCTGGAGTTTATCGCAGCCATATTAGCTGTGGTGACGAGAACGTAGGAACCTGACTTGGATGTACATACTATAGTTATGAAACTTAGAGTCTCTCGCAGCCATACCGGTTGGCGTGGCGAAGATTCTAGATGACATGATTATAGAGTTGCATACCTTAGTTATGGAACCTGTCGTTTATCGTATCTATGCTTACTGGCGTAGCGAGGATTCTGAGTGTCATGATTTCTGACAGACGTGTATGATTATCAGGTTGTATCTTAAATTGGTTCTTAAAATATCATCTCAAGACTTATCTATTTCTGTTATTCCAGGACTTTGTTCCATCGCTTCTTTTCTTTACTAGCAGTAAAGATACCTTCTGTCCTCAATTCAGTCTTTGAGCTCCTATCCCTTGAGGATTTCTTGTTAAGTATGATAATTAGTGGCTTGTAATTTTGTTTGTGTCTTGTATTAGTATTGACTGTGTTGCTAGTGAGTTGTAAGTGTTTCTTAGTTGGACATATGAGCAGTAGGCTTTAATCTAGAGTTAGCCTTAGCATGGTACCTTGTACCAATGATTCTAGGAGTAGTGTCATTAGAGACTGAGAGTTAAGGAGAGTATAGAGTATCAGTGATAGTTCTCAGAGTTAGTATCAGAGCCAATTACCCGTCCTGGATAATCATGATGATGTAATTGAGTGATCTATGTAAACGATTAAGTATCCGGGAATTGTGTTAAGGATTTATGGAGCATGATGTCCAATTTGATGATTGATATCGAAAATGTTAAAGGTAAAGAAATGTATATGTATAGAGGGTTTAATGAGATGTCATAAGTAGAGAAATATCAGGATTAGTAATGGAAGTTGTGAAGCGTATCACGGATTAGTTAATAGGCTTTAAAGGATTGAAGGAAATACATATACAACCATCGAGATGAGGAACCATACACATACCCATGAGAGTAAAGAAACATGAGTGTTATAGAGGATACAGGTGATCATGAGTCTAATGAGCTTGATGAGATAATCCATTAATGCAGCTAGTGATGTAATACCAAGAGTGCTAATGGTTCTATTTTGAGGGTTAGTCGAGAATGACACTCAAAACAATAAGCACTTCAAGTGATGATAATTAGATTGGTGTATTAGTGTGCACCTTGAGCATTAGAGACCGTGAACATTTATAAATGTGTACTTGTGGATTTAATTTTATCGTTTCAAGAATGGAAATGAAATAAGATTTTGAGAATTTTAAGGAGTTGAGATTTTATGTTGTTAAAATATTGAGGATTTAAAAATTGATTCAATAAACATAGTTAAGGCTACGAAGATTTTAGAAGTGATTAAAATTTTATTTCGATGTTGAGTATCTGACTTCGAGGAAGTGTATGCAATCTATTTTTAAGTTGATCGAGAAGTTAAACCTCGATGATTGTTTTTGAGGATTAACTCTATGGTAGATGAGAAATATAAATATTAATATATGAGTAGATAACATACATGTGTAAGGATCTGGTGATTGAGCATGATTGAGATGGCACCGCAGACTGACTTGGGTGTCCATCTAAAGTTGTATTGGAAAGAGCAATATTTAGTATGGTGTTGCACTTGACGTATATTGAGTGATAAGAACGACTAGTATGAACAATTGTAGTAGGAACGGAAACTGACAGAGGGTATGGTACTAAAGAGATAGAGGTATCAACTTGGATGCATTATTGAATCATGGTTATATTAAAGATTCTTGACATCAGATTTTGGTATTAATAAACAGGTGTGTGCAATACGGATGTATTCATGGATTTTGTGGATTAATGAGTAGTTGATATGGGTACCAGTGTGCATGAATAGGAATTAGTTAGTGAATGTGCTAGAGTTAAGTGTTTGTTAGAGATAGTAGATACTACAAGTAATATGTTAGCAGGTTCTTTTTCTAATGTTCCCGTCTCTTGATTGATTGATTTTCCTAAGTACTGTAGCTCGTATTCATGATTTCCTTGTTAGGATATAACTAGTAGTACCCCCTAACAGAGACTAAAATACCATGACAAAAGACACATGACCTATATTTTCTTAAATTGCATGGCTGTAGGTAGAGTTTTCTTAAACCATGATCATTGGGTTTTGACCATAGCAAAGATCTATGACGAGGTTATGACTGACAAAAAGAGACAAGAGTATTAAATTTGTGGATGAGCATTAAATTAAATAAAGAATTTAGGGGTTGTTATAACGGAGTTGATGGATCATTGATTTTATGAAAATTGAGGTATGATTGAAATTCGAGGACAAACATTTACTTAAAGGGAGAATTAAGAAATTCACAGAGCCAAAAATTTGAGGATTTATTAATTTTAAGGAGGTCTTGATATGATTGAATTGATTATTAAAAATTTGAGAAATTTGAGAGATTATCATTTTATCTATTGATTGCAAGATAGAAATTTTATATAGTATGAATGTTGCATTGAAGATACTGGAAGCATCGCATCGTTGAGTATTTGAGGAAAAAGAAAAGCAGGAAATAAAATCGTAAATGGAATAGTGTCAAATTAAATTCTTGGGATGAGGAGTTAGATTGGAATAAGCATCAATTGAATTTGAGTTAGATGATTGATGAGTGTTTAAAGTTAAATTTTGGGATGCAGATTTTTAAGTTTTATAAATATGCATCGATTGGATTTCAATTAAAAGGATTGGATAGTAAATCTTGTATTTAGTTATTTACTCAAAATTTGAGGAGATTATGATACGACTGGAATTCAATTAAAATATTGAGGATTTGAGTAGTAAAAATTTTACATAGGGATAATAAATTCAGAGGATGAAAAAAAAATATTAGTTAATGATGAATCACAAGATTGAGAAAAGTAAAATGAACGAGGATAAAAAAAAGGAAGGATTATTTTCAGATGGTAGTAAAGACTACTCTTTTCTTTCTTTTTCCTAGAAATTAAGAAAGGCGATTAGATGTCTCTTGATTACATTCTGAAGGATGTATTTAAGTTTCTTAAATTAAATTGTCGACCGTATCTTTCGAATTAGCTATAACTTTCATGTCTATATCATTCATTATACTGGGTCTTCCTTGGTTTAGTTACTTTGAAAAGGTAACGTGCATTATTCCAATTATCTATTTTTGTGATCGTGTCTACTTCCCAAAACCTAAACTTTCTAGAGGATTCAAGGCCGAGCCATGATTCCTTCAAGTTATTCCTGTCTTAAACCATAATTTCTTTTTCTTCATGTTTTCTTCTGTTTGGTAAATATTTTCCTTATAAAAATATTTTCTTCAATGATATATTCATCATTATGAACAACAAATTTTTTCTATCCTAGTCATCCCTAAAATTTCGAGGACGAAATTTTTCTAAGGTGGATAGACTTGTAACCTCCGATTTCCAATTTCCAAAATAATTAGATTTTAATTTATTTTAAAATATCAAGTTTTATAAAATATTTCTCCTTGAAATTTTTATTTGGTTTTGAACGATGTTTGATTGTAGAAGGTAATTTATAATCTTGTATAAAAAAAAAAAATCATTTTTCATAAATGTCGCTTTCTTATAAAATAAGTACATAAATAATAATATATATATATTTCTAGTTTCAAATATTTATTGGCTTGAATCATAAAAATTATTGTTTTAACTAAATATTTATTTAAAAGACTAGTTGATAAAATAAAATAAATTTTTATTTATTGGGATAGAAAATAAATAAATGTCATACCTTCTAAGATTTTTGCAAAATGTATTAATTAGTAGCTAATTGGAAATTAGCTAGCTTTCCTAAAAAAAAAAAAAAAAATATTTTCTGAAATTATAATCTTTATTTTTATTTTTTACAAGTTGCCATTTCCCATCAACTAGCCTTCACACCCTCATTTTTCCCCACGTGAGAAACCCGTTTAATTAATTCTGGGCCATTCATTATTGGGCCAACCCGCAACCCTTTATCCCACACCTCTCTCCCTATTTAAGTTCTCATTCTCACAATTCCCAAGAAACCCTAATCTCCTAATTATTAGCTAGCCCCCACAATTCCCAAAGCCAAAGCCACCACCATTTTTGTGTGCTCGTGTCCGTGTGTCCAGCATCACCGTGTCAGCCGTGATGGCCTCGGGTCCGACCCCGGGTGTCCCACCGTATCCATTTATTTCTTGTGTCCGGTTACAACTTTACAACCTGATTTCCGTGTCCGACACACCCGGACACAACTCCCACACCACAGCAAACACCCACCCCGTGTCCAACACCCGGACACGCCCACAGAGCATCATCCCTGTGTCCGGCAGACCCGGACACAACCCCCTGACACACCCAGAACCCTAAACCTAACCCTAACCTAACTCCGGCGATCGCCGTGGCCGCCCAGATCCGCCGAGATCTCCACCGCTGAAGCCGACCAGACGCAACCGCAGCCGCCTCGAAGCCGTCGCCCCCTCGAGCAGAGCGCCTGCCCCTCGATCCAAGCGCCGCCTCCTCGATCAGAGCGCCGCCTCGGGCCGAGCGTCGCCGCCGCTGCAGATCCCGCCACCGCCTCTGCTCCGTCGAGCCAAGCTTCGCCGCCGTTTTTCTCACCGGCAGCCGACCGTCGCCGCCGATCTGGCTTAGATCCAGCCGTCGTCGAGGACCGCTGCCGCCGCCCGAGACGATCGCCGAGTTCGACCGCCCTGCCCGGCGAGACTCCACCGCCGACGCTCTGCCCCGGCGAGATTCTCCCTCCCGCGCCGACGAGACCCCGCCGTAAGCCCTTCCCTCTTTCCCTTCTCCCTTCAGTTCTGTGTAAATTGAAATTAGAGTTAAGTTAAAGTAATAAGTATGTAATTAGTTTAAGTAATCTGTAATTAGTTTGATTAATTATATAATTAGTTTAGTTAATGATTAGATTAGTAATTATTAATAAACAGTAATTAGTTATTAATCAGGAATTTATTTATTAACCAGTTAGTAAATATTAATTAATTAGTTTAGTATTTTCTTATAATTAGTTTAGTTAATTTGTAATTAATGTAGTAAATAAATGTAATTAGTTTAGTATATGTAATTAGCTAATTTTATGTAATTAGTTTATTTAGTTATAATTAAAAGGTTTTTTGATTATGTTAAATATAATAAATCTTGGGGTTTATATTATTATTAAAAATATAGTTCCAATAATAAAACTTAGTTCAAAATTGTTTATTTGGGGCTGGTGACCAATTCTACTGTAGATATATAAATATATTGACTTTTACGTAAATTCTAAAATTTGTATATAGTATAATTCTTATTTTTGGTATAAAAATATATTGGTAATATACATATTAATTTAATACGTATTTTGGTAAATATATATATGTATGTAGATTTATATTTTCGTATTGGTATATGTATATATATATGTTGTATTGGTTTGTATATATAAATGTAATTTGGTATTTTTACCTGTATAAAATATATGTAAATTGGTATATGTATATTTATGTATTTGTAAACCTACTTAGCATATTTTTATAGTTATAAAATTTATATATATGGTAACTATATTGTTCAACCTATATATATATTATGCATAAATTAAATGGTATATATATATATTGTATATGTATTTATTTTGGTGCAAGTAATATTGTAGGTGTTAATGTTAGTTAAATAGGTGTAATGTGTTATAGATGTCTGTCTAACTAGATGACCCTAGTGGACTGAGTCCCATGCCAGGCATAGCCCTGAGTTAGGTATTTGATTGTGTGTGTAGTATAGCATATGATGCCAATGTTGTATTTGAAATATTTTTAGGACTGTTGGTTCCTCCAGACGGTACGCTGGGACAGGACATCAATAATTACCAGCTAAGGACCCAAGGCGAGTACATTCTCTGATTAGTTTCTAATTTATGATATCTCCTATGTTCACTGTATCTAGTGTAAATATCCATGTTCTTGACACATTGGTTACACGGATTGGTATACACGGATCTCGTCATGAGATGTTATTCCTTATTCATGGTGTAGCTTGTACAAGACTTATTTTCCTTGTTATCTTGTGCACGTACAGACACTGATTCCCGGGGAGATTTGCTACCTTCCTAGGGAATCCAGTGCCATAGCGTACCATGATTGGATCTACTATACCAGTCGGGGGTGGGGAGTATTTTAGTGTAGATATGTGATCATACCCAACTTTACATGCATCATAGCTCACCCCACATCTCACGTCGGGTGTGGCCTGACCATCTCAGTGCCTCATAGCTGTTACGTGTGATTAGCCTGACCCCTACATGCATCATAGCTAACCAATGGTTAGCCTGACCTTCGTGAATCATAGCTAATCATATGTAACCAGCCTGATCTTGTTCCCAAGCCGATCACATGTCAAAGCTAGTACTCACACACTTAGTCTTAGGTTTCTTGCTCATGGACATATTGTTTCTTTTCCTGCAGTTACTTACAGTATTTCCAGTATTTCTTTCATTGTATATTTCTCGTACCTATACATGCATCTGGTATATTTCCATCTAGAACTGCTACATAGTTTATGTCATTTATATAGAACTGCTATTTAGAGATATACTTTGCTCCTTCCTGACTGGAAAATATTTTTCCAGACTGTGACCTTAGTAGACTGGTTCCGACACTTGAGGATTGGAAGTTAATGATTGCAGGTATGATTATTGTGTCATTAGACTTGTGATGTATTCTTTTATTTCTTCATTTTCCTATCGTGCTGTAGTTGTGATTGAGTATTTTTGATTTATCTTATGATATCCAAGTCTCCTTATGGAGTTGGATACTAGCGTGAGATTGTTTAGATAGTACTTGACCTAGACAGCGTTCTACCGCCGATGCTGCGGCGTAGGCTGGACGTACCCACGCTCTCGTGCCCCTAAACCGGGTGCGGGTCGTGACACTCCTCTATCTTAGGATGATGTTGGTGAGAGAGTTTTGTTATGACCGGAGATGATTGTGGATATAGCTGAGAAGGTGAAGCTCATCAGGGATAGACTTCGGGTGTAGATGACAGATAGCGGCAATGGGCCGATAGCCACTGGAGATCTTTAGAGTTTGAGGTATAGATTTTATTTGGATTGCTTGTGATTATTTTGTTTTAGGTTGAGTGGTAAGGATGTATTTTGTTCTAAGTTGGCGATCTGGTGTTTTTATGGATTTCTCTGACATGGGATACTATTCGCTTTGTTGGAGGCAGAAAGCTTAGTCCACGGTATATCGGATCCTTTGGTGTTCTTGCGAGGGTCGGTACAGTGGCCTACAGGCTAGACTTGTCGCCTGTATTAGAGGGAGTGTATGATATATTTTATATATCGCAGTTGAGATGGTACATGGCAGATCCTAGTCACGTATTAGATCAATCTGAAATTGTGGTGGGTCCGAATTTTAGCTACCCAGAGCAGCCAGTGGAGATTCTGGATCACAGGGAGAAGGTGCTACGAAACCAGACGATTTCCTTAGTACGCGTCGCGAGGAGACATCACTCTCCGGAGAGTCAACCTGGGAGAGGAAAGCCGAGATACGCGAGTAATACCCTTATCCCTTTGAGCCGTGGGGTATTATTCTTTCTTGCTTGCTGTGATTGCTTGTTGTAGTGCTAGTTCTTCCTTAAATTTTAAGGACAAAATTTTTCTAAGGAGGGTAGACTTGTCACTACCATATTTCTAGATGAGGGTATTTTGGTCATATAGTATATTTAGTATTTAGTAATTAATATTTATTTATATTGTGCTATATATTTAAATTGTGCTTGTGCTAATTATTTATAGTTAGGGGGATAGCCTATTATTTGGACTTGGCACTAGTAAACTCAAATTAGTTAGTCAAGACAACACTTTGAGCCCAACATGAGATTAAGCCCATTAGACCCTCTTTCTTAGTTAATTAAGGAGATTAGCTTAATTAGTATTAGTTTAGAGACTTTCCAAAATAGTCCTTCCCAATTATTCCTTATAATTAAATAGTGGGGGCATGGTGGACACTTTGTTGTGACTTGGAGAGGAAGAAAGGGGAGCCGGTCATATGAGGACTCCTTATTCTCTCTCCTCTTCAGTAGTTTATTTTATTTAGATCTCCAATTATGTTCTTCCCCAAATTGACTTATCCTTCCATAAATTAAACCCAATTCACACCCATTTCCTCTCAATTTTATCATCTAAGAAGCATTAGAGCTTGGATTGCAAGAAGCACTGGAAGAAGGAGAATTTGGCAAGAGAATTGTGTCCTAATTGTGTCCATTGAGCTTTTTATTAGAAATTCATCTCCCAATAAGTAAATTCTGAATTCACCCCTTAAATTAGACTCTAATTTATGCATTTAACTATTAGAAATCATCCTTGGCTTAGGGCTACCCATAGGATCAAGAATTAGGTTCATATGACTTATATTGTAGAAGTTATATAGAAATTTGTGTCTAATTAGGAGAAATTATGAGATTGACACATTAATTGTGTATCATAAGACCAATTAGATCAAATTAATTAGACTTAGATTAGGGTTATGGGGCTAAGTACTTATCCACAATTGGACACGAGTAGAGCGTATCATGATATTTTATGATACGGTGTGATACGAGATTCATTTTTTGGTGATTTATATAATTTCTCTTCAATTCTTAGTGTAGCAAATTGTATTAGTTATTATATTAAGTATTTGATATGTAGGAATGTGTATTGTGGAGTATTTGGCAATTTGGCACTTGGTTGGATATATTTCATGGGTATCCTAGTTGTGCACCCTAAGTGTTTAAGGTTTTGACTATAGTGTATCATTTGTGATATATAGATAACTATATTTATATAGTGTGTTGATATATATATATATATATATATATATATATATATATATAGTATTGAATGTGTTAGTATATATATATATATAGTTGTGTAGGTGTATATGAGTGTAACTTTGCTCCTAGTGTGTGTGTGTGTGTGTGTGTGTGTGTGTGTGTGTGTGTGTGTGTGTGTGTATATATATATATATATATATATATATATATATATATATATATATATATATATATTTGTTTGAGGTTTTCAAGGAGGTCTGATACAGGTTCAAGCATCTTATGCTACTTATGGATCTGCAACACAGTTTCCTTCCTTGAGGCAACTGTGAATGCTATTGTAGTTCACCTGAGTATAGGGACAATTCAAATAAGGTAGACTGTGTTGTGCACTAGGTGCAAAGTTGTAGTATTGTGTGGTAAGTTTTAGTTAATAATTTAGTTCTTTAGAGTATCAATAGATACTTGGATGTGTATCTGTGAGGTAGCTATACTTAAGGTATCAGTTACTTTAGGAAGGAATTAATGTGTGATGGTGTATCAGTTAAGTTAGTGTATATTTGGTATGTATTAGTTAGTTAGCAGTTAGTTAATGTCATGAGAATAGTTAGTGTTAGTAAATTAGTGTTATCAGTTATGTATATTAGGTTAGAGTATCAGTTATGAGTTATCAATTAGTTAGTAGATAGCTAGATATTGGTTAGCTAAGTATTGTAAGTTAAATTAGATACACTAGCTAGTGTATATGTTAGTATTGATTTTAGTACTAGCTACTAGTATTACCTTGAGATAAGCCAGGGTAATCAATCCTAATTATAATAGCTAATGGATAACTAAGTGTATATATATATTTATGTACTATCTATTGATACTTAGTAGTTATAATACCTTAGTATCATATAATAGCTAGTATAACCTAAATAAGCAGTTTGGCACCAATAACCTAAATATAGACTCATACAACCTAGAAATGACTAGTTTGACTGATATTGACCTAGAAAGCATATATTTAGTACGTTTAGCTCACTTCTCAATTATTACACCCAATAACATGATAGTCGTATATAGGTGTGTGTGATACCAGCTTAGATACTGAGATATACCATTCGTTCAGGACCACAGGCGAGTATATTTTCTGATAGTTTTCTTATTTGATAGCCTCTATGTTTCATGTATTTAGTATTAATATATTTAATTCATGACACGATAGTTTCACGAATTAGTATACGTGGATCTTGGTCATTAGATATTATTTTCGTGGTTACTCAGTAATTATTGTGTCATATTTTATGATTACTCAGTGATTACAGTGATATCTTAGTGATTATATAGACCGTGATCATAGTGCATGATATTATAGACCGTGCAGTGTGATATACGTGTTATAACATATCATGATTTGGATTCGTGTACTAGTCGGGGGTTAGAAAAATATTAGTAGATATGTGATCATACCTTATAGCCCGTGATTTAGTATAGCCCGTGATAGTTAGCAGATCATGTCACTCACGCGTGATCACGCTAGCTCACCTTTTATATATAGCCCATGTTAGGCCCAAGCCGATCATATTATCTTACTGATATTTTAAGGCATATTTATATATATTGTTCCTTTATTCTACTTTATTACATTATTGTTCCTCACCATATTGTTCTCAGTTCTTACTATTATTCTACCATAAAATTGTTTCTTGTGATACATTCTAGTTCAGTTACTTTTATCATTTATTTTTATTACTATTGTTGTTTCATAGTTTCTGTCAATTATTAGAACTGTTATTTGGGTTATACTTTGCTCCAATCCTGACTGAATATATTTTTCAGATAATTTATTAGAGGACTGGTATCCTATGGATTACGGACCACAGGATGGTGAGCCAGTTCAGTTATCACCCGTAGAGCCTGTTGAGTTAGCACTAGCAGTAGATAAAGTATAGTTAGTTTATTCTTGATATTGTATATGTTAGTTAGACTTTGGTATTGTATTATTATTTGATGTCATGTGTTGAGATTTGACTTGGACTTGTGATAAATTTTTGACTCTTTTTCTTTCCTTCTATTCCATATCATGCCTTATCATCCTCTAGTTTATTTTTGTGATTGAGTATTGTTTACCATTACCATTTTATCATATTTTTCTCCATTTGGAGTTAAGATAGTATGACAGGTACCTTATATATATTGTATGAAAGGTTTAGATAGTATTATTAACCTAGACAATGTTCAACTGTCGATGTTGTAGCGTAGGCTGGACGTACTCACGTACTCATACCCTTACACCGGGTGCGGGTCGTGACACAGTTCGCCAAGAACTTATCCAAGAGAAGATGATGAACATCCTACGTTATGTGTGGAGTTGTCTTTTTTTTATGTAGCATGCTAGTTGTATTTCTTAACTTTATGCGGCTTGCTATCGACCGGGAGACTGCAGTGTCGATGACAGAATTTGGATTAATTGCCATTCCTGTCTTCGATCTTCCCACATATTTGTAGAGCATCTGCTCCTGCTCTTCCCTTGTTATCCGTCGGTATGGACTCTTTTCCATATACTAAGATTTTTACTATAGAGGGATAATCTAGAAAGTATTGAGTTCTGTTGCGGGCTCAATGTGTGCCAGTAGCAACAACAGCACGAAGGGGCATCTCTAATAAAAAAGGTTTGTATCAGCAAAACTTCATGGAAGCCCTTTAAAACAGGTTTTCATCATATATACTCATGACCTTGAATACTAATAAAAAACCCTTGAATGTAATAGATTTTCATCATATGTACTCATGATCTTGAATATTACTTAATAAAGTCTCTCCTTTTTCAGAATTTCTTTTTTTGTATTTGTCTCATTGTACGTTGTGGACTTTGGATATTATACCAGAGGTAATATGGACATAGTACAATATTGTAGTCTGTTTAGGCTGTCCCACTAAGGGAATTAGGTGGACCTATAACTTCTTGTGCACTGGAGTACAAGCAGTAGGTTCGAGACAAGCCATGCCAGAGGTGATATGGACGTGGAAGGTTTTGTGAACTTAAAACTGCTGTCGTACTTAGAGTTAAGTACGAGTGATAAGTTGAGATGACAACCGATATCAGAGGTAATGTGGACGTGATAATCAATAGCCAAACCCGAAAGGTTTGCTCAGAGGTAATATGGACATGGCAAACACGATTAGGGAGAAATATTACGACAGTAGTTCAGAGGTAATATGGACGTGAACCAGTGTCCGAGAAACTCATCGAGGAGTGGTTTGCTGAGTGTGGTCTATCCGAAAATGTAGATTGACCTGAGGGTTACTCCACTGGGGAGATTATTAGGCTGATAGCTCAGAGGTAATATGGACATAGCTAGCATCTAACGAGACTGGTTTTTGAGTGGTCCCTGTGGGAGTGTGCATGTGGACCTGAGGATTGCTCCGCTGGGGAGCTTTTGAGGATCCATTATCTGTTACATATTTAGGACTCCTTAATACCGGTAATGGCTTATTGAGGAAAGGTTCTACTGTGTATAAGCACTTGCTGAGGATGAAGAACCAAGAGTATAAATATCGTACATCTGGGTACTGGAGAGATTTTTAGGCCGGTAGCTCAGAGGTAATATAGACATGGCTAGCATCTAATGAGACTGATTTTTGAGTTACGGGAGTGTGCAGATGGACCTGAGATTGCTCCTTTGGGAGCTTTTAAGGATCCATTATTTGTTGCGTATCCAGGACTCCTGAATATCGATAATGGCTTATTGAGGAAAGGTTCTGCTGTGTATAAGCACCGGCTAGGGATGAAGAACCAAGAGTGTAGACTCCGTACATCTGGGTTGCCCTATTGGGGATAAGGGGAGTATACGTCTAGCTTAGAGTTCTAGTCTTAGTTGGGACATTCTCGCTGCTCAAAACATTGCTTCTATTGGGAGTCTAAGCTCTTGGCCCATGGTTCCATTTTAAAGAGTTTCAATGAGTCCTTATTATATTCCTCAGGGTCAGCTGACGCCATATTGATAGATAACGTTTGTCTAAAGAGGTCTTCGATATTGGTGTCGGAGTCCCACGTGGAGGATTCTGAAGAGTATGATCGTGACTTATCTTCTTTCTCTGAGGCTTTGGGGGTTGAAGGAGGTGTTACGTACCCCAGGCCATATCGGGTCTTATGGTAGTAATCCTCGGCTTTACCTGCCGAAGTTGTGAGACGCAAGGGCAATCGTCGACCTTTGTCATGATTCAGACCTTGGTCGCTCCTAAGATCATAACCCATCTCCTGGATGAGGTGCTTGGCTTGACAAATGAACCGATAAAGTTGTATTTTGCCAGTATTAGGTTCTAGCTCTTGTTCCTCCAAGACGAAGGACAGGGGGCATTTTACCCTGCCGAAGATGTTGTCTCTCCTCCTCCTTGTTGGGACTGTAAAGTAGAAACTTTGGCTAGGGAGGATCTGGTTTACTGTATAGGTAGTAGTTACCTGTACATGCAGATGCAGGCCTATACCATGCTCTAGGGGAATTACTTTGTCTAGGGACGGAGTATTAGCATGAGCCTCCACGTACTCTTCTAGTTCGTCTTCCTCGAAATTTGTCACTAATGCGAGCGAGGGCTGTAGTGGCCTCCTACGAAGCTTGACCACCAGGGGTTCGGGGGAAGAAGCCAGAATTGGTCCTTCTTTCGACTTGGTAGTCGTACTGCCAGAGGTTGTAGCACATTTCTTTGTATTTTCACAACGAGGGAAGGGATTGTATCCCGAGCACGTCCCTTGAGGTAGACCATCAAAGGTTTGCCTGATGTCGCACCCATTTCTCTTTCGTTGTCGGCATCATTCCCTCCTTCATCCTGGCAGACGTGGTTATACAGGAGTAAATTAGAGTAGTAGGCCTCTACCCCTTTGAAGGGGTCAACATCGACGAACTTCGTCTTAACCGTGCCATGGTCGTCAACGTACTTTAGGCTCTGGTGTAGGATTGACGGTATGATCATGTATTCATGTATCCATGGATGCCTTAGCAGGATATTATAGGATATGTCTACATCAATGATATAGCAAGTGACCTCTATTTTTAAGTCACCGATTTGGCATTTCAAACAAATTTTTCCTAGAGGGTATCTCCTCCCTGCGTTGAACCGGCTGATGGTGGTATTGGTTGCAGCGAGTCGGTACATAGGGATAACCAAGGTTTGAAGCAGACTTTATGGGATAATACTGATAGATGAACCGGGGTCAATGTGCATCTGGTCTACCTTGATGGCGCTAATATACCATGTATAATACAGAGGGCAATAGTGCCTATTATTCTTCAGCAATATGTCTCGTTGCAAGAACGTGATGCTGGGTATTACCTCCGTCACATTATTATAGTCGGAGCATGTCGCAGGATCTTCAGCTGGCGGCTTGACCTGCACCAAGTAGGTGTCGACGTTATGCAATGCCTCACTCAGGGCATCCTGGGTGTCCTTGGAGAGTCGGAGAAGCTCGAATAGAGACAACTTCGTTGGAGTATTGGTGAGCTGGGCCAAGATGTCAAAGTTGTAGGGCTTCTCTAGCCCTTGAGCTGAATCTTTATGCAGTGACTTGTCGAAGCGAGTTTCTTTCTGCTTGGACTTGTCTGCTGCTGTAGGTTGGGATGGACCCGGATCAGAGATTACAGGTCAGACAATTGGGAGCGCACCATCGTCAGGGATGTTATACTCTCGTTGGTACGGTAGGCTTGACCTTGTTGTTCCTGCTATAGCTTTTTTGAACGGGATAGAAATCGTGAGCAGGATTTGGACTTCTTGCCCTTAGTCTTGGTGGCAGAAGGTGTTGTCTGTTGCATCATGTCTGAAGAAAGATCATGATGGACCTACATGACCTTCCCTCGTGATACGGTGAGAGGTATCATCCTGGCTATTTGGTCATGAGCTGGCGGGAGATTGACAACCTCCATTGTTGCCCGGAGAATTGGGATTACACTATCTTGGGCTTTGTCACCGAAAAGTTATCAAACTTGAGAGATACCATGTTTGCGGTGATTGCCTTGTCATCGTAGTCCAGAGTGAGGGTCTTGGTGTCAAGTAGCCATTAGATGTATCGCTTCAATGTGTAGCAGTCCCACGTCGAATGATGGACATAACGATGGTAGTGGCAGTACTTCGGATTATATACCTCGGCTGCCTCAACAGGACGTTTGACGTCGGTGAGCCAAAGCTTGTTTCCCTGCATCAGTACGTCAAAGATTGCTATGACATCATCGTCTTCGAAGGAATAGGTTTCCTTCAGTTTTGGAGCTTCCACCGGCTTCTGCTCGGGCTTCTTGGTCAAGTTAGTGACAAGGGCCTGCTTTCCTTTGCCGTCACAGCTATTGTTGTCGTTGTTGTTGTTATTATTGTTATCACTACTAGAATAAGTGGGATTAGCGACGTATTTTAGCGACTCCTAGTAAAAATGTCGCTAAATTAGCGAGTCGGTACAAATCGTCGCTAAATGGCGACATTTAGCGACGTTTAGCGACTTTTATTAAGATTTTAAAAGAATAGTCGCTATAAGTTCAATTAAGGTCGCTAAACGTCGCTAATATATCTAATTTAGCGACGTTTAGCGTCGTAATTAGCGACGTATCTATCAAAAATATTTAGCAACGTATGTAGCGACGTCTTTGGCGTCGCTAATTTTTATTTTAGTGACGTTGTTATTTGACGTCGCTAAACGTCGCTAAATTTTGGTTAATTAGGGCTCAGTTTTCTTTTCTCCATCTGTCAAAATTTTTGAAATCGTTTCGATTTCTTTCGCCCCCCCTCCTCCGGCGACCGGGTCTCCACGGCTGCGCCCCCCCTCTCCGGCGACCGAGTCTCCACGGCATCCCCCTCCTCCTCCTCAAGCTCTAGGTAATCTCTCTCTCTCTCTCTCTCTCTCTCTTTCTCATATGACACAAGACACACACACAGATGCAGACACACACACGACACACACACACGACACACACACAGATGCAGACACACACACACAGACGCAGACATACACACGACACACACACACACGACACACACACACAGACGCACACACACACACAGACGCAGATTAGGGTTAGGGTTAGGGTTAGGTTTAGGGTTAGGGTTAGGTTTAGGGTTAGGTTTAGGGTTAGATTTAGGGTTAGGGCTAGGGTTAGGGTTAGGTTTAGGGTTAGGTTTAGGGTTAGGGCTACGGTTAGGGTTAGGGTTAGGGTTCTGGATAGTTGGCTCTCGGATGTCTTGTAGAAGAAGAACTTGTATCAGTTGGTCAAGTGTAACTTTTTGGTGATGCCCACCTTTTTCTAGCTCTCTATCAATTGTTTTGGTTGATGCTATCGATTGGTTGCAGTGCTACTAAATTCAAGTCTTACTTTTGTTTCAACAGCTGCTGATGTGCATTTTTTTTGTATATTGTAGTGCATTAGCTATAGGTGTCTTCTCTGTGTTTAATTACAATGTTTCAGTACCTGTGTCATCTGATACCTAAGTTCTACAATTACCTCAGTATATCCTGACTTTTGGGATACACCAGTTATGTGCATATATGTTCTACAATTACCTCAGTATATGTTTTCTCCACAACAAAGTTGCATTTATTTTTATATGTATAATTTGATTGCCAATATAATAGTGACATTTCCAACAAAATAGTACTAGAGAATAGCAATTAATGTTTATAGCAAAATATTTACAGAACATTCATGACATGAGTGTGTAATTGGGATGTAAATTCATACTTGACAAACGTAGTATTTTTTGCTAGTGACAAAAATTAGGATACATAGTGCTTCAAAACGTTATAGAAGAACACAACTCAATAAATATCTGAAACTCATTCTTTATTTTGTCAAGAATGACAAATTTAACACCTGAATTAAGATATCATGTGGTAATGAATATAATTGTGTAATATTGACTAATTATTTATTTATTAAGTTCAGTATGCATAATTATTTTATTTCTGGGAAGAAGGAAAGAAGAGACCCATATCTGTCTTTCAGTATGCATAATTATTTTATGTCAATCAGCAGATAGATAATAACATCAGCTGCGAGATTTTAAAGTGCACAAAACTATAGAGATTAGTGGGGTCACTGTGCTCAAGTACACCCCCCCTAAGTTTTGTTGCATTCTTCTTATCTCTCTGTACCCCTGACATTAATTACAGCTAATTCTTTGTGAGTCATCTAATTCTTCCGTTCCGGTCCAATAGCTAATTCTTTGCTAATTCTTTGTTTTCATCTATCTTACCAGATGGCACCCAAGAGAGCGATACCTCCTACTGTTAAGGAGAAAGTGATGCATCCTACTGTTAAGGAGGAAGAGATACCACCTGCGGGGAGTTCCAGTCACCCAGCACCTATCGCGGCTGTATCTCAGACGGGGAGTTCCAGTCATCCAGCACCCATAGCGGAGCTTGATAACATAAACGCTGTTTATGCGCAGTATTTGAGGGACTGGTATCTGCCCCGTTTTGGAAATCCTCGAGATTGATACTATAATGTTTCATATACTTATATATTATGCATTTTGTGTTACTGTGATACTCTGATACTTATATATTATGTATTTTGTGATGCTGTTTATGCCCATTTTGTGTGACTGTGATATTGTGATACTTTTATGACTGTGATACTTATATTGTCTGTCTATAATATTTGTGTGTATTAATTGTATGCCTATGATACTTTTATTCATATTAAATATTGTTAATCCGGTGTTGAGTGTTCCACCGAAGGGGTCGGCGAACCCATAGAATTCAACGGAGGGTTGCTCCGGGTCTATTTTTAATTAAAAATTTATAAATTGCAGGAATAATAGTTTGGAACAATTCAGTTTTTTTTTGTTTTTTTTTAATTTAGCAACGTATTTAGCGACGTCTAGCGACGTTTTTATAAGTCGCTAACAAGTCGCTAATTAGCGACGTGTCATTAGTCGTCGCTAACGACGTCACTAAACGTCGCTAAATATGTCGATGTACGTCACAAATTGCTGACATGGCAGTACTGCCAGGTCATTAAAGATGTCGCTGTTACGTCGTTATATAAGTCGCTAATGAGCGACGTTTAGCGACTTTAAGAAACGTCGCTATTTCGTGATGCCGTGTCGCTAAACGTCGCTACATTTAGTGACTCAATAAAGTCACTAAAAAACGTCGGCATAGCGACGTTTAGCGACGTTTTTTCGTTCAGCGACTTGGTTTCTTTCGACTAAGTTAAAACATCGCTAATTACGTCACTAAACGTGTTTAGCGATATTTTTTTGTCATTTGGCGACGTTTTTAGGCGTCGCTAATTTGACTTTTTTTGGTAGTGTATTATAAGGTCATTATTTTATTTCATCAGTGACGGTGATCTGTATTCCCAAGAGCTGAGTGTCTCTCCTTCTTCTCAGCATCGACAACATTTATGAGGAACGTCATCTAGTCTTTGAACTAATCGTCGCCCATCCAGAGGCTGACTGTTGGAAGTAGATTATGTGGCACATGTCCATTAGTGTGGACTCAGGATTGCCAGGAAGCAACTTCAGTGCTACTTGCATATATTATTTAATTTATATATATACAGGCTCCTTCTCCTTCTGCATAATGTACATTAGAGAGGACATTGTTATGTCGCTTCCCTCGTCATAGAATCGGGCAAGAAAAAAACCCTTTAAGTCATCGAACGACGAAATACAGTTGTCTTGCAGACTATAGAACTAGTCAAAGGCTACTCTGGATAATGTTCCCACAAATAATTTAGTGAGGAGAGCGTTACTGCGAGGTAGGTTCCCTATTGTAGTCTCAAAGTAACTCATGTATTGACGGAGATATGTCTTTCCATCATATGGGTTTAGATTGAAGGGCTTATACTTTGGCAGATACGACACCTCTCTCCACTCGGGGGGATACGGTTTTCGTATCTCGATCTGGCGGAGTGTGTCCCGATTGCCCAGCGAGTCCAGACAAGCTATCAGTTCTCACACCTCCTGAATTGCTTCTTGGGCTTCATCTGATGCAGAAGGAGCCGACGATCCTGGTAGAGCATGATGACCACCAATGGGAGACGCAGTTGCATTCCAATCTCCATTGGTCCTAGGATCCTAGTTTTCTTGACCTGAGGCCCTTGGTGGTTGAGAGGCTACACTTGCCTTGATGTCTAGAACTTCTTGGAACAAGGATTGTATTGACTCGCTCATGGTTTGCAATATGGCCTCGAGGGTTTTGAGGCACTGCCAATCACTGGAGCCTTCGACCTCGTTCTCTGCCATGTATAATGTTCTCACATGAGGTAAGATGGATGGGGCGGTAGACATAGCACTTTCAGCCTCAAAATCTTGCAGCGAATAGTCATCGGGGAAAGTTGGTAGTGTTGTGTCTCATTCGGACTCCGATGGAACACTACCCCCAACGTAGGTGGCTGCGTCTTCTTTATGAGGGTGGCTACCCCAAGGGATCTCAGCACCCGTTCTCTGGGAATCAACGTTATCTCGGAATGCTAGATTCTTATAGAGTTCTGTGGGATTGTGACCCCTAGCTTCTGCGGTCATCTGGGATCCCGAGAAAGAGCTACCCCCAGTGGCTGGTAGCTTCTTCTTTAAGCGGGTGCCCAAGAAAATACCCTATGTAGGTCCTTCTGCTTGTCCTTCCTGGACCCGCCTCCTCAACACGCTGGTCGAGAGTGATGGACTGGAGGTGTTGGACTTACTAGCTTCCTTCGCGAAAGGGGCCTTCGAAGCCAAATAACATGAGGCGAAGGACAGCTCCTCCTGCTTTCCGGGCTACTGCCGGCTGGGTGCCCTTGGTTGCAGTCACTGAAATACCGATCGCCTGTTTGCAGGTACTACTATCTGATTATAGCAGCAATTGATGGTAATATTGGCACAGTGATGCCCCAAAGGGGCTATTTCACATGCCGTGGTTGCTTCCCTCACTTTGCGCTTGTGATTGATCATATTACGCAAGTCACGCGAGGACTTTTTTTACCTTTACACCCTTATTATGAGCACATGGGTGTATAGGTATTGTTTTTGCTCCCTGACCTAGATTTTATGGAAGAACTTTTCCTAAGTCATCAGCGAAAGACATTTAAGATTGACCAAGTCCACTTGCCGCTGCGGGCTGGACACGTGGGTCAGTCTTGTATAACTTTTCGTCTGAGACACGCATAACAGCCAGCGATGCCTGTTGACGGTCAGCCGAATGAGCAGTTGCTTAAGCTTGGCGAGCTCACACTGCCCTAGACTTCTTTGTGCTTGTACGTGCTGGTGCATAATACAAAGGGTCCAAGTTTGGGTTGTCACCATTCTCAGCATTGTATGAGATTCGATCAAAAATAGAGATTTTGCTGCTGACGGAGCCGTATGCAGCCATCTGCCTGCGACTGTCAACCGATGTCACATAATCGATCTTATGCAGCCTCCTCCTTGGCCATATAGAACTTGCATCAGCACTCGAACATCTGGCATCATAGTATTTTTCTGCCAGAGTTTGAGTGCCGAGCATTTTTTACGTCAGACAAGGATGTCGCATGGATATGGACAACTTGGGTGTATGCCTGACGAGCGTCTTCAGTAACAGAGAGAGAGACGGGAAGCATATGCTCTACAGTTGGGTGAGGTACAGCAGCCTTTGCAACCAATGTCCTGTGGGTCGTCAAGTGCTGAGAACTTTTCTTGTCAGAAAAGGCTGTCGCATGAGAGACGTCTTGCGTGGTCGCATGGCGTACATCCCCTACGGCAGAGAGAGAGAAGAGGAGCACATGCTCTGCAGTTGGGTGAGACGCAGCGGCCTTTGCAATGTCCTGTGGGTCTTCTTAGGCTTTGCCGGCCTTGGAGAAGCGTCGCCCTTAGAGAGCATTTCCTCATAGACTTGTTGGTCGAAGCGTACTACCAGCATCCTCTGGGTCAAAACCAGCTTTGATACGTCGGACTGCGTCACGATCTTCTTATCATAGGATAAGGAAGTCCCCAGCAGAGTCGCTACCTTGTTCGTCATTAAATTGGGATTACTTTAATAACAAACTAAAAAAAGTACAAAGAGGTCCTAGACAGATAATCTAAGCACAATTTTTGATTCTGGGCATGACGATGGAGATTGAGTGCTACAATGACTCTTTTACTCCATTGACGGTCCGATGCAGGCATGAGAAAGCTCTTTTCTGTTCTCTCTCATGTGTCTGTTGCTCACCTCCGTGTGGGGTATGCTACCCTTGTTATTTATAGCCATCAGGCTGATGGGCTATAGATGTCGTAAATGTCTCTGTTTGGTTGTCGCATAGGGCTCCTTTAACATAATACGATTGTAACTGGGCCGCATGCTATGGACATGCTGCCACATAGCCGTGGTTGGGATATACGGTTGATACAATCTCGGTGAAGGGGGTATGGTCGTTATTGACCCATTATGTGTGCGACCTGGTCAGCTGGATACGTGGTCTGCACTAATTACGTGAGAATCTCTTCGGTTGTAATAGAAAATATCTTGCAAGTTTGAAGGTCGCATAACTTCTTGGCCGCATAGTCGTCCTGGATGCATATGTGCTATTGTTTGGCCTTGATCGGATGGACACTTTGGCTTCATGAGGACGAGGACGCATAGATTCGAGGCCGCGAGTCTGCTCTCGTTTGGCCTTGGTCGGATGGACACTCTGGCCTCATGAGGATGAGGACGTATAGAGTCGAGGACGCATGTGTGATCTTGTTTGGCCTTGGTCGGATGGACACTCTGGAAGCATAAAGATGGGGACGCATAGAGTCGAGGCCACATGCGTGCTCTCGTTTGGCCTTGGTCGAATGGACACTCTGGCCGTATGATGACGAGGTCACATGGGTATATAGTCGTATGTGCTCTCTCGTCTGGCCTTGGTCGGATGGACACTCTGGCCGCATGATGATGAGGCAGCATGGGCATATAGCCGCATATGAATGGGCATATGGTATTGCATATCTGTCGAGGCCATCAATACTTGATATGACTTTCTGTCTTTTCTTGAGCTGTCGTCTTCATGAAACTCGAAGCGTCTTAATATGATGAGTGATGTGTCAGAGTCTGATAGTCATCGAATGCTGTGTCAGGGGCTTTTAATGTGGCCTCTCTACTCTGTGGTTTTTCAGGCCGCACAGAGTATACTATGCGGCCTCTAGATATTTTGTTGATCAGGCCACATGTGGCTTCTCTACGACTTGGTTATTCAGGCTGCATATGACTTCTCTGCGGCTTGGTTTCATTTTTGATGGGGGGCATGACCTTTATGCGGCCTGGATAATTTTTTATGCTTCTACAGAGGGGAGCCTACCAAATAAGAATAACCAGCAATTAACTTCACCCAGAGGATTGAGCGCTGAAGCCAGAAAATCTCATCTCTTGTGAATTTGTGAAATAACATACCAGAGGGAGGCAGCGTAGGTTATGGCTTATCCAGTATCGTCATAGCCTTCCCTATGGCATCCAAGTCATCCACGGAGATGTTCTCCAGAGGAGTATTAAGGATCCGCCAAAGCCGCATCCACGTCCTGAGATACCGAAGCCCCAGGTACATGTTCCATTGCACCCACATCGGACTCGGGGGAAGTTGTCTCCTCTTCCTTCTCGGCGTACGAAACCACCAATGCAGCTGCTCGTGGGGGACGATCCCTCAGAAGACTTCTTCTTCTTTTTTGATAACTGCTAAAAAATACTATGATGGTATAATAACTCCCAGTACACCGCCAGGATCTCCGGATTCTCTGCCTCCAACTCTCCGAGTTTTTCATTACTCGGGGTGTACTCTTCATAGGGTACTTCACCCCAAGAAAGTTTGGAGACAGCATGCATTTCGTGCAAAGCCAGTCTCATTTAGCCGCCAGGGGTAAAGAAAGTCCCCGTGTGACAATTGTATAGTTCCATCAGGGCGATGAATAGGGGCCAGTTTATTTCCAGACCGTAACACGTACCCCTCACAGCAAAAAACAAGTCGGATGCTCTAAGCTTCCACTCATACTTTTTTAGAATCCACAGGGTCAGGAAACACCAGGAGGGCTGTAACGTAGCTAGTTAAGACTCTGCAACTGTCATGAGGGATAAGACCCCTTCTTGGCAACTTGATAAAGAAAAGTGTCCACCGCATATACACTACGGTTTGGCCCCAGGCCACTTCCAATGAGGATAAGTTTCAGTCCAAGCAAAGAGTATGAGGGTGACTCCTTTACACTAAAAAAGACCCCTTTGCTCTTTTCGATCCCACATCGGACCTTTCCAACAAGTGCCCCTTTTTTGCTCGGGTGTCAAGTTTCATCCCATTTGTCACGAACTCGTGATTACCCTCAAATCTGACAAGGGTAAATGACGCTCAAAAGAAGGAAAAAATATCCCCATCCTGCGGAAGATAAAGAACGAGTTCTCTCTGGCCATCCCCATCTCAGGATGAGAAGCCTTCAGCACATCCCCGAACAAAAAATATGGCTTTTAAACAAATATTGGCCGTCCCTAGCAGGGATCTCCCCGAGTTCATTTGGCTCAGCAAAAAGGAGCTGGTCAGGTCGGCAACCATCTGCTTACGCTCAGAAGGAAGATTTCTGTCAATCTGAACTTGGATGTCAGCAGCCAAGTCCACGAGATTCATGTTCAATAGAAGCAGGTTGTGACCAAGAACTAGTTCACCAGAGGGTAAAGTGGGTAAAGTTACTACAAAACAACAAGAGAATTTGATAAGAACTATTGAAAAACTTATCAGTATTTTAAGTGAGTTACTCATGTGGCAGAGTTAGACATGCGGTATGGTTACTCATGCGGCAGAGATAGACAAACATACGGCATGATTACTCATGTAGTAGAGTTAGACGTGCAGCATAGTCACTCATGCGGCTGAGTTGTTCAAGCGGCAGGGTTACCCATACGGCAGTAAAAAGTTAGCGCATGTTCTAGATGATGGCTCATCCATGCGACCAACTGTTCACATGTGTCTCTGTGTTCCGAACCCAACTTCTTCTTCTCTAAAAGACCTACCCATGATCGACGGTTGAAAGCCTTTGCCTTTGCCTTTGCCTTTGCCTTTGCCTTTGCCTTTGCCCTTTCCCTTGGGGGCCTTCTTGGCGGTGGCAGAAGTAGAAGCTATTGGGGCCATGTCGAGTAAGCAAAGGAGGAAGTCGGAGGAAGAAAAAGAAAATAGGCAGAGAGTAAAAGATTTCTCTCTCCTTTAGAGACACTATATATATACAGCCGCTGGCGGCTAGGAATAATGATAGCACATCGGGCTCCGAACTGCCTCTATCTACGTGACAGTTGACAAATATTGGCCTTTTAAATTTGTCTTTATCTCTTGTAAACAATCGTTGACTCAGAATCCCAAGAGATCGCATAGAAGATTGAGCCAAATCCTTTGTTTAATGAAGATCTGACACCTGGCAAGCTCATATATGTGGTAGCGTGTCTATGTTGCACGCTACTCATATGGCCCAAGGTTCTCATCCATTCTTCTTGTTCAAAGTATTCCAAACTTACCAGTTTAAAAACTTTAAAAGGGGTTTTGTGGAAGCATAAAAAATTTGAAGCCATGCGTCTCAGAAAAAGTACCCTCAGAACCTAACTTGGTGAAGGCAGGCCGCATAGAGCCCATACGCACTGAAAATTTGACTCAAGCCGCATAGCATCCATATGGCCCAGACAGCGACAGAGTTAGGAGCGGCATAAAGCCCCAACACAGCATTTATTGACTGACATAAAGTTCTGACATGCCATTTATTGCCTTGAACGCTTCAAAAAGCATGAGAAATGTGGCACACTAGAAGACAAGAAGTCATGTTAGTACATTAATGACTCTATCAGGCGTGTAGTGACACGTGTTCACTCATATGCGTCCTCGACTCCATGCGGCTACGATACCATGCAACCAAAGTATCCATTAGACCTAGGCCGGACGAGAGCACGTATGCAGCCACGACTCAATGTATCCCTTAGCTTGCATAATTTTTTTCGTTACAACCAAAAAGATCTTCACACGATCAGTGCTGACCACAAGTCCAGTTGACCAAGTCATGCACACAATGGGTTAAAACAACCCCGTCTCCTAACCGATATTTCATCAACAGCATATCACAACCGATGCCATGTGGCTGCATGACCGTGATATGCGCTCATAGTTGCAACTATATTTTGTTGAAGGAGCCCCATGCTGCCACCAAACAAAGGCGCATAGCATATGCACGCACATGAACCATCCAGCCTGGATGGTTATAAATAGCAGGGTAGCATACCCAAGTACAGACAGACAGACACATGAGAGAGAATAGAAGAAAGTATTTACATTCCCATGTCGAATCGACAACGGAGTAAAGAAGTTGCTGCAGTACTTGATCTCTATCATCATACTTCCCAGAATAAAAAAAATATTGTACTTAGATTTTTTGCTTAGGATTTCTTTGTACTCTTTTGTTTGTTACAAAACAAAGTTCGTCCAACTTTACATTAATGTAAAGCAGTTATCGATGCACTCATCTTCCCCTTATTCTAATATATTTTTAGTTTGTTTACATTTAGTTCCCCAAGAACTTGCGAAGAATATTTTTATGGACTAAGAAGACAAGACTATAACTTTATTGATTCCCAATGGCAAAATATTCTATGTTGACTTCTACAAATAATAGAAGGCAAATATATAGGAGTATAGTGATGGCAAAAAGAGCTAAACGTGCACGCCTTAATAGACTATGATTTATTAGTTTTTTGCTACAGTGTCAATACGATGTTCACATTCATGGTCTTTGACAGAATGACATGTTACAAGAAGACATTCTTATGGTTCTCATATGGATTATTTTCCAACACCCATATAAGAACCATACGGATATGTCTATTTGCAATGTATTATTCTGTGAAGACCCTAAATGGTGAACACTATGTTGCAACCATAGTGAAAAAGTAATAAATCGTTCACTATTAAGGAATGCACGTTCAAATATTTTGCCCATTAATTTACCTCCTATATATTTGCCTTATATTTCTTTGTATAAGTCAACATGGCATATCTTGTTGCTGTGAGTCACTAAAGTTACAGTCTTTTCTAGAGCTAGTCAACAAAAATATTTCACAAGTTCTTAGGAGACTAAATACAAACAAACTAGAAATTATATTAAGAGAGACTGACAAAATTGTTTACTTAGTTATAAAGCTCGATATTGCAGGTTTACAAGCAAGGGGTTAAGAGAATTGCATGTCATAATTGTCAACCTAATATAGAACTTGATATTATATACAATTAAACATGTAAAACATATCATATAGAATTTTTAATCCCTATTCAATGGGTGGCTCAAAATAATAGCCAAACTTCCACAAGCATACTTTTAGCAAGATGGTCTCGATTTAATAAGTAGTTGGCAATAATTTGTTGTTAGCAATGACTTACAAGAAGGAGACAAATGGATCTTCGATCCCAAAAAAAATAGTAATATTGTTACACGAGTTGAAATTCTCGAAAAATAAAAATAACTCAAAATTATTTGTGCTGATGAATGTAGTTTTTCTTCTCAATTTTATGAAACTTATGCGGTATATCATTTTTGTGGATCCTCTGATACATGTTGTAGTAGAGGATCCACATATCCTAAAATTACTAATACACAATAGTAGTTGCATAAAATTAAGAAGAAAAACTATATTTAACAACACAAATAATTTTAAGTGACACTCATCTTCGGGTAATTTAAATGTATGACAATATTATTATTTTCCACTAGCGCGAAGATCTACTTGTCTCATTCTTGTAAGTCATTGGTAATAGCAAATTATCGTCAACACTTTGTTAAACTAGTATTTGTCTCCCTAAAATTGCGCTTGTAGAAGTCCCTAAAATTGTGCTTGTAGAAATGCACCCTGGAAAAGAATGTTGGGTCCATGCATCATCACTACCAAGTATGGCGGTTGGACAGTTATAAAGTATTATATGTATCTCACTCTAGGATCGTGCCAATACATACATGTAACGGGTGGCTCAAAATTTCTATCATGACTGTGCCAATATATACATAAAGTAGTATATGTATTTAACTCGGTATCGATCATTAAACCTCAAATACTTTATTTACCATGCAATGGATGGCTCAGAATAATAACCAAACTTTATTACTTTCTTACATACATTACCTAAGGCACTCGTAGTTCTGCTCGTATGTAGTATCAGATGTTCTCATCAAATATGTGCAGTATATATCATTGAACATAACCAAAAGCACCATGATAATGTAAAATTAAGACAAGTAATTAATTGCACACTAGAAAAGAGTGATAAGCCATCACATCATCATTACCAAGTATTGGGCAGGTGGGCAGGTACATCAATATGACTAGTCCAGACTGCTAATTTTTGCCTCGCTTGGTAATTTCAAACTGCTAATTTTAGCCTCGCTTGGTCATTGTCAATTGGGAGGGGAGGGACATGTATTTGGAGGGACATCAATGGAATTTTACTTATTTTCCAATGGATTGTTCAGGTAAATGATAACTTCTTAGCCTCAATATACTATCTCAACTCTTCAAGGCAATTAATCTCTTGGGGATGTATATGTAAGTGAAGGATGTGAAGAATGAGCCAAGCTACAAATAAGAAATGTTTGTGATATGAACTAGCCCTTAATCTTGATTGATTTGGTATGTGTTCTATATGAAATAACTACAATCCATATTTTGTTATGTAGGTGCTAGATAGGTATGAAGATTTGATGGTTTGTTTATTGGCTGTCAAAAATGTTGCTCTTCTCATATCATCTTTACATTACCTAATGGACCATCTTTTGGCTATTAATTTATTAAAAGTATAAGATTTAGGAGTTTGGAAAAAATAGCTATGAACTCTACCCTTTTCTTTTCATCTTGGATTCTCAAAAATTATGTGTGACACGCCTATTATTTTACTGTTCACCATTGGTTACAGACTAGATAATATAGCTGGTATGGAATTGAATAACTGGTCCAGATTGATGATTTTATGGTGGAAAAGTGCCTAATTGAACCTTATACTAGAGTTGAACCTTGTATCTTGTATCCGGTGATGTATAAGCATGCTAAATTCGACTACGATTATGGATGCATTTTAGTGCTAGTTTCTGGTGCGAATATCAAATTAAGTTTAGTTCAGACACTTATTTTATGCTACACTAAGTATGTATAATTTTATTAGAATTATTATAAGAAATGCAAGAGATCCATATTAGTTGTGGGATGCAATCTGTAAAAAAATAAATCATTAATACGATCCACAAATAGATCCATATTAAGCTGATAAAAAATTAAAATCAAACAAGTAAAAAATCATTGATCGAATCTACAAACAAATACATCAATTTTTTGTTAGGTCATAGTCAATTCTTTAATTTTTGGGTTAGGTTTTGCTCATAAATTGGATATTATGACCATCAGTTGCAAGGTTAGGAATTATACCTTCATGGTTGTAGGATCGGGAAGATCTAGCAAGCCAACTCATTGAGGATGGCCAACAAACTAGGGGTGCCCTCGTCTAGATGTCAATTGGCTCAATCGGTCTCCTCCCGATGGAAACTGCTTGGGGGGGTTGACCTGGACTTTGGGACGAGCGAGCAAGCGTCCGTACGCGAAAGCGAGGTCGGCGTGGGGGTCGCCATAATATAGATATTTTGACCAGGGGCAGGGGGTAATCGACCGCACAGAGATGTTTCAACCATAATTTATTAAAATAAAAAGGAGAGAAAATTAGGGTTGCTCGGTCCAGGTAAATATTTTAGTGGTGTTTAGCGACGTCAATTTTAAAGACAATATTAGCGACAATTTTGACGGTGACACATAAATGTGTGACATATTTAGCGATGCCCTTAAAATTAGTCTTTATATTAGCAACATAATGTACATCATACTTGCATCACATTGTCCATTTTTCCTAGCTTTGTCGCTAATACGTCCCTGTTAGTCACCATTTTGTGATGTCTTTTATATGCGTCGCTAAATTCGTCGGAGATAGCGACTTTTGCTACTTATGTCTCTAATAACGTCGCCAATTTCATTTATTCTTGTATTGGTTATCCAAATCAAGATATGCATAAATATATCTAATCAGATCAAGCAATTTGGATATGGTCGAATTTGAATCTTAACCAAATCCATATTCAGTCCTAGTCTCGAAATAAGCTAAAAAGAAAGAAGTAGAAGGGAAGAAGAAAAGAGAGAGATGAGAGAATTCTAGATCTAACCTTGTACCGTATCTTGTGATGTATATGCATGCTAAATTCTATTGGGTTATGGATGTAGTTCGGTGCTAGTTTCTGGTGCGAATACCAACCTAAGTTTGGTTCAGACACTTATTCCTAAGTTTGGTTCAGACACTTATTTTATGCTATACTAAGTATGTATAATTTTATTAAGCCATCTCCAATGAAGATTTCTAAATTTATGTTTCTATCCTACTTGGCATTGTACTTTAAGAAAATGTTTATCCTAGTTAAAATAGTTTCTACATAGAAATTACACATACAAAAAATACTCTCCAATGGTTTTCCATTTCTATCCTACGTGGCAAAAAATAAATGACCAATTTAATTATGTAAAACCCAATATTAATTTGCTATGATAATTGTAGAATTTTGTGAGAGTTATATAAACCCTTATAGAAATTCTTTATCCAACATCAGCTCCACGTAGGATAAAAATTGGGATAGAAATCATGGTTGGGAGAAGTTTGTTTTCTAAAAAATAGATTTCTACCATAGAAATAGGGGAGATAGAAACCCCCATAGGAGATGGCCTTAGAATTATTGTAAGAAATACGAGAGATCCATATTAGGTGTGTGATACAATCAATAAAGAAATAAATCACTAATCCTATGTCACGCCCCAGTCCCAAAATGCCGAGGGACTGGATGCGCGGCAATGGCCAGCAGCACGCACGATGGACAACCCAATTTAATGGATCCATCAGGGCATGCTTAAGCTGTAATCTAGCAGTAAAATGTTACAAGTCTCAGGTATTTCTAATCTTATCCACAGAACAACACAGAGTACTGCCAGAAATAATGTAATGGAAATAAATGAGCAATATCAAATAAGCTTATCTCGAGAAATAATCCGAGAATTAGTCTGTTACATCAAATGCAAATAGACAGAAAATAATCAACTGAAAATAGAAATAACTGACTACATACAGCCACTGCTCAAGAGAAGTCCTCTGGTACGATCTTGTCCTCAGATCCTGGTACAGCTCCTAGAAGTGCTCCTGTACGGTGTATCTCTGGATGGATCTCCTCAGCTATACCTGGGGACATCATCCATTCCAGGTCCTCAGGGGACATAGCAAGGTACAGATAATACAAGCCAAAACATAAGCAGTGCAGAAACAAATATGCAATAGGGTAAACTATGTAACCAGCTAAATGATATGCAGTATGAGAGCAGCACTAGAAACTCAGGCTGAAACTACTACAAGCTCTGTGTCGTGGAGCCGGTAGCAGTGATATCATGTAGTTGTCTAGCTCAATGGGAGACTACGACGCCGGCATAATATAAAATCAACCTGTAGCCTGTGTGTCTCTCCCCACCCCATGTAATCACGCATTTCATGACCATAACATCTCATGTCCATGTCAGCGGGATTATAGCTAATGCAACAAGTCATAAAGTATCTAGGAACATATGTCAATGTCAAGTCCTGTATCCTATACAGAATCACTATGAATGTCTCAGGAAGACTCTGTCTCATGATTAGTGTCAAGTATCCTGGGTTCTGTTGTACTTGATAGGACAAGTACCAAGAGTAAGGGTATCGAATGTCCATCTCTAATGATGTACCCAACATCGCGTACGGTATTGGCACCCGACTATGATCGGACACTAAGTACGTCACACGTTTCCTAGGTTAAGCAGTTAAAACAAGTTTATATGTATTTACACAAGAAATCCAGCAAAATATTATCACAGGAACTACTGAGAATTGACAAGCTTTTCTTGCCTTGTGATGATTAACTAAGCCCAGGAAATAAATAGCATACTGCAGGGTTTGGCAAGGTACACTTGCCTGTGGTTCCGGCTCTGATTTCGGCTCTGACTTCAGTTGGATTTGCAGGCGGTACTCCGGTTGCAGAAACAAATATTACCATCAGATCCAGAAAATATCAATCAGCTAGAAACGCCTGTCCTTGGGTCCAATTTGGAGACAAGGGCAAAAACGGCAGTTTCGGGTCAAAACGGGGTCCCCATGTGGGCCCGCTTTGCACCGAAAAATGCGTCAGGGTCAAAGGTCTCCAAATTCACCAAACTTAGTGTCAATAGGTCAGGAACGATGATACGAACCCAACAGAACTTCCAGAATTGGATTCCGATGAGCCAATCACAAAATCGCCCGTCGAGCGGGGCCTGTGGGTCCCACGACACGCGATTTTGTCAACGTTCTCAGAATCGAACCAAACTTGGGTCACAGGACCAGCGTATCGCTACGAGTCCGATGGCGCAAGTTTCGTTTCGATCCGACGTGTGTACACAAAGTTAGGATGAATTGCAGAAAAGTCGGATACGGGGCGATGTCCGCAGATAAGCGTTGATCCCGGTGTGCACGCACACCCGAATCGACTTCTGCGAAATCCCGTACGTCCGTATCGATGATGCGCACGTATCTGTGAAGACCGTGCGCGACCAAGTCGTCCCGTTTGGCGGGGCGTACCCAGTTCCGGGGTGAATCAGGTCATTATTTTTTTTGTTTTTGGATCGCGGTGTGCGATCACCACAGGACGCGATGCCCCGAGCGGTTTGTCCGGGCACCGAGAGGGTCATACAGGCTTCGCAACGCAATTTGCGAAATCAAAATCCGAGCTACGAGCAAGAAGATACACGCACCTGAACGGAACCCGAAAACTGGGGTCAAATTGTGTCCGACACGACACAGGACACGTGTCCTGTGTCGAACACGGGGGGGAAATTGGGGATTAGGGTTAGGGCTTGGGGATTCGGCCGGCGGCGGGGACGGCGCACTGCGGCCAAGCGGAGGCGGAGGGGACCGGCGCTGCCCGAGCTGCTGCTGTTGTCGACGTCGAGGTCGGGGGACGGCGGAGCGGGGCGCCGGAGGGAGGAGATGGCCGGGGGAGAAGGGGGAGGGCCGGGGCTGCCGTCGGCGGGGTACGGCGGCGCTGCTAGGGCGGTGGTCTGCTGGGGCTCGTCGAGGGGTGGCCGGAGAAGAGAACGGGGAGGGGTTTATATAGGCGGAGGCTCCGGGGGTCGAGGCCGGGCAAGGCGGAGCTGAGGAGAGGAAGGCGGAGGTCGTGGGGTGAGGTGGCCGGCCGGAGCGGGCTGCGCCGGCGGCGGGGGCGGCGGGAAACGCGGCGGAGACTCGGGCTGAGGGAGAGAGAGGGGGCCGGGTTGCGGGCACGGGATGGTCGGGTCTGGCGGATCCGACCCGACCCGGTAGGGGCTGGGCCGGGTCTAGGCCAGGGCTGGGTTTGGGCCCAATGGGCCGGGCCGAGTAATAATAATATTAATAACCAAATAATAATAATAAATAAATAAATAATTTAATAAATAGTTTTAGGTGTTTTAAAAATAGGTCCGGGGCCCGATAAATTCCAGAAAAATTACCCAAAGTCCAGTTTTTCATTTTTACATCCAAAAATATTATTTCCATAATATTTTAATATTGTTTATTATCATTTAAAAATCATTTAAATATTAAAAACACTGTTTTTAAATTACAGAAAATTCCCAGAAAATTTCAGAAAATTGTAAAAAATCCAAATTTGAAAATCTTGAAAAATCAGGAGATTTACATCCTATCCACAAATATATCCATATTAAGGTAATAAAAAAATACAATCAAGCAAGCAAAAAATCATTAATCCAATCCACAAACAGATGGTTATAGTTGATTCTTTAATTTTTGGTTTAGGTTTTTCTCTTAAATTGTATATGATGACTATCAGTTGGAGAGTTAGGAATATACCTTCACGGTTTGGGGTCAAACATATCTGGCAGGCCAACTCATAGAAGATAGCCGGCAAATTAGGGGTGCCCTCGGCTAGATGCAGCTTGGACCGGTCAGTCTCCTCCCGATCGAGACTGCTTGCAGGGAGTTCAGCATAGGCTCGGGGACAAGCGAGTAGGCATTTGTGCGCTGAAGCGGGGTCGGCGTAGGGGCTGCCAAAGTATAGATATCTATACTGGGGATTAGGGGTGATCAGTCTCACAATGATGTTTAAGCCACAATTTAGAAAAAAGAAGAGAGAATTAGGATTGTTTACTCCGGATAAATATATTAAAATATTAGCGACATCTAGCCATGAGAATTTTAAAGACAATATTAACGACTACAATTTTAAAGACAATATTAGTGAAACTAGAGATGACACATAAATGTGTGACATATTTAGCAATGCCGCTAAAATGAGTCTTTATATTAGCAACATAAATGTACGTCACACTTGCATCGCATTGTCCATTCTTCCCAGCTATGTCGCTAATATGTCCCTGGTAGTCGTTACTTTGTGATGCCTTTTGTATGTGTCGCTAAATTTTCCTAAAATAGTGATTTCTGCTACTTATTCTTGTGGTGGTTATCCAAATCAAGATATGCATAAATATATCTAATCAGATCAAGCAATTTGAATATGGTCAAAAATTGAAACTTAACCAAATCCATATTCGGTCCTAGTCTAGAAATAAGCCAAAAAGAAAGGAGTTAGAGGGAAGAAGCAAAGAGAGAGGAGAGAGAATTCTAGAACTAGCCTGCCAACAAAGGCACAAATCCTATTTAGATGGAAGAAGAAGGCTTTTGGTGTAAGACAACTATATAGTAGACTTAACCGCAATTTAGAAAAGGAGAGAGAATTAGGGTTGCTCATTCTGGACAAATATAATAAATTATTAGCAACGTTTAGCGACGATAATTTTAAAGACAATATTAGCGACAATTTTGGCTTCGACACCTGAATGTACGACATATTTAGCGACGCCCCTGAAATAAGTCTCTATATTAGCGACATGAATGTATGTCACAGCATTGTCCATTTTTTTCCCTGCTGTCTCGCTAATATGTACCTTGTAGTCACTATTTTGCGATGCCTTTTGTATGCGTCGCTAAATTCGCCGAATATATTTGCTAGTTACATTATTAATAACGTCGCCAATTTCACTTATTCTTGTAGTGGTATGCATAAATGTCACGACCCGTACCCGGTATAGGGATGCAAGTCGGGAACAACGCCCAGCCTACGCCGCAGAATCGGCGGTAGAATATTGTTTGGGTAATCTATCTAGCAATATAATAAGCCACCAACAATATCAATATACTCAATCACAGATCTAAGATGGAGAATAGCACGAATATGATAAATAATAGAATAGTCACAATATAACTCATGAGTCAATAATAATAACATCAATGAGACAGAGAAAATACTAAACAGTAAGCTGGAGACAAATCTAGTATAAGAGAATAACTAAGAAGCTACAAGTCCCGGGTCATCTGTCTTAGTCGGGATGAGTCCCTCCTGAGCCAGGGTCTCTGGCTCTAAGCCCACAACATCCTGAGGCCCGTAATGATAGGGTACCACTCCTCAGTGTCATCTGGAAAAAATATATCCAGTCAGGAAAGGAGCAGAGTATATCTCTAACAGCAGTTCTAATCAATGATATAAACTATGTAACAATAAATAGATGTGAATATACAAGATACAACAATAGATACAAGAGATATATAATAAAGAAAATACTGGAAATAAATACAAGAATGAACAATATGGTAATAAACAAGAATACTAATGACTAAGTGAGTGAGTACTAGCTTTAACATGTGATCGGCTTGGAAACTTGCACAAGGAACTTGCACAAGGATAAGGGTCTGGCTAGTCATACATGTGGTGTATGACCAACACTCATGAGGAACAAGACATGCACAAGGAGGGTATGATCACATATCTACACTAAAATACTCTCCATCTCCGACTGGTATAGTGGATCCAACCATGGTACGTCATGACACGGGTTCCAACAAGAAGGGTGCTACTCTCCTCATAAACCAATATCTGTACATGTACAAGAAGAACAATAAAATAATGCTTGTACAAGATACACAGTAAATACCAAGGAATAACATCTTATGACAAAATTTGGATATACCAATCTGTGTAACCATCATGTCAAGAAATCAAGGATATCTACACTACATATAATGAACATAGAGAATATCATAAATGAGAAACTATCAGATAATATACTCGTCTGAAACTTGGTGCACAGTATCACAGATATCCAGTACGGTGCCTCGAAGACCTAGATATGGAAATAATATCAAGACAAGGTTTCGCAAAAAAAATAAGTTAAATTGATCAACATCTAGGTCAAAGAGTTATTTCTAAGTCAAAATAGTCAAACTGGTCAAACTTGGTCAAACTACCTATTTCTAGGTTGTATGAGTCTATCCCTATGATATTGGGTCCATACACTAAGAATCTAGTCCATACAAGTTAAACTTAGGATACTAAGATACCGTATCGCAAGATACGCAAACAAGAGATATGAAATAGCGTATATGCATATTCAATCAATATTAAATATACTAATCCTAATTACAAATGCTAAATGGATACCTTGGCTTCGAACCAACTCGGTATCGCATCACTAAACACTCATCTTGATACCCAACTCAAATACCTTGAGTATCATCAATACCTCGACCTTTACCTTGGTATCTCAAGGTAATGTCACTCTAGTATATATTAGCTACCCAATCTAACTATATACTAATAGGTATATATCAATCCAATATAAACTTCTAGTGTGAACTTATACCAACTATTAGTATTTACTAATATGAATTTAAATACTAACTACCATGCTATATTAACTATAAATACAAACTAATACATAGACATACATATACATACATACATATATAGATAACTTAGAGATACACATAAGATATATAGATAAATAGATATTAATCTAAACTAGATACTACTAACTATATACTAGCTACTAACCAAATAAACTGCTAACCAATACTTGAACTACTGACTGAAACACCTAACAAGCTAATTGGAACTATATTATTGCTGCTACTGTGCTGAACCTCCTTGCTGCTGCTATGCAGTTGCTATTGCAACTGCTACTACTGCTGCCTCGTTGTTTGCTGTTGTTGTCGCTGTTTGTTGTTGTTGTCGTTGTTGCTGTTTGCTGCTAGTACATATTGAATGGCTGTTGTACTGCTCACTGACCGAGCCCCTCTCTCTTCAACACACAACACACAACACTAGAACATGCATCTATATGCATACATATATATATACAATATGCTTCTCCAATATCTAGATACATAAACATATCAAGTACCCATATTGCACACACTCACCCTCACACATAACATATATATAACATACACATATACATGTAGGTACTTACCCAAGTATATATAAATATATCATACATCACATATATACATATATGGAACTATGCATACACAAGTATATACCTATTACAATAGATATATAGATAATTATAGACAAATACATTTAAGTATATATATATATATATATATCCATACACTAATATATATATATATATATATATATATATATATATATATATATATATATATATATATATACACACACACACATATACACATAGGAGTATATACATTACCAATAGCTATGATCAATACAATATAAATTTAGAAACGCAAATGCAACAAACACGTGGAGTGCATCGCACCCGTATCACACTAGATCTATGATACGCTTGCGATACGAGTCCACCACACAACCATACGTACCTCGAAGGACACGAGCAAGTCTAAAATACTATTTATGAACAATACGAAGAGTCAAATATACATCTACGTATCCGTGTCAAAATATGATATGCACAAAGCCCCATGTCGGAGGAAAAACCCCAAAATTAACACGTATCACCAAATTATTGGGATACGGCCTACATGTATCCAATTGTGGACTCGACACTAGCCACAAACAAACAAACACATGTTAATTTGGTCTAATTGATCAATTGATAACCACAACATGTGTCAATCTCGGAATTCTCCTAAAATTGACACAAAACACACCATAACTTTCTCCATAGGCCTCCTATGAACCTAATTTCAATTTCTATGGGTAGCCTATGGATGTGGGGTGGTTTCTTATGGTTAAATCTCAGATTTATAACCTAATTAAAGGAGAAAAAACTGAATTATACCTATTAGGAGATGGATTCCCAATGCAACCTTCAAAATTGGTGAAATTGGCCTTCAACTTGGAGATCATTGCTCATCTTTGTATATCCTTACTTTCTCCTTCTAGATCCTTGCTCTACTAGTCTCCAATGGTGATTTGGGAAGGAATTGAGAAAAAATTTGGTAGAAAAATTATGTGAGAATAATAAAATTTGGTTGAGGAAAATTCTAGATCTAGATTTGAAATAAAAAGATGAGAGAAATTTTCCCCCTCTTTTAAATAGGCCGGCCCCTTAGCCCCTCCCTCAAGCTACTATGTAATGTCCAATATACCCCTTGGGTCCTCTCATGAAAAAATAATTAAGGAGGGAAGGTTCTAGTCTAATGGTTTAATTAAATTAGTCATCCTAGTAATGAATGGGCTTCTAATTGGGCTCAATTCTAATTAATTATAAATGTTGGTCCATGGATCTAATCTAAACTAGTTAGGTCCACTAACACAAATCCAAAATAATAAACTAACATCTAACAATAATTAAATAATATAATAAATAATTATACAACATGCATAATATTTAATTAATTATAAAATGACCAAAATATTCTCTCCTAGAAAATATGGTAGTGACAAGTCTACCCCCCTTAAAATAATTTTGTCCTCGAAATTCAAAGACAAAAACTACCCCCAAAAATAAACAGAACAGAACAAGAAAGAACAGAACATAACTAGGAAAGAACATATCAGAACATACCTCAAGGCACAAACAAATATGGGTAACGCTCTCGCATTTCGTCCTCTCTCTCCCAGGTAGACTCCCCCGGAGAGTGATGCCTCTATGCGATGCGTACCAAAGGAATAGTCTGGTTCCTCAGCACCTTCTCTCTCCGATCCAGAATCTCAACTGGCTGCTCTGGATAGCTAAGAGTAGGGCTCACCTCTATATCTAAATGATCCAACAAGTGACTAGGATTCGCCACGTACCGTCTCAACTGTGATACGTAAAACACGTTGTGCACTCCCTCCAATGTAGATGGCAAGTCTAGTCTATAAGAAACTGCATCGACCCTCTCGAGAATAGTAAAAGGTCCGATGAATCTCGGACTAAGCTTCCCGCCTCCACCGAAATGAATCGTGCCTCGTATCGGAAAAATTCTCAAAAATACCAAACCACCAACCTAGAACAAAACACAGCCTTAAGAACTTAATATATAACAAACAACCAATAACAAGCACAAACAAAAATCTAAAACTATACCTCAAACTCCAAAGGTCTCCGGTGGCTATCGGCCCAATGCCGTTGTCTGTCCTGTGCCACTCGAAGTCTGTCTCTGATCAGCTTAACCTTCTCTGCTGCATCTACAGCCATCTCTGGCTCTAGCAAAACTCTCTCTCCAATATCGTCCCAAGACAAGGGAGTACGACATCTCCGACCGTACAGAGCCTCAAATGGTGATATCTCTATACTAGCATGGTAGCTGTTATTATAAGCAAAGTCTATCAAATAAAGATGGTCCTCCCACGAACCCCCAAAATCTAGTACACAAGTGCGCAACATATCCTCGAGAGTCTGAATAGTCCTCTCTGACTGTCCATCTGTCTGGGGGTGATATGCAGTACTGAACTTGAGCTGGGTGTCCAAACTCGCCTGCAAACTCCTCCAAAAATGAGAAGTGAAACGACTATCCCGATCCGAGACTATGCTGACAAAAATTTCATGTATCCTGACGATCTGCCTCACATACATCTCTGCCAACTTCTCCATAGACAAACCCACCTTGAAAGGCAAAAAATGGGCCGACTTGGTCAACCTGTCAACGATGACCCAAATCACATATTTCTCTCCTAGAGATCGTGGAAGTCCGGACACAAAATCCATAGTAATGTGCTCCCACGTCCACTCTGGAATGGGTAATGGCTGAAGTAAACCTCCTGGCCTCTGCCTCTCGGCTTTCACCTGCTGGCACACTAAGCATCTGGATATAAACTGTGCCATTTTTCTCTTTATATCATACCACCACACACTCTCTCGCATATCCTGATACATCTTGTTGGTACCTGGATGTATAGAATACTGAAAGTGATGCGCTTCCTGCAATACCTCCTCACGCAGTTTTCCACTAGGCACACACAATCTAACACCATGCAGCAAAGAACCATCCTCAGCAATGGTGAAATTATCCTCCAATCCTGCTCTCACCTGAGCTCTGATGCTCCTCAGAGATACATCCTCATACTGGGCTGCCTTGATCCTGTCCATCAACTCTGAGTGTATCTGCAACCCCCACATCTACATAGCAAAACTAGAAACTATCACCTCAATGCACAAGCTCTCTAAGTCATCTAACAAATATTGATCTTGTGTCAATAACATAGCTACCGGATACCTGCTCAAGGCATCGGCAACTATATTAGCTTTTCCAGGATGATACTGCAAAGATATGTCAAAATCCTTTATCAGTTCCAACCACCGACGCTGCCTCATACTCAACTCCTTCTGCGTAAAAACGTACTTCAAGCTCTTGTGGTCTGTGAAGATCTTCATACGCTCTCCATACAAATAGTGTTTCCACAACTTCAAGGCAAAGATGACTGTTGTCAACTCCAAATCATGGGCATGATAGTTCTTCTCATAATGACGCAATTGCATGGATGCATAGGCAATCACTTTTTCATTCTGCTGAAGAACACAACCTAAATATTTTCCTGATGCATCACTATAAATAGTGAAACCTCCAGACCCTGATGGCAACGTCAAAATAGGAGCAGACATCAACCTCTTCTTCAATTTCTCAAAAGCAATCTGGTAATCCTCTGTCCAAACAAACTCTACATCCTTCCTGGTGGGTCTGGTCATTGGCTCGACAATCCTCAAAAAATCTTGCACAAACTTCCTGTAGTAGCCTGCCAATCCCAAGAAACTCTTGATCTCTGTTACTGAACTCAGGGTCTTCCAAGACTCCACTACTATGATCTTCTTAGGATCCAGTGAAATACCATCACCAGTCACAACATGTCCCGAGAACTCTACCTTGTCCAGGAAGAACTCACACTTGGACAGCTTCCCATATAGCTTCTCCTTCCTCAGCACATCCAACATAATCCGTAAATGCTCCTCGTGCTCCTCCGATGTCTTCGAGTATATAAGTATGTCATCGATGAACACCACCATGAACTTGTCAAGGTACTGATGGAAGACCTTGTTTATCAAGTTCATAAATATCGTCGGGGCATTAGTCAACCCAAACGGCATCACCATAAACTCATACTGACCATACCGAGTCCTAAAAGCAGTCTTCGGTATGTCCTTCGGCTTCACTTTCACCTGGTGGTAGCCTGATCTTAAGTCTATCTTAAAAAATACCTTGGCACCACTCAACTGATCGAACAAGTAATCAATCCGTGCCAAAGGGTATTTATTCTTGATAGTAAGATTATTCAATGCCCTGTAATCAATGCACATGCATACTGATCCATCCTTCTTCGGTACAAACAATACCGGGGCTCCCCACGGTGAAGAACTCGATCTGATAAACCCCTTATCCTGTAATTCATCCACCTGCTTCTTCAGCTCGACCAGGTCGCTGTTGTTTACTCTATAGACATGCTATGAAATTAGTTCTGCACTTGGCACCAAGTCTATAGAGAATTCAATATCTCGATCTGGCGACAATCCAGGCAATTCCTCAGAAAACACATCCAAAAACTCTGCTAACAACGGATGCGTTAACTCATTGTCTTCTACCATAGCTCCACAAATAATGCCTTCTTCCTGCTCTGCAGCTCCTCTAGTAAACTCAAACTCTGGCTCTCCTGGCGGACCAAACAAAACTCTACCTCCTCTATAATCTATACTAGCACGGTGCCTACTCAACCAATCCATCCCGAGTACAATATCGTAGCTCGGAAGTGACATTACAAGTAGATATGCACTCAGCTCCCGGCCTCCCAGAGTAACTCTCTGATTCTTGCAAATATCATTAACCAGGATAATGCCTCCCCTGGTCATGATCTTGTAAGTCCTAAGCAAAGACTCAGCTACCAAACCATGCTTTAGAGCAAAAGAAACAGATACAAAACTATGGGAAGCACCACTATCAAACAAAGATAACGCTAGAATGGAATCAATAAGAATAGAACCTGCGATGACATCTCTGGTGGGTTCGACCTCCTCGACTATCATAGCAAACGCTCGTCCCTGACGTGCACCTCTCTGACGTTGGTGCTGGGCATAATGCTGCTGCTGGGTCGAAAGCGGTGGTCCCCTCAGCTATACTGCAGGTGGTCTCGCCTGTGTCCTCGGAGCTGGAGCTGCTTCTTGAACTGCACGACGAGGATTGGAAGAACACTCTCTCAGCTGATGTCCTTCGGTACCACAATACAAACAAACTCCCAACCTCTTCCTGCAAACTTCCCAGATGTGGCCAGACTTCTTGCAGAAGTGGTAGGATGCTTGCTGTAACTGTCTCTACTACTACGGTGCCTGGTGAAATGGCGCCCTAGCTGGAGTCTGGTGTAGTTGCGACTGCTGAAAAGGCCTGGACTAAAAATGAGGACGCTTGGCAGATACTGTGCTGCTGTTAGCCCGCAGAAAAAAAATTGCGATCTCTCTTAGGCTTCAAAACCAACTCTCGCTCAACCTTGCGTGCCTCCGCAAGTATCTCCGAGTAGGTCTCATAAAAAGATGGAATGAGGATCTTCACTTCCCAGTTTAGACCCTCGCAAAAATGAATAGCTCGAACCTCCGGCTCTCTCACCAAATACTCCACAAATCGGCTCAGCCTACGAAACTCTGCAGCATATTCCTCCACAGACATGCTCCCCTGAATGAGGCTCTCAAATTGCCTCCCCAAGTCTAACATGTCTGCCCGAGCGAAGAACTTCTTCTTGAAGAGGTCCTTAAACACCTTCCAAAACTGTCCTGTATCAACAAGAATTGGCTCATTCCTGAACCAAGTGTGGGCGACGTCGAACAAATAAAGTCCTACCGCCTCAACCTTCAGATCCTCAGAAAGACGGGACGCCCTTATGAGACGCTCAATGTCCTCGAGCCAATCATCAGCGTAGACGATGCCCTCCATCCCCTTGAAGACCCTAGGCTCCAGCTTCTTGAAGTCCTGAATGTTGCATGGCCGAAGCTGAGCAACATGAGGAGCAACCTGCTGCTGGACCGGAACTCTCCTCTCTACTACGGCACGAGCAAGCTGATGAGCACTCTCGATGCCCTGCCGCAAGACGTCGATCTACCTCTGGTGTGCTTCAGACTGAGCCCTCTACGCCTCCAACATCTCACGAAATAGTGTGAACATCTGCGTCGTATCTGCTGGCATGGAAGGTGGAGGTGGAAGTCCCTCAGATACAGTCGGCACAGTCCTCTGAGTAGGAGGTGGACCCCGAATGCAGCTGACATACCAATCACCGGAGAAGTGACTGGTGCAGGCCCTCGGGAAGTCATAGACTTCTCAGAAGCTGCTCTCCCCTGCTGTGATCTAGTCTTAGGAGGCATCATGAGATAAAGCGAAAGAAAGAATCAATATAGCACATGATGTAAGACACTCAAAGGAAGGACAGTTTAAAGATCAAATATCAATATCAAGGAAGAATAGTTGAATGAATCAAAAGAGTTTTTCATAGATGTGATTGAGTATTCTCAGCCTATAGCCTATATCCTATATCGTGAAACAGGCTCGTAATATCACTCAGATAAGAGCACCAGTACGAATCACACTAGTTGCGACCTCGAAGACCTGTATAGGCCACCACTAAAAATGTGTCACGACCTACACCCGGTGTAGGGATGCAAGTCCGGAACAACGCCCAGCCTATGTCCCAGAATCGACGGAAGAACGATGTTTGGGTAATCTATCTAGCAATATAATAAGCCACCAACAATATCAATATACTCAATCACAAATCTAAGATAAAGAATAGCACGAATATGATAAAGAATAGAATAGTCACAATACAACTCATGAGTCAATAATAATAACATCAATGAGTCAGAGAAAATACTAAACAGTAAGCTGGAGACAAGTCCAGTACAAGAGAATAACTAAGAAGCTACAAGTCCCGGGTCATCTGTCTCAGTCGGAATGAGTCCCTCCTGAGCCAGGGTCTCTGGAACTAAGCCCACAACATCCTGAGGCCCGTAATGAGTAGGGTACCACTCCTCAGTATCATCTGGAAAAAATATATCCAGTCAGGAAAGGAGCAGAGTACATCTCTAACAGCAGTTCTAATCAATGATATAAACTATGTAACAGTAAATAGATGTGAATATACAAGATACAACAATAGATACAAGAGATATACAATAAAGAAAATACTGGAAATAAATACAAGAATTAACAATATAGCAATGAACAAGAATTCTAATGACTAAGTGAGTGAGTACTAGCTTTAATATGTTATCGGCTTGGAAACTTGCACAAGGATAAGGGCCTGGCTAGTCATATGTGTGGTGTATGACCAACACTCACAAGGAACAAGACATGCACAAGGAGGGTATGATAACATATCTACACTAAAATACTCTCCACCTCCGACTGGTATATTGGATCCAACCATGGTACGTCATGATACGGGTTTCCACAAGAAGGGTGCTACTCTCCTCATGAACCAATGTTTGTACATGTACAAGAAGAACAATAAAATAATGCTTGCACAAGATACACCATAAATACCAAAGAATAATATCTCATGACAAGATACACCATAACCATTGTGTCAAGAAATCAAGGATATCTACACTAGATACAATGAACATAGAGGATATCATAAATGAGAAACTATCAGAGAATGTACTCGCCTGAAACCTGGTGCACAGTATCACAGATGTCCGGTACGGTACCTCGAAGACCTAGATATGGAATATAATATCAATACAAGGTTTCGGAAAGAAAATAAGTTAAATTGGTCAACATCTAGTTCAAAGAGTCATTTCTAAGTCAAAACAGTCAAACTAGGTCAACTCTAAGTCAAATCGATCAAACTTGGTCAAACTACCTATTTCTATGTTGTATGAGTCTATCCCTACGATATTGGATCTATACACTAAGAATCTAGGCCATACAAGCTAAACTTAGGATACTAAGATACCGTATCGCAAGATACGCAAACAAGAGATATGAAATAGCATATATGCATATTCAATCAATATTAAATATATTAATCATAATTATAAATGCTAAATGGATACCTTGGCTTTGAACCAACTCGGTATCGCACCACTAAACACTCATCTTGATACCCAACTCAAATACCTTGAGTATCCTCAATACCTCGACCTTTATCTTGGTATCTCAAGGTAAAGTCACTCTAGTATATATTAGCTACCCAATCTAACTATATACTAATAGGTATCTATCAATCTAATATAAACTTCTAGTGTGAACTTATACCAACTATTAGTATTTACTAATATGAATTTAAATACTAACTACCATGCTATATTAACTATCAATACAAACTAATACATAGACATATATATACATACATATATATATATATATATATTAGAGATACACATAAGATATATTGATAAATAGATACTAATCTAAACTAGATACTACTAACTATATATAGATACTAACCAAATGAACTGCTAACCAATACTTGAACTACTGACTGAAACACCTAACAAGCTAATTGGAACTATGTTGTTACTGCTACTGTGCTGAACCTCCTTGCTGCTGCTGTGCAGTTGCTTGTGCAACTGCTGCTGCTGCTGCCTCGCTGTTTGTTGTTGTTGTTGTTGTCGCTATTTGTTGTTGTTGTTTCCGTTTGCTGTTGCTGTCGTTGTTGCTGTTTGTTGTTGCCGTTGTTGTTTGTTGTTGTCGTTGTTGCTGTTTGCTGCTAGTATATGCTGAATGGCTGTTGCACTGTTCACTGACCGAGCCCCTCTCTCTTCAACACACACAATACACAACACTAGAACATGCATCTATATGCATACATATATATATACTATATGCTTCTCCAATATCTAGATACATAAACATATCAAGTACCCATATTGCACACACTCACCCTCACATATAACATATATATATATATATATATATATATATATATATATATATATATATATATATATATATATATATAACATACACATATACATATACATGTAGGTACTTACCCAAGTATATATAAATATATCATACATCACATATATACATATATGGAACTATGCATACACAAGTATATACCTATTACAATAGATATATAGATAACTATAGACAAATATATATATATATATATATATATATATATATATATATATATATATATATACACACACACACATAAGAGTATATACATTACCAATAGCTATGATCAATGCAATATAAATCTAGAAACGCAATGCAACAAACACGTGGAGTGCATCGCACCCGTATCACACTAGATCTATGATACGCTTACGATACGAGTCCACCACACAACCATATGTACCGTGAAGGACACGAAGAAGTCTAAAATACTATTTATGAACAATACGAAGAGTCAAACACATATCTACGTGTCCGTGTCAAAATGTGACATGCACAAAGTCCCGTGTCGGAGAAAAAAACCCCAAATCAATATGTATCACCAAATTATTAGGATACGGCCTACACATATCCAATTATAGACACGACACTAGCCACAAACAAACAAACACATGTCAATTTGGTCTAATTGATCAATTGACAACCACAACATGTGTCAATCTCGGAATTCCCCCAAAATTGACACAAAATACACCATAACTTTCTCCATAGGCCTCCTATGAACCTAATTACAATTCCTATGGGTATCCTATGTATGTGGGGTGGTTTCTCATGGTTAAATCTCAGATTTAGAACCTAATTAAAGGGAAAAAAACTGAATTGTATCTATTGGGAGATGGATTCCCAATGCAACCTCAAAAATTGGTAAAATTGGCCTTCAGCTTGTAGATCATTTCTCCTCTTTATAGATCCTTGCTTCTTCCTTCTAGATCTTTGCTCTACTAGTCTCCAATGGTGATTTGGAAAAGAATTGGAAAAAAATTGGTAGGAAAATGATGTGGGAATGAAGGAATTTGTTTGAGAAAAATTCTAGATCTAGATTTGAAATGAAAAGAGGAGAGAAATTTTTTTTCCTCTTTTAAATAGGCCGGCCCCCTTAGCCCCTCCCTCAAGCTACTATGTAATGTCCAATATACCCCTTGGGGTCTCTCATGAAGAAATAATTAAGGAGGAAATGTTCTAATCTAATGGTTTAATTAAATTAATCATCCTCCTAATAAATGGGTTTCTAATTGGGCTCAATTCTAATTAATTATAAATGTTGGTCAATGGATCTAATCTAAACTAGTTAGGTCCACTAACACAAGCCTAAAATAATAAACTAACATCTAACAATAATTAAATAATACAATAAATTATTATACAACATGCACAATATTTAATTAATTATGTAATGACCAAAATATCTTCTCCTAGAAAATGTGGTAGTGACAATAAATATATCTAATCAGATCAAGCAATATGGATATGGTCGAAAATTGAAGCTTAACCAAATCCATATTCGGTCTAGTCTAGAAATAAGCCAAAAAGAAGTTAGTTTTGGGGGGAGAGAGAGAATTGTAGATGTAGCCTGCCAACAAAGTCGGCTGACCAAATCCAGTTTGGATGGAAGAGGAAGGTTTTGGCGCAAGGCAAATCTACAGTATCTTGCATTATGTGCACATTGCTGCTGTATACAACTTGTCAATGCTCAGCACTTAAACTGCATTTGATCTTAATATGCATTGCCTTCCATAACACACATCCACATTAGGAAAGAAAGACGAAAATGTACCAAAAATACACAAAATGTACCAGAGCGGCTCACGTATATTAGCAAATTTAGTCAAGTAATTATCAAAATCAAAATTGCACTTCAACATGCAACAACCTCCTCTCCCTCCCCCATGCAAACGCACACATGCAACAAATTCTCTCTCTCTCTCTCTCTCTCTCTCTTGTGGTTCTAATTCATTGGTCATGTACACGTAATTATAATCCAAAACAATTATAACATCTCCAGCCCTCCCCTCAACGAGATTTGGGTGCAGAAATGGCACCGGCGGCCTCCTCCGCTCCCCCTAACGACGACCACTTAGTCGACATCTACCGAGACGAGCCGCAGGAGAGGCAGGCAGTCAGCGGCCCGATTCCAAGGCCGAGCCTCGGCGGGATTAGCGCTAGCGATAACATCAATCGGCAGGTCTCGCTCGCCACGGGCATCGCGGCGCTCAACATGCGCTATCACAATGCCGGGAACAGCAGTAGTCACAACAAGGAAAGGAAGAGCCTCGGCGGCGGCGGAGGCGGAGGCGCGTCGAGGAAGGGGGACTTCAGCATGTTCAGGACCAAGTCGAAGATGATCAAGCAGAACTCCATGATGCCGCAAAGGAAGCAGCAGGAGAACGAGTCCGACGCGAATAATAATAACACGCAAGGTGCCGCCGGCGCCGGAGGTGGAGAGGAGGGAGTCAACAAGAGCGTCCCCGCCGGTCGATACTTCGCCGCCCTAAGGGGACCGGAGCTGGACCAAGTCAAGGTAAAGCTATAAATAACACTGCCTATTAAATAGCACTGGTTTATAAATTAAAATTATAGCTCGATCGAGTTGTCTTTAAAAATCGGTTTGTTCGGACACGGGCCAACCAGTTGGACCGTTACACTATGGTTTTTTTTTTTTTTTTCCCAATCACTTATAAATGCCATTACTCCATTTCACTTATAAGTACACTTATAAAATCTATTTTTTTTCACTTGTAAGTGATTTTTTTCACTTTTGCACTTATAAGTGTTGTTTTATCATTATGCCCTCTCATCTAAAATATGGATAATAGAAGACAATTCAAAAATATGTAGACCAAAATATTGTACTATAAATACCAAAATATTCAGTTTAACACAAATACACATATAATATGTTCCATAGTTCGAAGTTCGTCTTACACAAAATTATATGTTTAAAATATTAAAATAATATCAATTTGGAAACACGAGAATATTTTTTAGACGAATTTTGGGGATGTTTAGTTCAACACAAATACACGTATAATGTGTTCCATAATTCGAAGTTCGTCTTACATAAATTTATAGTTTTAAAGCATTAAAATAATATCAATTTTTGAAACACGAGACTATTTTTCAGATGAATTTTGGGATTGTTTTGTATGAAAAAGAGAAAATTTATGGTTGCTAGGAAGGAAAAGGTAAGAGGAAGGGGTGATTAGATTTATATATAGGAAAAATAGTTTCTACTAAAATTTGGACAAGTGAAAGAAAAAAAAATTAAGTTTGTACAAAGACATAATAGACTTTCGGATGTAATAACTACTTAAACAACCCAACAAGTGGAAAAAAAAATCACTTATGAATTTGGAATCACTTATAATCGCTTATAAGTGCAAAAAATGGACGCACTTATTAGGATCAATTTTACTTATAAGTGAGATCATATACAGAATAAATAAAAGAGTTTTTTGATATTATCCACCTGAAATGAGAGATATTGATATTATCATCTTGTTAGATCAAAAGTTAAGAACATGTTCGCGTCGTTCAAAACTCATTAACGACATTTTGATAGGCTAACTTTTGATATAAAATTTACTTATAAGTGTGTGTGATGGCGGGGTGGGGGAGGGGATGTAAATATCTCCCAAGTGAAATTTTGTCCGCGTCGTCCAAAGGTACCAGGAGCCTATAGTTAGCGCGGGAGGGAGAGGATTCTAATTAGTGTTAGATTTGCAGGATTCAGAAGACATCCTGCTTCCGAAAGACCAGCTATGGCCATTCCTCCTCCGCTTCCCAATCAACTGCTTCGGTATATGCCTCGGCCTCGGCAGCCAGGCCATCCTATGGCGGAACCTCTCGACAAGCCCCGCCACCGCCTTCCTCAACGTCAGCCCCAAAATCAACCTCGCAATCTGGCTTCTGGCCCTCGCCGCCCTCCTCTCCGTCTCCATCACCTACGCCCTCAAGTGCATATTCTACTTCGAAGCCGTCCGCCGCGAGTACTTCCACCCGGTCCGCGTCAACTTCTTCTTCGCCCCGTGGATCGCCTGCATGTTCCTCGCCATCGGCGCCCCGCAGGCCCTCAAGAAACACAGCAGCACCAAGCCGCTGCATCCTTCTATATGGTGTGTGTTCATTCTGCCGGTGTTCATCCTCGAGCTCAAGATTTACGGGCAGTGGCTGTCCGGCGGAAAGAGAAGGCTTTGCAAGGTGGCTAACCCGTCATCACACTTGTCGGTCGTCGGAAACTTCGTCGGTGCTATCTTGGCCGCGAACTGCGGGTGGGAGGAGGCAGGGAAGTTCCTGTGGGCAGTGGGACTGGCACATTACTTGGTGGTGTTCGTAACGCTGTACCAGAGGCTACCGACCAACGAGGCACTGCCCAAGGAATTGCATCCCGTCTACTCCATGTTCATCGCTACGCCTTCTGCTGCCAGCATCGCGTGGAAGACTATCTACGGAGACTTCGATGCGGTGTCGAGGACCTTCTACTTCATAGCTCTCTTCCTCTTCACTTCTCTCCTGGTTCGGATCAACTTCTTCAGAGGATTCAAGTGAGTGAACGAAGATGATCCTCCTTCTTATCATCTTTTGCAATCGAGGTCTCCTTCTGATGATCTTCAACTTACTTACTGCAGATTCTCAGTGGCATGGTGGGCCTATACATTTCCAATGACGACGGCTACTGTGGCCACCATCAAGTACGCCGAGGAGGTTCCTTGCTTCTTTACAAAGGTCCTGGTCCTTGGACTCACGGTGCTGTCCTCCACCATAGTGTCCCTCCTGCTCGTGTCAACCTTGCTCCATGCCTTGGTTTGGCATTCCTTGTTCCCGAACGACCTTGCCATTGCCATCACGAAGAACAAGTCCACCGATTCGAGATCACAAGCCAACAAGAAGAGTCCTAAGAGATCCTACGACATCAAGCGCTGGGCAAAGCAGTCCCTTGCTATTAACAAGAGCAACCCGGCAGAAAAGGATACCAATGAGAGTTGAGACGAGTAGTTCCTCCCATGTTCTTGACAACACTCATAATTATATACTTGAAAAACTTCGCAGATGGAGAACTCAATTCGATTTGTGATGGGAATACAAAAATAGCACATTTAGGCCTCGATTCATTCACGGAAAGAAAATCAATTACTTGTTTTTTTTTTTAGAGAAAAATTATAATTTTCATCGATTTTTCTTTCGTGTATTTGAAAAATGCCAAAAAATTGAAAAGAATAATAAATACTTAAGATGAAAAAGTGAAACCTTGGTGGATGGAAGAAACCATTTTCTTTCCTTTTTTTTTCCATTGAAAAACACTTTACTTTTCTCCTCCATTACTTTGCCATCCAAACATAAAAAATGAATAACTTTTCTTTTCCAATGTCATGATTCCACAAATCAAACGATGTCTTATGTAACATATAAGAAGGCATGGACTGAGTTTCAAAGGAAGTTTGACACAGATTTGTCCATAATCAGGTTGCTGAACACCGGATATTAAATATCAGGAAAAAGGCTGATAGAAAGAAATTATAGAATGTAATGACCAACAAAGAAATATTTTACAAATGCTACGTTCCATTCCATGATTTAGACAGCTTTCTTTCCACACACAAAAGTAAAAAACTGTTAGTTGAACATTTATTGTTGATCTCAATGGTTTAGCACATGAGAGCATTTTCTATATTTGATGTAAAGACAGTCACATTTTGAGACCTATGAACATCAGTACCTGTACAAGTTCCAACATTCGCATCCATGAGTCATTACTCAATTTTGCAGCAACTAGCAATTCATCAGTGATTGCTGCTTCTATTGCTGCAACGTTCACATCATCCAACTTCCAGCAAAAACCTTCGGCACAAAATAAGCTGATATATTGCCTTATTTTTAAATTCCAGGGAACGCGAGCAATGACAAAAAAAAACATGCTCGGTAAATCCAATTCAAATTGGCCTAGCATTTGCACTGCAAAAGATAAGTTTTGAGGTGGCACCCTTACTTCAGTCATTTCGTCAACATGATGAGCCAGTCAGTTTTGATCACCGAATGCTTGAATTATTGCTGCAATCATAGACAAGATGTTAGATATTAGCTCAATAGTCATTGGGGATGACTAACGTCAACTAATGCAAAAACTATCAAAATATCGTTCATTCATGAATGTAATCAGTCTCTTGCGTACTAGTGACAGACTAATGAACTATGAAAATCAGCACAAGTATCGAATGTTCCAATATATTCAACATCACAATGAGATCAACTGTGGAGAAGAAGCACAAGCCGCATAAGTTCCACATAACTTCAGAAGAGCATCTGAGGAAAACTAAAGGATTGCGAAATTTAAGCTATTAACCAATCAAGGGGACACCTCCAATTACCTTGGACTACAAATCAGTTAAATGAAAGATAGATTTGTCAAGTAGATTGCATTCATTTCAAGGAACGACAATGACGGAGGCATACACCAGACTGCCTGCCTAGTGCTGCTGCCAGGACGGTGCTAAAAAAAGGGATTAGAAAGTAGCAGATAATAAGAGAAATGAGGAAAAAGAAAATTCTACGATAATCGTCATTCATGGCCATTGATCCAATCATCAACGATGCTATCATGAGCACAGCTACCATCGCCTTCGCCCAGCCCGCCATTACTTCCTTGCTAGTGCTCTGCTTGGCAAGAGCCCAATCATAGGAAGAGAAAGAAGATATCAGTGTCATAGGATTCATAGCTAAGAGAGACCCTTTCTTGGACGAGGAAACAGATAGTGGGAGGAGAAGAAGCAAATAAGCGTAACCTGAATCATAAAAGTGGGTCGGTTCAGGTTGGATCAGATAATTCATTAACTTCAACTCATGTTCATAGTGATCCACCTCTCCCCATCACTCCTAACCGACACATACAACAAACTCTGTTGGAGATGTCCAAGTCGTCTAAGAAATTTTAGGAAACCTTGCCCTCTTTTGAAGCTACCTCTAGGCTCTAACATCACACAAATAAACTGACTGAATCAATCTACAAGCTGTCCTATATAAAGAGATGTATTGTTCATAATTTTAGCATCAAGGAAACTCTCAGGAAATTCTTTATTCATCATAAGTAAACATTGAAGTGATAAGATTCCATTAAACCTTAAGCAGACAACAATCTGAAACCTACGACAGAAAGATACATTTGAACCATTGTGTAACATACAAGTGAAGTATGACCTATTTATAACCTAGTCTGAGCTAACTGTTAAACTGAAACAAATGAACAATTTATTCTTAGTACAAACAAGTTGTTAGTGTGAGCCAACATGTTCCAAGATATTTATATTTATAGCAAAATCGTCAAAGGCAATAGGTATTAAGAAGTTTCAAAGCTTTGAAGAAAAAAATTCAATGAGTTGAGAGACCATATTGGTAAAAAAAAATGGTATTATTGAGCATATATAGCTGGACAGTTGAATGTGTGCTCATCCCTTGAGCGCAATGGGAGTTTATTGTTCCTCCTCTTTATCCAGCTGATTTCTTCCGCCTAGTCATATTGTTCTCTGACTCTACCATAATTTCTTTCTAATTCCGCATCTTCAACCCTTACCTCCACCTCCTCAACTACTATGCCCTTGATGTTCCAAGCAAGCAGTACTCTTTGAAATTACCATGTCAGAAGGATTTATTTACTACAACTTTGTGACCCTCAGTTTTAGGTAAAGTGTGTAAAGTAAACAAATAAAAAAGATTGTAATGTTCAAGTTGTACATGCTTTATGTAGGAGAGTTTGCACAAAACTATTCAGATTCACTATAGGGCGCAGCTCTAGCAAAACAATGATATCTCGTAGGCCAGAGCTCCATTTGGTGTCCAACACCCCAACTCCGAAAACTAATTTCAAGAGATTTAACTTCTGTGTTAACTCATCTCCGGATTCTGAAGTTTAGGTGTTCAAAATTGTTGAAGTCAAACTACGAATATGGACAATTTTGGGGACTTGGGATTTTGGGATATGTTTGCAGATTTAGATTAGACTTTCAGGACTCGTATGTTCCTAAGTCTTGTGCAGATTTTGATCATAAACTTATAAACATATAAAACTTGATGTATAACTAGCAATATATTTTTGCATGATTAAATTATCAAAATTTATAAGTTAGAATGTGAAATTTAAATTCCAAAAATTTAAACTAAAGAATTTATAATCTAAGTTAATATTATATGAGTATCCATTATTATAGTAACTAAAATTGGTAAATATTCCACGAAAAATATTTTTAGACAGCTAAATTTATGTGACCATGCAGTGCATGGGTAACTTTTTGCTAGTGTGTGTCTATGTTGTATGAGTATGAACACGGATATGGGTACAGACCATATGGATACAGGTAACGGAGATTTTCAGATAAGTACATACATAGTTACCTATGTTGCATGAATACGGAAACGGGTAATGGTGTGAACACAATTCGGATACAGACACCATTTGGTCGTGTCCATGCAACATAGGTGTGTACAAGTTGAAGGAAAGGAATGAGAAGATTTAGCAGAAACTATTGAAGAAGTTGACAAGTACATTAAGATGCACACATACACCAAAACCAGTCAATTCTTATGACACGGTAAATTGTGGCCTAATCGTACACAATTTACTGGGTAGAATATGAGCATAAATTTTAGAGCATATGATAAAGGTAACCTCGTTGAGGGAAGAATATGCCTTTACTTGGACACTTCTTTAAACATATCATTTTAAGAAGTGTATCATTTCAAGAAATTCGTTACAACTTGTACTTACTTTGAATAAATGATGAGTAGGGGTGAGCAGTATTCGGTTTTGGACCGTGAATCGAACCGAATAAGAGACTCGGTTCAGTTTGAAAAATATTTGGTTCGGCTTCGGTTTTGAAAATACTAATAAAATTCTTCATTCGGTTTTGGGTTTCGATCCAAAATCGAAAACCGAATAAAACATATGCAATTATTAAATACCCTCAATTTTATGCATATTTTATAATTAAAATGTGTATATTTTTGTGTATCTTTTGAAAACAACAATTATATCTGTCTTTTAAGCCATACTTTGATAATTTAACAACTAGTCCAACTTTGGACCCAACTTTGAAATATAACAAATATATGTACAAAAATTGCAAATTTTTAATATAATTTAACTACAAACCCAACTTTTGACCCAGCCCATTAAACAATAAAAATAGCTCAACCTAAAAAACCGAATAAACTGAATCGTTTATCGGTTCCGTTTCGGTTATGACTCATTTTAGTTCGGTACCGGTTTTGGGTTTTTAGAATTCCGGTTTATTCGGTTTTGCCTATTTCGGTTTGGTTGAAATCGAATAAACCAAACGTTCACCCCTAATGATGAGATATCAGAGAATGTATCCATAGCTTGCTTCATGTTTACCTAAGCTTACTCGTATGAGATCTATTATAACCAGGAAGCTGTGAAACCTCATGACCAATCCCACGTCTTTGTAGTTCTTCCCTTCTAACAAGAACATCCTGTAAATGGTAGTTAAGAAATGCGTTTACTCTTAGTACGAGGATAAGAATGATAATTTCTAAAGCAACTTGAACAGGAAAAAACACTCCTTGATATGTACCAACAGAAAATGGAAGCAACAAGCTTATCTGGCAAAAATATCATGGATTCTACTCATAATTGTGGCTTACCTTCTTTTGTTGTACAGTGTAATTTATATTCTCTTTCCAACCCTTGCATGAAATTTTTCAGAACTTGTTAGTAAATTTAAGAATCAACATTTATGATTGTGCAACCATTTGATCTTACATGAAATCAGCAGGAAAGATACCTTGTTTGTTCCATGAAAGGGCCATGGTGACCTTGTCTGAGATGTGGAACTCTGGTGTGCCTCAGTGTTTAAAGAGAGCTAGTTTAAAGCACATACAAGAAAAATAAGTCATGGAAATCCGAAATGATAAAACATCTGAAGAACATATTTCTCATAAGTTTTAGCTGATGGAAAGTTCAATAAATTGTAGTTTGTCAAAATAATTACAAAAATGGTTGCAACTGCATGCAGAAGAATAACATCATTGTAAAGAAAGATATAGTGTTTGAGGCCCACCTTGTTAAAAAGTTCTGTAGGTGGATCCTTCTGGCATCTTTTATCTGTAGAAAAGTTGAACTCCTAGAAGAACGGGTAAACAAGAATGTGAAACAAATAAGACTTGCAATTTTCATATTGTAGAAAAGAAAGAATGCCATTCAAGTACCATTGGTTTTGTTGCTTCCCGCTTGGTACTTCGATACACACCTATATCTCCTTTACTTGACAAAATCTGTAATTGAACACATGCAGATTATTTAGATGCTCTTGCCTATTTAAATGTCTAGAATAACAGCAAGAGAAAAAATTTGAACACAAAAATTGTTATTTCTGCCAGACACAAGCTATCTATAGTTTCAAAAGAAGAACGACTGACTGCAGGAACAGTAAAGTTGCTACGTAGTATCTTTAAAAAAATATGATACATAGATAGGTGTGCACCTCTATAAAGTAATGATATTCCATATCTGTCTAAAAAGGTGTGTGTTTGTGTGTGTGTGTGTGTGTGTGTGGCGTTTGTGCACGCAAAGGAAAGAAGATATGCATTCAGTTAATTACAATTACATAATATAAACAGTCAACAAACATGGTTGGTCTACAGAGGTATGCAAAAGAAAAAGTTTGGTGGTTTAGGGTTCATAAACCTAAGAGACATGAACAAGGCCTTGCTAACCAAATGGTGGTGGAAGATTTGGTCGGGATAGCCTAGTCAAAAGACTCGGACCCATTCAGTCAAGCTATGGAGATAGGGAAGGGGTTTGGAGGAATGTTGAGCAAAATAAGACCAGTAAACTTAGGTTGCGGTTAGCCTTTCACAGAGGGGTACAGAATTTTGCTTTATGGGAAAACACATGGTGCAGGGAGATTCCTCTCAAGCCTCTTTTTCCTTCTCTTTACAAAGAGGCATGCAATAGAAGGGACCCAATTTGCCTTCAACAGAGGGGTGGTGGAGACCCCAGTTCCAGCGAATGCTAAACGAGTATAAATTGGATAGGGAGAGGTTATTGATCTCCCTACAATAATGGAGAAGAAGAAAATGAGGAGAATATTTGTTCATAGAGATAGGAGTCCACTGACAGCTTCAGTTAAATCTCTCTACTAGAATCTCAATTGTGGCGATCAGATCGCTGAGTATGCAAAGCACATATGGTCAATCAAAGCACCTCAAAACTTCAGATGTTATGTAGCTTACTTGCAAAACTGTTATCCTCACTAGAGAGAACCTTTCTTAAAAGAAAATGGAATTGTCCAGAAACTTCTGGAGTTTGCAATGATCAAAAGGAAGCAGTTTTGAATCTCCTACGCAAGTGTAAAGTGCTTAGACCTATTTGGGAAGCTTGTTTAGGACCTAACTTAATTTAGAGATCATCCAGGTTCTATCAATTGTCTCTGGGGTAAGTAGAGAGCATACTAAAAGATAAAAAGAAAGAAAACACTAGGTTAATGAACATCGGGCACTTCATATGCACATCAAAAGTAGGAATGAGGAGCGCCGGCCTAGGTGAATGAGCCTCATTTCATAGGAAATGAGGCAAAATGGTGAGCCTGGAGCCTCAGGCGCAAGCCTCACAAGCTTTTTAAAAGATTGGCATAAGATATCAATCTGAATCACTTAACACCAAGTACCTATTGAACTTTCCTTACTGACCAAAGAATTAGCTCCTATCATAGACCTTTCTAGCATTCACCAGCATAGAAAGGAATCTAGTGGCAAGGACTATGAAGAATGGTAGATCAAACTCTACAACAATTCTCAAGTTCTATTTCCGTTCATGTGACTACTTCCACACATAAGGTCTCATTCTGAATCACTTATTTATCACCGGTTACCTGCTTATTAAGAGGCCGAGCTGTGAACTTGTGGTATACATCATCACGCTCATCTTGGTTCTCATGGCTACATGACAAAAGGAAATTTTAGTAAGGTATATATGCAATATTAAGATTTTGGACAAAACATCGTACAGATGTCAAAATAAAATAATGTGATTAGAAGAAAACATACTAGTTACGGTCAACAACTATGTTTAAAACCTCTTACGAGGTTCACGAATCCAGCAACATCATAAAAATGTTTCCATGAACAAAATATATTAGGCACAAATTGTAATTATGGTATAAAAATGTCAGTCTTCAAATACTAAAAAAATTAACTACAATTTGTGAAGGAAATGAAACTTATTTGCTGCATCATTGTCATCATTCAAGCCTTCTCTCATCAGAATGGTTTCGCTGTGGAGAACGAGAAAGCTCAAAAAAGAATTAACAAATGGATGTCAAACTGATGTTAACCCTCTCATCTTGTGCCAAATTCCAAAAGGAGATGGCCATGAGCAAGAGAAAATTCCATGAAACCTGAAAGGCTAGTTGGCAGTTAGCTAGATCTACTTTGTAGGCCCTGCAGTTTGTGCGGGGCACCTTCCAAGTTACCCAGAAGAGTCATAGATGAAAAGGTTTCACTTATACACTATGTTACCTGGACTCGGGTACGAGTGTCGGGTACGGATACATATCCAAGAGTCGGATCCTTCAAACTCATAATTGAAGGATACACAGACTCGGCTAAAAATGATCCAAATTTTGGATACGGGTACATGGATATGACTATTAAAATAAATACATTTGAATATGATTTCATAAAAAGACACATCATGTAATTAAATTTGTATGTTTTCAGAAAAGCAAGGTGCAAAATATCGGTATCGAAATCGGTATCGGACCATTCCTATCAGTATTAGGATCGGCGGTATCGGTAGTATCGGCGGTTTCGGATCGGAGTATCGGATTTTTTAGTATCGGGAAACAAATAATTATTAGTAAATTATTAACATTTAAAAAATATATTTTATACATTTTTGCATAATTTTAAGCATTTTTAGTGTTGTTTCTTAGTATTTTTGAAATTGAATGAAATAGTGGTCACCCTTGTCGATTGATTTATATGCAACAGATTAAATTTTCTCTTTTATATGCTTTTACAACCTTACTATGTTTTTACACCCTTGCTAATTGGGCATTTTTCATTCAATTTTTTCGTCGAATTGACTGGAAAAGAGATCTTTAAAGTCGGTATCGGTCAGTATCGGGTATCGGTCAGTATCGGATCGGAACATGCCAAAATGTATCGATATCGGCCGTATCGGATCGGCATCGGCCGATACTGTAAACTATGCATAAAAGACATACAATTAAATTTGCACGGTTTCATAAAAATACATACTCTCAAATTAAAGGCTTTTGATAAGGGCACTGCCAAATTTACTTGGGGCTAGCCCAGGATTGGGGCTAGCCCACTAAAGAGCAAGTTTTACTTATACTAGCCCAATCTTTTACTCATACTAGCCCACTACTTCTCCAAACCCTCCCAAACCCTCCCCACCCGACCGGAGCTTTCCCCCCTCCCGCCGGCCGATCTCCGCTGTCCTCCTCCTCCTTGTCGATGGCTCCCAAAGTCTCGAAAGAACCAAGGTAGAAATCCTCATTCTCCTTGTGCTATTGTATTTGCAAAATTGTTCAAAAAATTTAAGAAATCCTCTTGCATTTTGAAAATTTTGAGTGATTTTCTTTCAAATGAGGGCATACTAGTCCTTGGCGGAGTCTAGGATGTAGTTTAGACATACAAGTCCTTTCGAACATGATTTTAGGGCGTAAAATGTCGAGACTGCTCGACATTGTCGAGCAGTATCGAGCGGGACTGTAGAATTTCCTAGAGTCCCATATAGATTTAGGACTGTAGGAAACTCGACAGTCCAATATATATATAGGACTGTCGATTTTCCTACAGTCCTAAATCTATATGGGACTGTAGGGAATTCAACAATCCTAAAAGATTAGGACTGTTGAAAATTCTGCAGTCCTGTATACTTACAGGACTATAGAAATGGCTACAGTCCTCAATGTAAAATTCAATTATTATGTTAAAATAGAAATTAATTATTGTCTGTATATATTAATTTTTGTCTTATAGTCATGCCCTTGGAAAGGACACTGTGGATGAAGATATGAGAAGACGCCCTACTGCGTCGATGCGTAAGGAACGCACAGTTTCGCGAGGCGTCACTATCCGCGAGGCCGAGGCACGCCCTGAAGTGAGGAAACGTCCATTGACGAAGAAGATTGCCCTTCGTTCGAAGAGACGTGCTCTTCCTAGTTCTTCCGGTTCTTCTTCCTCCTCCGATGAGGACATGCCAAATGTTCCAAATCGGCCTACTGATGGTTCAGGACCTTGTCAGCCTGCAGATAGTCATGTCGAGAGTCTTCCACAAACTCTCGGAAACCGGCCTACTGATGGTTAAGGACCTTCTGAGCAGGCAGATAGTCCAGTCGACACTCGTCCAAACGGTTGCTCTATGTTACCGTCGATCGAAAACCATATTGCATACCAAATATGGAACAATCCGGTAAATACATTACGTTATGATAAATTTATATATAGTTGTAAGTTCAAAGTTCATTTTACATGGAGGTTTAATTTCATCCAATTGTTGACTTTTCAGGAGAGTGGTCGTATGTTGACGGTGATCAACCATGGCAAAAAATGCAATACATGGAGGTATGAATTATTGGGAGATGATGTGAAGGCAAAAATCAGTCACACCGGTCTACAATATTTGGGTAGCTACTCATATACGACGGTGGATAATACACTGATTTCAGCATTTGTAGAACGGTGGCATCCAGAGACCAACACTTTCCATCTACCCAATGGGGAGTTGACGATTACCCTTGATGACGTCCATCATATATTGGGACTTAGGGTTGATGGTCGTCCCATGCAGAATCATACTTTTGATGACTCGAGCATCGACTATTACGACAATATTGTGGATCATGTATCAGGGTGTCTGAGAGTTGATTCCACTAGTTTTACTAGTCTTCGAGAATTCAAGAAGTCCTACGGACTTCCTCTAAAATATTTGGAGGAGATATTCGCTGAGCCGGCCCCCGAAATTGATAATAGCGATAATGTGGCCCGCGGATATATGCAGTTCATCTTAGGGGCTGTCGGCATTACCGATAAGTCTGGAACGTCCATAAATGCCAAATATCTCCTCGATTTGGACAACATTGAAACGGTGGACGAAATTTCTTGGGGAAGCGGTATACTGGCATACCTTTACCGCGAGCTTGGTACGGCATCCCGTGTGGGTTCGAAGACAATTTCCGGATGCCAGACTCTACACCATGTATAGATATATCTTTGTTAACTTGTTTACATAAATTGAAATTGTGTTGTTTATTTTTGGACTAATATATTTCCGGTAACGTGAAGGCATGGATATACGAGCACTTTCCAACCCTGCAGCGGGCAAAGCTGAGCCTAGGGTATGACGAGAACCTGCCTAGAATGTGCCGATGGAAGCCTACTAAAGAAGATGCCAAACGTTCTCACACATTGGCCGCTCTACGGCATGCACTCGAAGATATGACGACAGAAGAGGTGAATATAGACCTAATTTTGTACTTAATTGGTATTAATTTACTACGTTATGCTAAATGACATTATGTTAAATTTTATGTGGTGCAGATTGTATGGGATCCATACCGTGATTTGCGACAGACTACCCGTCCGTTGCAACCAGTCGCCTTATATCACGGTCTTATCAGTTGTCATGAAATCAAGGAGGCTTATATGCCGGATAGAGTGCTACGTCAGTTTGGCTACGTACAAACTGTCCCAAGGCAAGCTTTGCAAATGATAACTCCTCCGCGCGGTACAAAACCGCTAAACTATATACCTGCACATTTCAACTGGGTATCGGACTTACTTCACCGAGTGGCAACGCCACGTCATTAGAGATACCGACCGGCTAGCAGCAGTCAATATGGCGGAGTGCAGCGACGACTACCTCGCCTACTACGCCGGTGTCGGACTACCGACCTTGTTCCAACGCGGAGGGGATATTGTGCGTGTACCGTCAGATCTTCCTCCCAAATCGGTCTTGTATACTGCACTGGTCAAGATGGTGAGCCTACCTGTAGACCTTAAGTTTGATATTTGTAACTGTGGCTAACAATTTTTTTCATTTTTCATGAATAGGCAAGGAAAGTTAAGAAGTTGGGAAGAAGCCTCGTCAGTTGCCAGGGTTCCAATTATATGACAATCAATGACGAACTCCAAAAAATCGACAACGCTGAAGAATATCCTTTCTTGGATATTAGAGAGCAACACACGAAGAGGCGTCATGACGTTTGAACAATCATTTTGAGTTGTAAAAGTGTGACTGAATATGACCTTTGAGAATTGTCAAAATTTGAGCTGTAAAAGTTGTAAAAGTTTGATTGAATATGACTTTTGACGATATTGAGGATTTGAGTTGTAAAACTTTAAACTATAATCTTGCCTAGTTGTGACACTTTGAGTTAATTTTGCCATGTTGTGACACTATGAGTTAATTTTGCCTTGTTGTTACTATTTTGATCTGTATACTGTGCATATTGGTCAGTGGGTTAACTGTATATTCAATCCTAGTTTACACTAGGACTGTCCAATATTGACAATGGGTAAACTTTAGGACTGTCACAATTTTGACAGTCCTAGTTTACACTAGGACTGTCAAAATTGTGACAGTCCTAAAGTTATATAAATGTGCATATTGACAGTGGGTAAACTTTAGGACTGTCACAATTTTGACAGTCCTAGGACTGTCAAAATTGTGACAGTCCTAAAGTTATATAAATGTGCATATTGGACAGTGGGTAAACTTTAGGACTGTCACAATTTTGACAGTCCTAGTTTACACTAGGACTGTCAAAATTGTGACAGTCCTAAAGTTACAAAAATATAACTTTAGGACTGTCACAATTTTGACAGTCCTAGTTTACACTAGGACTGTCAAAATTGTGACAGTCCTAGTATCCTGGCAGTTTTCCATAATGACAGTCCTAAGTTATTAGTAGCAATGCGCAATATACAATCAAAATCTTCATAACTCATTTCATTACACAACATACAACATATAGTTCAATATACACTTAAACATACATGGATCAACACAATATACATTTTCAATATACAATATCAATCGATTAAAATATCAAAGTAGTCGTCCAACATGATTTTTGGATCCTCCATCTTCATCATCTTCTTATAGGCCGCCATTGCATCCTTGTAGGGTGTCGTCCATGCGATCGCTTCCTCATGTGCGTGTTTATACCAAAGCGTAGAAGGTGGAGGAATAGGAGAATGAGCGATCAACCTTGGGATGACGAAGTGTTGTCCGACAAGCCCAATGCAACATAGATTGGATACTCCGTGTTCGGCCGGGGGGGGCACACATTGGAAAGAAAGTATTGTTAATACCTTGTGAGATAATTACAATAGGTAACTTATACCTATTAGAGAAGACGTAAGCAGCAGGCGGGACATCCATGTAATGGTCAGGTCCGGTAACTATTTCCGTACAAGGTATGCCTGCCAACAAATCTCCAACAATTTCTTCGCCAAGTATCTGGCTATAGAAGGCTAGTCACGACTCCAACTCCTCGTACAGCTCTGCCCTAACCTGTCTCAATCCTGCTTCCACTGAATAGCCTAGTTGTCTTGCTAGTGCATGGTATCCACAGTGGCCATCCGCAGGAACATCAACAATAGACCAAATGAAGTTCCGTATCTATGTAGGAAATTTTCAATGTATAGACTATAAGAAACAGAAAAGTTTTCAACACCCTCCGCCGTGCCTGCATCTATCGTTTTCTGTTTCTTCCCCCTCCGAATAGTTAGCTTAGGAGTTCGAACAACGGACTTTGCCTCCAAACTGCGTTCGATATGTTCAAATAAGGATGGATCTCTTTTAGTTGACTCCTCCTTCTTTTTGGCTCTACTCTTTCTTGAGTGCGGTCTTCCCTTAGGAGTTCGAACAACGGATGGCTCTTGCAATCGAGTTGTTGCCGGGACTGCAATCTCTTGGATTTTAAACTCAATGGATCTTCTCTCCGGTTCCGATGCGCCACACCACCTTGCGTGAAGTAGTTTAACTTGGGGCAACGCAAAGAAATCATCTTACACTTCCACCGCCGGCATTATCGACAGCTGTCGCCAACGTTGATCAACACCATATATTGGAATAGGTATAGATTCACGACGGTATTCGTTGATTTCATGTACACACGGAAGTCCGAGTGAATGTCGATATGAACAACCGCAAACCTCGGGATCATAACCCACCGACTTCGACCTACGAATCTCCTCAAACAATAACCCCAAGGCCTTGTGAGATACCACATGGGTTAAACCATCCAAGAGGTGTTCTTGCTTGTATTCATGCTTTGCAATATTGAGGCTCATCTCAAATGATGCTACAATATCGTTCACCGTGGCAATAGTCATCAAATGAATCGATTGCCAAACAGAGACAAAATTACCGACCGATGAGCGTAGATATCTTTTTAAACATGAGTGTGCTCCTTCGACCCGGTTCGTCGTGATCGTGCCATAATGCTTCACCATGTTGGTCCATGCTAAGACGAATTGCTCTTTATGTGGTTCTAGCCAAGTATCTTTGATATAAGATATGCATGTCGGGTTACTTGGCTCCCACTTTTGTTGGAACATGTACCATGCTGCGTCGTAACTGTCTGTAGTACTTGCTCGCCATACAAGACTCCAATCACTGTAGAATTCTTCGAAGCGAAGCATGTCAATTTTACCGTCCACTGTTTCAAATTTTTTCTTGCATTGAGCATGGATATTTCTATTTATATGCCAAGTGCATAGTAGTCTATGCGCATGAGGAAATACAATATCTATAGCATTTATCAACGCATATTCTCTGTCAGTAACAAAAACAGACGGCTCTTTGTAACCTGTGTAAAGGGATTGTAGTTTCCTCAACGCCCATGTGTAATCCTCTACTGTCTCACTCTTCATAAAACAAAAAGCGACTGTAAATGTTTTTCCCGTTGACGTAAACCCGACAACATGCAAAAGAAGCATCTTGAACTTGTTGGTCTTATATGTACAATCAAGGACCAACACGTCTGCGAAGGACCGAGCCATATGTGTGCAATCAGGATGAGCCCAAAACAATGAAAGGAGTTCATCAGTTTGTGGATGTCTTCTATGGTACTCCACGTAGTGATGCTCCCCAAGCAACTTCAATACTTGCTGCATCGCCATTCTTCCTTTCATACTATTGCATTTCGCTCTGGCCAAACTATTATAGATCGTCCTCATGGTAGACTTGTTCCCATCTTGCTTTTGTCGCACAGCAGAATAAATTTGTTTCGGTGCAACTCCTGAAAGGAACAATTCTTCAACCAACTTTTTCTCATCCTCCTTCAACCGTGCCACGTAAGCATGACCCGTAAGTGTCCCTGGAATAGGATGATTGTGTATTCCATTCTTAACTTCGATTATCCACTTCACATCTTCAACTTTTACAATCAACACCTTCAATGGACAACCACATTTTCTCGTCCCAACATTTTTCTTAGGGATTTCTTTTTCAACAACACCCTTTTTTTATGATGCTCCCTAAACACACCTCCTCTTTCGCATCCAAGCTCCAGATATTTTCGGCCCGGCCGATATCGGATGGATCTTGCAATGACAATAACTACGTTATGTCGTCTCCCAACTTCTCTGCACCACTCTAATGCTTCTTCATGGCTTGCAAATTCAATATCCGTTGAGAAAATATCATCCACATCAACACCAACAGCAGGATGTACCACAATATCTGAACAAGGTTGGTCCTATAACCAATATAAAATAATATAAAAATTAATAACTTCATATAATTATCCAGGACTGTCACTATTTTGACAGTCCTATTTTTATATAGGACTGTCAAAATTATGACAGTCCTACTTTTATGTAGGACTGTCGAATTTATGACAGTCCTATATTTATATAGGACTGTAGAATATTTGACAGTCCTATATTTATATAGGACTGTCTAATTTTTACAGTCCTAACTCGTGACTGTCAAATTCGGAACAACCAACTTGTTCTTCGGAACGTCCGGAGTGCATATTTAATGAATTGGACGATCCGACTTCGTCATCGAACATTTTTTCATGCATTGTTCCTACATTAATCAAAATAAACTAAATCTTTTTCGGACAATTGCAAAACTTATTCAACGTAGGTTGTCGAAGACATACTGGAAGAATACTCCTCCAACCACAACTAGCTATTTCCAAATTTAGGTTTGGGCTTGGTGGAATGATGGTTTCTTAAGTCTAGGTGGAATGCCAAAAATAGAAACCCATTTCACTTTTATACTTTGGTGTGGGGTAGCCCCAAGTAACTATGAGAGTGGCAAACTTGTAATTTTTTGTAAATTTCCAATGGGCTAGCCCATAGTCAAATGTGCAGTGTCCTTAGAAATGGGACTGTCAAAATTTTGACAGTCCTAAAAAATGTTAGGACTGTCAAAATTTTGTCCGTCCTTCCAAGTGGTAGGACTGTCAAAATTTTGACAGTCCTTCCAAGTGGTAGGACTGTCAAAATGTTGACAGTCCTGATTATAACAGTGGGCTAGCCCCAAGTAACTTTCATAATGGCAAACTTGTAATTTTTTCTAATTTTTCAATGGGCTAGCCCCGAGTAAAATGTGTAGTGCCCTTATAATTTGCCCACATTAAATTGGTATGATTTCATAAAAAGACACAGTTGTAATAAAGTTTGCATTGTTTCATATATTTAAGCTTTTAATTAAATTTGCATGGTTTTATAAAAAGACATCATGTAATTAAAGTTGTAAAGTTTCATAACTTTATTACCAATTCACCATATTAAAATAAACTATCTACTTCATTACCACATTAAAATAAACTATCTACTTCACTACTAGTCTTCTGATTGTCACCATAAAGGACCATGAAGGATCCGATTGTCACTATGAAGGATCGGATACGGATTCCATACCCATACCCATGTCCTACCCGGTGGACACGGGTACTTCTCCTAAAGTGGAGAATCCGGATAACATAGCTTATACATGCACTATAAAGAGCATCTTAGTGCCACGAGGCTCCCCTTTATACAGGGTCAAACATGTATACAGCCTTATCCCCATATATATTGGGAGTGAGCATTAATTCCATGTAATGTTCATATAGTCATATATATTACATGACAATTGAACGAGTCTTAACTCATGGGATTTTACATTTCATAAAATAAAAACTAATTTTTACAACTTCAACAATGTGGCAAGTAAATTTTTGCTACTTCAAGTCATGACATGTAAATTATGAGCTTGTGTTATGTTCTAATTGTAATATCCTTTAGAGCATACAGACTTGGGAGCACAGACACTCCAAAATTGGTGTGATGTCTGTGTCACACATGTATAGCACATTATATGGAGACTAACTAAACTAGGAAATGACCAAAACAGTGCTATGCCCAAGCAACATAGACCATATACATTGAAAAAGAAATATTCCTAGATCATAATGATAATCACTACCCTTTTAGTAGCACACGTCATTGTAAACACCTTTTAGCACATTAAAACACTAGCTCTCCTAAAACCCTGGGAAAATGTTATAGTAAGAGGACTTAAAAAGACTAAATGTCTAAAACATGATACACTCCTTTCGACAGCATTGCATCTCTTGAAATTTTTAATTGGATATTGAAGTACAAATATGTTTGCTATAAAATAATCAGTTCCTGGTCAGAACAAGTATCGCTTATGAGAATATTTTGATCTTCAAATAGAACTGATGAAATAAATCAATGAAATAGTGTGCATTTTTCCAAAGTCTTACTTCAAAAATTACATTGGAACATGTTATTGTACTACTCAATTAACAAAGTGAATGTTGTCTGTTGAGCTAGCTCAGATGAAAATTCTAAAGCAGCAAAAGAAGATATGCAGTATTATTTTTCTTATGTTAAGCTTACTTTTGCAGTTGTGAAGAACCAGAAGGTCGGGACCGCAATTTTCTCAAGCCTGGCGCACTGACGTGAGCAGCAGAAACCATAATATGGTCCTGTCATAAAAGTAAAAATGTCTACGTTATTGTATATAGTTGTATATACTTTTAACATCACCCATTAAGGTAGAAAATGCATTTTACCCAAACACGAACACAGAACCTGTGTGATTCTTCTCAGCATAGTCAAAATATTAACTTGTATATGTATGGGTATGAATACAGGATAAACTATAACAACTATAAAAAGTAGAATGATATCACATACTGTTAATGTGGAAGGACCAGAAAGGTGTTGAAGAGCCCTCTCCTCGGTCTTTAAGTTGAAAGCCTAAGATGTTATGGTAACACGAGAACAGAGCCAACCAGGCAAAAACTTAAGAAGCAATTTTGACACGGAAAAAATAAAACAAGACAATAAACTACAATAGTGTCTCAAATTACTTGTGCAGCTGTTTATAATAAGATTAGGACTAACAAATGATGGAAGAAAATACAGAGATTTCAGATACATACTTGGAAATGAGGCAACCGTGGTGTGCTCTTTTGTAAGAGGGGCAATGAAGGAGCCTCAAGAATCTGTGGAGTTTACATGGAAATCTGTTTTAGAAGAACAGTTATTAGCTTTTCAGAGAAAATGCATAAGCAGATCAAAGTGACTACCAACTTTTCTGTTCAAAGGGCGCGCTTTGAATATTGGTACAGTTGGTCTTCTTTCTTCCTGTGATTGTTTACTATTAGTGGACCTGAGATATTTGAACAAGATATATTCATGAAAACTATGAATAGTGTTGTTTACTCCAGTTGAAAAGATACTAAATCAACAAGAAAACTATACTATTGAGCAAGACAATGACAACCTTTGTACCCTTATCCTCTGAGCCCTTTGTGCTGTTTCCAGTTCAGGTTCTCTAGGAATAGTTATTCTCAATTTTGAATGTTGAGAACTACCATCAACAGGCATAATCTTCTGTTTCCTCTAAAAAAAACTCAAATGTGAAGTAAGTTAAAGCAAGTTCAAACTCTTATGAATGTTTAGAATTGCCATGGATAATATTAGAAGGCAGATATTTTGAATGTCCAAGAGAAGTTGGAAAAAGTAGGGAAGATTAAGAAAGGACAAAAGTAAGCAACTAACAATACAGGTGTAGAATAGGGAAAAATTAGAAATTATTGGAGAAAACTCAACATTCAGAGGGGTTGATATTTATCTCTAACTAAAACTACAGCTGCAGAAAGGAAAATGTTTGCAGGTCAAAGTACAAATTTCAAATACTATATTCAAGTGTCTATTCTATGAATTTGACTTGTCAGAAAACTGAAACAAATAATGAAGCAACTAATCATCTCAAAGGGCCACTGCATACCTTTTGTGGTTCCTCGTTCAGCAAATCTGTCTGGTCTTTTAGACCAATCTGTATTGCAGAATTAAAGAAATAGTAGATAATCTCTGGATGCATACAGCTCAAGATGGATCAGAAAAAAACTAAAGTTTAGTTGCACCTTCTGCAAACAGCCTCCCTCCAGTTTTTGTCGTTTGGCAGCATGACTCGTATTCTCAGATGATTCTTCAACAGTTTGCTTGCAAGTTTGTGCAGATGGCTTCGCATACCTAGTGATGCAATCATGCAAGTATAGAGAAGCACAGATGAAGTGGAATATTGTTAGCTCAACAAAGTATTTTGGACAAAAAAGCATCAAAGGAGTATTGAGTTGTTTATAATAAATTAATAATAGATCAAGGCATAATTAAGAACTTATTAAGTAAAAGATAAAAAGACGAGCATTACTGCAGTATGATAAAGGAGATGTGGCTTCGCATACCTAGTGATGCAAGTATAGAGAAGCACAGATGAAGTGGAATATTGTTAGCTCAACAAAGTATTTTGGACAAAAAAGCATCAAAGGAGTATTGAGTTGTTTATAATAATAGATCAAGGCATAATTAAGAACTTATTAAGTAAAAGATAAAAAGACGAGCATTACTGCAGTATGATAAAGGAGATGTCCCAACAAACACATTTGATGTTCAATACACAGCTCATCTACAAAGAACTAGCATAATGCAGATGAATTGCTATAAATGTAAGTTGTAAATAGAACTCATAGATTACCTATGTAAAAATTGTCTATGTTTCACTTCTCGAAGACGGTTTTGCTTTGCCAACTGACTTGCAGTAGGTTTCATCAGTGTAGAGCCTTTTGTAAAGGGACCTTTGATGAATTTCTTGTCATCTCTAGAAACATCTTCAACCATGGCAGTGTCACATATTGCAGTCCATCCTGGCAGAAAATACAGCTCAAATTGTTATTTGGCATCGGGACAGTTCTAGACAGAAAATGGGTATGTATATCCTATGCCCGTAAACAGTCTAGAAGAGGCATATAAATAGGATTCTAGTAATTACTGCAAGGAATGATTGTTCACTTGCAATATAGCAAAAACCCAAGCATCAACATCCTCACCGTCCAAGCTTTTCCTTCGACAATAGTTTCAGCTATAGAAAGCTTTAATAAAGAAATGGCAGGTTTATATGACCTGCAGTCTGCCTAACATCAATCATCTTTTTTGGTGCCAACTTCTTAGCCAAGGTAGCCATGAGCAAGCAACCAAAAAACCTAGAAGCCCAATTGGCAGTTAGACAGACCTACTTTTTCGGTCTTGACGTTTAAGCTTGTGCAAACCAATGTGCACCTTCAAGTTCCACTATACTTTGAAAGAGTATAGACGAAGAGGTTATATAAATTTTGCGATAGTTGCACCTTTATTTATGCCACAAGCCGAAGCACAAAATGGAAAAGCATTTACCTCAAGATCGATTTTCCAACTAAACAGGAAGAAGAATAATAATAATAAGAAGAAGAAGAAGAAGAAGAAGAAGAAGAAGAAGAGGAAGAGGAAAATGTGTTGCTCAAGCAATGTAAAGAATGAATCCATTATCTCCTTCAAAATATCAACAGAGTAAATATGTACGTGTGGGTCCCTGTGTTGCAAGTCTGGAAACATGTACACCAGAGTCAAGCTAGAAATTCAGATAACTTCAGTAAACTTTGCTGATTGTTTTGATGATGTTACTTGTTCGTAGACAGGTAAGCAAGTCATCAGATTGTGCATTAGATAGACATACTCTTGAGTTGTGTTGATATTGCAAAGCCATATACATGACACTCCATGTTGTAATGTACAGTCTAAATACAAACACTATGGCCCCCTCTGCCCCAATAAGCTTAAGCTGGACCCCTAGATAGATAATACTAATTCGATTAATCAATGCCAAAATTAACATTAGTATGGTCCCACTAGTATGCTAATACGGTAAGGAAAAGTCAATATATGAAGTTCATCCGTGAAGGCAAATAGGACCTTTAAATTCAGCCATTATTGCTTGGTATATACCATCATCTATAAGTTTATAAAAGAGTTTTATTCCCTACCAAAATTCTATTATACACTCACTTAATTAGCTAAAAAAACATGATGCGCCACAATTAAGCTAAAACGACACAAATATAAGGATACCAGTGTTATTTTTGTTTAAAAAACGGCAAGCATTTGGTCATCAGTCATTCGCTAACTTAATTAATCAACTTGCCAATCAGCATTTCCAAATTAGCCACATAATATCAAATAATCATTCAAGTAATCAGATTAATTGGTATTCTGTAACCAGACATGGACCAAGTGCATAATAAGAACCGTTTAATATAACATTGGGAAGTACTAAATTACTAAGATGAAAATGGAATTGTGGGGGCACAGCGCTGTCAAGTATTTATAAATACCTTTGAAACCTTCATTAAGTGCAGAGAACTCGGGTCCAGAACCAATACTTGAATCAGAACAAACAAATTTGGCATTTTCTGTGTCCTTGAGCTTTGGAAGGGTGTTTACATTTTCCACAACTAAATCCACCCCCATGTTTAACCTTGCTATAAAAGCTGAAACCAACCAACAAATAGGATGTGAGTAAAATATAAAGTCATCAAATTGCAGATGTGGATTGAAAATTAGCTACAAACCTGTACACTAGATAAAAATGTTAAAGAGCGTACAGAAAGGGGAAGAATACAAATACTACTAACAGTAATACAACTTATAAGCAATGGTACTTAAGAATATTTTACTGCAAATACATTCCACAAGAAGTGCCTCCATAGGAAAAGTGCTCAAGAAAAGATAAACATACTGTTAATCTTACTCATCTGACCCCCACGATTGATGTTCTCATTGTGGGTAAAATGACCCCTATAATTTCCTACATTGGACTCTTCTAGACTATAAGAAACCCCACTTCCAGTTTTGGGCTCATTGTTTTAGTTTTGTTATGTGGATGGAGGGGCAATGCGTCAATCCGTAGTCGAAAAGAAGGGTATGAAACATAAGAAGAAATAAGAGGACCTGCTTAGAAAGAATCAGTCATTGTTCACTTTTATCATAGAATTGGGGGGGGAAGGGGGGGGTGTGGCGGCAGTGGTGGGTTCCTCCTTTTAGTCATTTTCTATCTTTAATCTGTAAACACAAGTTATATGCAGAAAATTTTATCTTGTCCAAGCATGTCATATGAACTCTAGAATTCAGAAGGACAATGTAACTGTTAAACATGAGCTATTTCATGGACAGACCAGATCAAGCAGATGCATAAATGCACACGCGCGCACACACACATGTAGTAAAATAAATATTGGACCATCTTAATATGACAAGTTACAGAAAACAAAAACCAAATAATATGGCAGAGAGTAAGGAGGATAAGAGATGATGCCAAGAACAACATGAGGTTTACAATTTATCCATTACCATTACTCATTAGATTTGTAAACTAGAAATAACTTTAAATGGTTTAAGCTTTTCACGGCAAACCAAACACAGATCATGAAGTATGAACTCTATAAAATGTCTGGCAAGACAATTTTTTTTATTAGTATACATGACAAAAGACCAAGAAAAACACTTCCTAAAACAACTGAGTTTCAATACTAAGGTTTGTAAAATTTCAATGGCCACTCCTAGTTTGGCAGCTATATTGGTACTGATCACTGATATACCTACCAATACATAGTTATTGGTCTCCCATTACCCCCCTTGGGAACTGTATTCCAGATCCCATGACCCCAAAAGTGACAGGTTCCTGATCCATATCACCAGAAGTCGTGACTCTTGCTATCAGGATCTTAAACAATGAAGTTCAATGAGGATATCAATCAAATGGTAATCGAAAAGACCAAGAAAACCAGTTAATTATTAAAATAAGGATACAAGAGCGAGTCGTAGTATCTGGTATGAACTTCTACAAACAAGACACAAATATCTAAATAGTTAAATACACAAGTCACTCACTCTTAGGCGAACTGTAACACTAACTAGCAAAGTGGTTAAGCCTACCCCCAACCCTCTCTTACCGCGTACAAGGGAAAGTAGTGTACCACATACCCTTGCCCACACTGCACACCAAAGTGAAGCACGATCCAGGTAACTACGTAGCTATGTTTTCCTATAAATCCGCCGCATTTGGGGCTGTATTGGTGGTATTGTGATTTCCATGGAAACTACAGGGTAGTGTCAGTCAAGACACAAAATTTTGGTCATAGTTTTAAAAGTGTGTCTAGGCATGAAGCACACTGAAGCATATAGCTCCATCCAAAGCGCAGTGGAATGGAAAAAGCGCCGCCTAGGCGCATGCCTAGAAATAAAAATAGAAAGAACTACTTTGGGTTTTTTTTTATAATTCAGCTTTAACCCAATTCTAACACGTCTTGGATGAGCTCTTATAGGATTTTGCCCATATTCAACTCTAACACTGATCCGTATTCAACCAGTTGACACACTAAATAACCATAACTCTCTATATACTCAGACATGGACACCTCCTATCTCTCTCTTGCAGATCTTGGCAACAACAGCTTATTGAAGCCAAGTCCTCGTTGCCACCAGCATCTCCAATGTTCACCTCCTCAAGCATGTGCTGCCTCCAACAATAATCTCCTCACAGCAGTTGTCATCTTCTCCTCACAACAACCAACATCTCCTCGCAACAGACGATATCTCCTTGATGTCTCCTCCTTGCAACAGTCACCTCCTCCCCATGTTCCCTCCTTGATGTGCTGTTCTTGCAGTAACCACCTTCTTCTCATCGACCTTGTTGCTGCCACCTCTTCATTGTCTTCAAAACTATATTAATATATTGTGTTATTTACTATCAATGACTACAAAGTAGGTTTATACATTTTATAATATGCATGCGCTTTGCATCTAGATCCCGGAGGACCTTGGCGCCTGAGAGAGCTTTTTGCCTGACAACTGTGGTTTGGGCAATTTACATAAGAAAGCCACAACAAATTGCACAAATCCTATTTACATCAACAACACTAGACTCCAGCACTATAAAACATGACTGGAAGATTTTCATTTTCTTACCAATTGGCTAGAACATTAGAAAAAGAAAAAAAGGGATTTCTTTGTTAAAATAATGTCCTTTTAATATATTCCATAAATTTCATAATTCAGAAACTCATTATAAACCCAATCTTTTTGATGTAGCGATTTCATTATTTCTTCGCGTTTGATAACCTAACTTCAAGTCGAACTCAGAAATTGTGGACTTGAAAAAACTCTTGTTTGATCGAATAATTTCAAAAACAACAAGATTTTAATTAAAAGCCAAAGAAAAGAAGTCTTTAATCCAGAACTTACTCTCTACTCCTAGAATGATGAGAGAGAGAGAGAGAGAGAGAGAGAGAGAGCATTTAGCCCAATAAGAACACGAACGAAGTAAATCCACACAACAGATTGAGTAAACCCTAAAAAACCATAGATAACTAACTAGTTAATGAATCAAGAAATGGCTGAACGACGACAAGATTGGGGAAAGGCTAGGGTTTTCGTACGGGAAGGGGGATAGCTCCTGGCGGAGTTGAACCAGAGCTCGGCGGAGTAGGCCTCGGCGTAGGACTCCTCCCTGCTGAAATCGAAGTACTTGGAGGCGTCGAACTCGTAGTCGAGATCGATCTCGAACTCCAAGCTCAAGAAATCGCCTCTCCATGGCTCCGCCATTTCCTCGTCCATCGTCTCTTTCCTCTCCGACCGAGAATGCTGTCCTGTCACCGCCGGTGATCCGACGGGAAAATGAAGGAATTTTTTACCTAAAACAAAATTGGGAATTTTTTTGGGTGAGGAGCGATTTATCGGAAAGAGACAGGGGCGGCAGAATTTTGAATGCGGGGTCTCCTGGGAAGGGAAGGGGAATGGACGGAAATGCCCTTCTCGTCGCTTTCCCTAATAAATGAGTAAATAAATGCTGCTGTAAATTCTTTGTACTCTTCTTTGCGACGTACCCCTGTTAGAATATGTATTACATACGTTATATTTATCAAATACACGTGTTACATTTAAAAAAAAAAAAAAAAAAAAAACTTCGAAATAACTTGAGCCTGGTTTGGAATTGTTTTTCCAATTTTCTTTTTTCTAAACTACCAGGAAATGTTGTTGGTAATAGTTGTTTACTAAGCAAATTTTCATTGTTTGGGTTTTCAAATTTCTTCTTTTGGTGATATCTAATAATATTTTGTAGATATTTAATAATATATTTACTAACATATAATGTTACAATTATGTTTTGTGGAAAAGATCGTTCAAAGAACGGAGACACTTATATAGATAATCTTTTAATCTCTATTATTTTTTATCATTTTATCTTCCGTCGTGAAAAAATAACTATTTTTATTATATAGATGTTTGTTTTTTAAATAAATTAGTTTATTGTTTGGCAGCTTTTGAAAGAAATAAGATGGTGCTTTCAGAAGTTGGTGGTTATTTTTGAAAAGTAACTGCAAATCAAACTCTAGCTACTGTTGCAGTCATTGTTTTAAGCCCCAGACCCCTTTCTCTGCAACTCGAACTCCAAGGCATCCTCACGTAACACACTCACTCTCCCATATCCACCCTGCACTGCATACAACTAATCCCTATTTGATACACACTGTTACTAAACCTATAGCTATTACACCCAGTGGGCACTCCACAGATCCTGATACACTGTTGTGCACAAACACATCTGTGCACCATCACCCGCATACTCCACTTGCTGCCTCCACTCCATCTGATACTCACCTCACCACTTCATTCCTGAACATTAATACACCAATATCCTCTATTGCAACTGAACATGCCACACACATAAACACTCTCTGTTAACATCACACACACCAACATCTACCCATTTTTATATTATTACATATACACTACTAATGATAATATATACATGAATACTTACTATATTATTTATACTAGACATTGCATCGAACACTTGGGGAGCACAAAGGTGATACACTATGATATGCTCACGATACGCTCTCCAAACTTAACCAAATCTAACCTAAAGCCTACAAACATGTCAATGATGATGATTAAAGCCTAAACAAGTCATTAGTTAGCTAATCTAGGTGTCATGACAAAATATAGCATGTGTGTCATATGTGTTGAAGGAACACTCTCATTGAGATCATCTAAACGATTCAAACATATTCAAACAAGCTTTCTCTGTAAATATGGTGTCAACTACCCTAGATGATAAAGGCGTTGACCTATTGGAACCATTCGAGAATGATCCATGGGCACAACAAATGAATACTCAATGGGAACTTCGATTTAAGCAAGAACCACCTACAAAGGATAAAATAGTCCAAATTGATGTAGGAAAAAAATCTTTCCCAAGACCAATCTTCATTAGCAAGTGTCTTCCTGAAAAAGATCAACACACTTTACTTCAGCTAATAAAGGCATATATCGATGTCTTCACCTGGAGTTACGAGGATATGCTTGGTCTAGATCCTCAAATAGCCATACACGAGCTCAATTAGGATTTAATCCCAAACAACTCGTAGCCTAAATGGCCTCTCGAACTATTACCTATATTTATTTTTGAATAAGATATGGGTAATGGGTCCTCAAATTTTCCAGCGGGACAATACTCAGATCCAACGAAACACTCTCGTTGAGATCATCTAAACGATTCTCTCCAACAAAAATATTCTATTCTTAAAGCCAGTTGTTTTAAGGATATCCTATTCCTAATTCCCAGTTCGGTCGAGAATAATCTCACATGTTTATTCACCAGTCAATAAGTGTAATATGATTTATGTTCATATTACCTCTTAATCATATCCCATTTATTATCCCCTAAAGTGAAGATAATAGTTTGCCTATGAACTACTCTTTTTTCTCGTCCCCGGTGGAGTAAACTAGCAAGCTATCACGTCCATATCACCTCTGATAGTATTGCATCATGTAAAATTTATCATTCGTACTCAGCATGAGTATACTTTGAGTGATAAATCTACCAAATTCTTTCACAGAGCTATTCTGCAATGTCCATAATACCTTTGAGCAGATATATTCGGTGGGATCCTACTTGAAAATATATCACGTCCATATTACCTTTGATCTCGTTTTCACTCTAACATATTATTTGTATCTAATAGTAGATACGCAATGAATAATTGGTCCACAACAAACAAGCATTGTTCAAAGCTAAAAGTTTTAATATATTTCCATTGAGAAACTTACATGAAAATAAAATAAGGAAGAGCATAAGATAGATCTCACTCAGGGGGAGTAGAAAGATCAAGGAGGAATTGGGTCAGTCGAGCTAGTTCCTGGTCCTTTTTCAATATCGTTCTTCTACGTGCTTCGAGCATTCTTGAGTCATCTATAACAAAAGGAGTCATAGAAGCATATGACTCTATTATCTTATTTTGAGCATGGTCAAGCTCGTTCTTGTTGTGCTCAAGCTCCAAAAGTTGTTCCCTTGCTAAGTCACAATGAACCAGCTCTTCCCAACGTCGCTCCAAAGTCACATTCAACTCCTCTCTCACTTGCTTGCGCTAGGCTTCGAGTTCTTGAATCTGAGTTTTGAGTTGTATCACCCTATCATTATGTTCATCGTGGGCAGAACAATGAAGATATAGAGAAGAAGGCACTTCTTTCGCAGAAGTATTTATTCGGACAATCTTCTCAGCATGGATCTTCATATGCTCCTGGAAAGTGGTCTGAAGTTCCATAAATTCAGCAGTAATGGACTCGTATTCAGTCTGAATTAGAGCCGAGATGTCCCCATTTTTAAGCTGCAGATATTCATTAATAGGTTGCTTAAGGCCTATCAAGATTTGTTCAAGAGCAGCAGTCGCTAGCTTCATCCTTGAAATTTCTGATAAGGTTAATCATGGACAAGCTAGCATCTTTCACGTCCTCAAAGGATAAACCTTTCTCGAGCACCAAATTTATCAACTCCTTCAATGTTGCAAAGAAAGTAGAGGTATAAGCTTCTACTAAAGCATTAAAATGAGTGCTTGAACTTGAGTCGGGGTAATTTCTGCTAATCTTTGACCATGATGCACGAAGGAAGTTATCATGACAGTTGTAGCCTCGACACTGGGAACAAAAGAGGAAGAACCCGCGGCTCATTCTCTCGAACTAATTGTGGAAGCTATTTCAGCAGCACTGGTCAATTCTACCACAAAGCAGTTGAAGCTACTGGTGGCATTGATGCGATATCCGCAGCCAAAACTGTGATATCAACAACAGAAGTTGGTTCAGCCTGCAAAACAACCGTCTCTTCAGCCCTCTCTGGAGCAACTCCTACCACAATCTCATCACCTAAAAAGAAAAATCGAGCAAACAACTTGATCAATAAACAACATATTGTAATTAAGATATATGCACGTCGAGCTAAGGAAAGAAGTGACACCTTGGCCTATGTTAGCCGGAGTTATCATTGCATGAATTAGTGACAATAAAGCATGCAATGTAAGAACTTATGGTATAGAAAGAATAAAGAGACATGTACCAGCACCAGGTGATACATATTCGTCTTCAGGAGTCTGCCCCTCCAAAGAATTTCTCAAGCCTGTCAACGAAGCCTCCACCTCAGACGAATCGGCATGAATGAGCAAATTATTATAATCACTCATAGTTATGCTCACTTGTGAAACTACAGTTTCAATATCAATCTGCTCTGTAGCATCTTCAAGTCCAGTTATAACTATAGCAGATTAAGGCTGAGCCTGAATATCCTATCCAAGAATATCTTCGGGGGCTGTAATGGCAATGTCAGCTTATTACTCGATCTTCTCACCAACTTTAACCTGAGAAGGTAAAATTATTTCTACACCGAAATTAGGACTTTTTGAAGCAGGTTAACCTTTGGATCTATTAATGGAGTGACTTGATTTGTCGGGTCCATTGGTGAAGGAGGTATGATTACAATCAAACAGATAAATTGAGCCGCAGCATCAAGGATAGGATCTGCAAAACTGACTGTTGCAGCAGCATGAGCAATACTTATTCCTGTAGCAATAACAGGGGGAGGGACAAAAGTGCTAATTCTTTGCACCACCGGAGAAGAGACGGATGGTCCAGGCCGCTCCGGCGAACTAATCAGTTCGTCAATCAAATTCTTTCTTGAAGGAGCAAAAATCTTCAATTTCGGCTTCCTAGGCTTCGCGACAGCAGCCCTATTTTTGGTAGCCGGTCCTAAATAGGGGACGTAATCTTATATTTTTGGGATTTTTGCACCACTATGGTAGGGGCAGGTGCGTATGGTTGTACATGTGGAAGAGCTTCCAATATCTCATCCAGTGGCACATCCTCTTCCTCTTCGACTAGAGAAGGTCTTATTGACTCCGGATTGACTCCTTCCATCGGATTTCAAAAACCAACCTGCATATCAAAGTCTCTGTGAAATTGGTTTATAAAATAATAAAACTGGGCAAAGGAATGCAATGGGCGTAAATAAGGTTTGGGTACAGACAGAGTAAAAGTGGCTCTCGTGCAACCTATGATAAAATATCTCTCTCTCCTGGCGCCATCGATTAAACCTCAAGAATTTGCTAAGCATGGAGTAGCATTCCCTACGTACAATTGATTATAGCCAAATTGCCTTGCAAAGCGGCTAGGTAGATACGTTTCGAAGGTGCAACCGTTACCATTTATGTATGCCAAGTGAGAGGGCCGGATAAACATTAGCCAGGTGGTCCCCTCATCAATAAAACTCGAACCATGGTATTCAGTTGCCACGTCGGGAATAGTGCAGTAAAAGCACCAATTGTTTACCATATTTAAATCTCGCCTGGTCTGAAAAGGTGTAGTATAGGTCCAATTAGAAAGCCTATATCTATAAAGGAACAGGTGTTCTGTCCCATCATCCTGAGTCAAGCTGGGTGCCATCAAACTCTGATTATGCAAAATCAACCAGCCCATCAGATAGGTAAATGAAAGCACTGTTCGAGGGAATTTCTCTTGTCGAGGATCTACTGCCAAATTATGAGCAAGTTTCCATAAACCAGTGTTCAAACGATACACCATAGCTAGTAGCAATGCCAGTCGATGCTTGAAAACCAGACGTACTGTAGGGAATAAAACATCCCTATGGAGACGGTCCACTGAGCTTGAACTTTCGGGGACTACCCATCTTCGGAGCCATAAAGAGAGATATCTGGCCAACAAAGCTTCATACGAAATCTCTGTACGAGAAAGTCTGAGATAGCTTATAGCCGGTGTTCCCGCTATAAAATCTGCTATACGATCCTTGAAGGACTTATCATCAGCATTATGACTTGCCATGAGTTCTTCAACTCTGGTAGAACTCAAAGGTCGAATCGGTTGAATCTTCGTACATCCCTTCTCGTTTCTATCATTGAAGAGGTATTAGAACCACTTCCTGATAAAGACAGTGCCAGAATCAGAATTATAATAATAATTATAGGCTAAGTAGTGGAACATCAGCTCTTGATATACTTCAACTAGACGCGGCTCAGTCTGTACTAAATCCGCCAATTCCGCATTGGTAGGTACAAACTCCTCATAAGTAACCTCCCACGTTGGCAGTACATATATGTGTTTCATCTTGTGTAAGGCGAACCCTAACTCACCACGAGGAATGAAAATAGTTCAAGTACTAGAGTTATATCGCTTTAGCAAAGCCAAGAACATATTGGCATTGGGCACAATGCCATATAAATTCGCTAATAAGGGATTGTATAAACCCGAAGATATGCAATTCTCGATATTGATCCAATATCCTTGTCGTCGCTCGACGCCGATAGATATTTTTATTTGTCAACCATCCTGGCAGCTGAACATTCTTCTGAGGATAAACGCCTTCAGCATTAGTATAAATATTGGTGAACAAAGGAGTCTGGATAGGTTGAATTAACGAAGAATCTTTACTTGGTACATTTCCAGGATGAAGTCCTCGCATTTGGACTGAATTTCTATCACCGAAACTGAAGAAACGACCATGTTTGTAGCTATTTTTTCTCCGGCTTAGCTCTATTAGTAATGGGAGTCAAATCCCACTCCATCTTCTGTGGATAAGTAGCATAGAAGAAAGCAGACAATGAAAAACTTTTTGACATCTCTGGGAGATACATGACCCTACCATAAACAGTGAACAACCATTTCTCCTTCTTATTCTTAGGCTGAGAAGATTGATAAATGGTATCACCAAACAAGAAAGTTGGCTTATAATATGTCTCATTCGCAAAGGAAGTGAGAGGTTCATCGCTTATCAGAGACGTCAATATTCGTTTCCCTTGTTCGGCCATCAATATTTGACGTGTGTTGGACACCTTCTTATCAGATTGGGAAAACCTAGTGTGCAATAAGTCTTCTAAATAATTGGTATACAAAAGTCCAACAGTAGACCCCATCAGTTCAGCCAGAGGATCCATATCCAAGTCAACTACGAAAGCCACAAATAAGGAGTCAACAAATCTCATGAAGAGGAGTACGTAAAATTGACCCTATTATAAGTCTTTTACGATTCTAAAGGAGGTGCATTTTTCATAAATTTTAGGAATTATGGGCATTTTATGAATACTTCGGAAGATAAGCATATTTTATACGCTAGTCTGCCCAAACAGACGGAGAATGCGCCAATCTGTCAAAACAGACGAAAAGTGTGCCGACTCGCCAATAAATTGAAAAAGTGCGTCAAAATGGCTGTTTATACTCTAAATGAGGGAAAGTACGCCAAAATGGCTGTTTTCGCTCTGAACGAGGGAAATTGTGCTAAATGACTATTTCTTCTCTGAATGAGAGAAAAGTGCGCATGTACACGTGTCTCTGTATTCTAGGTCTTTATTTTTTCTTTCTTTCATATTTCTCCCATTATTAAAATCTTACATTATACATATAAAAGAAAAAGAAAGAAAATAGAAAAGAAGAAGACACCGCCATGGCTATCATAGGAGAATGTGCCACATCTCCTGACATGACTCTCGATGATGACATATTAAGTCGTTCTCTAGTGGGCTGAGTCGTAGTCGACCTTGCCATTGTTGCTCGAGAAGAGGAGGCCAATCCTTTTCCTTTGCTGCCTTTCTTGGTCGCCTGAGTTTGCTTGAGGGCTATTGCTAAAAGCTTCGAAGGAAGAAGAAAGCTAGGGTTTTCTTGAGGAAGAAAAAGACAAAGAGATTTGAGAGCTATGAAAAAGTTCTCTCTCTCCTCAACCCGCCTATTTATAGATTTGGGGGAAACTTTTTGATTGCTAAGACTCTTCGGGATTCGGGCAGTAAATCATGACTACAACCACGTCAGCAATCCGTTAGGATTCTGTCCAGAGTGCGCGCACAAATATCTCAAAACTTTTATTCTTTTAATTTAAAGTATTTTAAATTTATTTGAACGAATTCAAAAACTTTGAAGGGGATAATGTAGAAGTATAAAAAGTGCGGCTCAGATAGATGGCGCAGTTTTCTACAAATAAACCTACAGTAGAAAAGTGGCATACTTTCTATTTATTTCAGAAGAAAGATGTGCACTTTCTTAATACTTAACACTTTGGAGCACTTTTCATTAAATTCAGGGGATGATGCACTATTCAGAGAACAGAAAATTGGTGCACTTTCTAAGAGTTACGAAAGCTCACACACAAACGATCTTTCCTCTTTCAGAATTTAATGCAGCAGACTGACAGCTGATAGATGTAGAAACCAAAGAGTCAGAAGTCATTATTACAGTTGTGTTGCGGCACACAGACCCAGATTGTTGTTTAGCGACCCAGATGTTGTGTCAACTTCTTCAAAAGTGCGTCGTTGTGCCAACTTCTTCAAAAGTGCACCGTTGTGCCAATTTCTTCAAAAGTGCATCGTTGTGCCAACTTCTTCAAAAGTGCATCGCTGTGCCAATTTCTTCAAAAATGCGTCTTTGTGCCAATTTATTCTAAAGTGCGCCGTTGTGCCAATACCTTCAAAAATGTGCTGTAGTGCCAACTGCTTCAAAAATATGCTGCAATGCCAATCTTAGCAAAAATGCTCTAGTCTCCAGACGACTTCTAAAGTGCACATATTATCCTAACTGACGGTGAGTAGTTATGAGTGTGTATCTTACATGTCGTACTTCTCGTAAAAAGTGTACAAAAACTCCCGAAGATTCGGAGGAAGAAGACAAACTACAATCTCACTCTTTACAATCACGAACTACAATCTCACTCTTCACAATTATCTGCTTGGGACTCTGATACTAGCATCAAAGATATGCTCAAATAAATATTGTCTATTAACATGGCGTTAGCTGACTCGGAAGAAGACAACGAATATCCGATTAAGCTCTTTAAAGTAGAACTATGGGCTCAGAAACTTGAAGCACAGTGATAAATACAGTTCAAACAACGAGAACCTCCTACTAAAGATAAAGTGGTGCAAGTTGACTAGGGCGACAATTATGCTTCTAAACCCATTTCTATTAACAAAAATCTCTCAACAGAAGAGCAAAAATCCCTTATCCAGCTGGTAAGGGAATACATTGACATCTTTGCATGGAGATATGAAGATATGTTGGGCTTGAACCCTAAAATTGTGATATACAAGCTTTATATTCTGTCAGATGCTAAGCCAGTAAAGGAACAACAAAGACAGTTTCGTCTAGACATTATGGTCGCAATCAAATCTAAAGTAAATAAGCAGATAGCAAGAGGATTTATTCGCGAAGAACAATATCCGGATTAGGTAGCTAAAATTATTTCCGTCATAAAAAAAACGATAAAATCTGAGTTTGTATATACTTTCGTAATTTGAATGCGGCTTGCCCAAAGGATGAGTTCCCCCTTCCAATCACAGATATGATGATTGATAACACTTGTGGTTTCGAGCGTATTTCCTTCATGGACGGGTTCTCAGGTTACAATCAAATCAAGATATTTTTAGATGACGAAAATCATACGTCATTCTGAACACCGAAAGGAGTATAATGTTATACAGTAATGCCCTTCGGGTTGAAGAATGCGGGTGCAATATACCAGCGAGCAATAAGAACCATCTTTCGAGAATATCTACGCAAGACAGTCGAGTGTTATGTTGATGACATTGCTATCATGAGATGCTTCCAGGAGGACCACCTTAATGACCTAAAGATAGTATTCAACTTGATGCGAGTGTGCCAACTAAGGATGAACCCCAATAAGTCTTTTCTGGGAGACTCCAGCGGCAAGTTCTTGGGCTTTATTGTAACCTCAAAGGGTATTCACATTGACCCTGAGAAGATCAAGACTATCCTTGATATGCACCCTCCAAAAAACCTTCAAGAGCTATGCGGGCTGTAAGAAAGGTTAGCATACATTAGAAGGTTCATAGCCAACCTCTCTGGGTGTTGTCAACCCTTCACTCAGCTTATGAAAAAGGGAGTCTCCTTCATCTGGACAGAAGGATGTTAGGGATCCTTCGATGACATCAAGAACTACCATGCGAAGCCCCCAATATTAGTGGCTCCAGTCATGGAAAAATCCTTCATGCTCTATGTACGAGCAATAGATTACTCTCTCGGTACTTTACTAGCCCAGAAAAGTAACGCAGGTCATGAGCAGACCATCTACTACCTTAGTAGAATGATGATCGGCGGGGAACATAGTTACAACCCTGTCAAGAAGGATTGTCTCGCCCTGCTCTTCGTTGTTCAAAAGACCCGTCATTATTTAACCAGGCAAACAATCCATGTGATTTTGTTATTTAACCCCCTCAGAGTCATCATGACTAAGCCTGGGTTACTTAACTCTCGTTTAGCCACATGGGCAGTGCTACTGTCACCTTATGACATAGTATTTGTCCCACAAAAGACGGTCAAGGGCAAAGCATTAGCCGACTTCCTGGCAGCTCATCCGGTTCCAGAAATCTCGAAGCTTTATGACGAGATTCCAAATGAAGTGTTAGAATATAACACCATGATAGGAGAGTCCGTATGGCAAATTTTATTCGATGGTGCTTTAAGAACATAGCCCAAGGACAATATCGTCACTAAAGTAGGGGTAGTGTTGATTTCTTTCAATGACCTGGTCATTAATTGCGCTTATTCACTCACAAAGCCATGTTCCAACAACGTGGCAGAATACAATGCCCTTATTATTGGACTTTAGCTAGCTAAATAATTGGATGTGGACTTCCCAAAGGCCTATGGTGATTCCAAACTGATAGTCAGTCAGGTCCGTGGCGAGTATGAAGTCTGTCACGAGGACTTACTCCCCTACCATCAAGCAACAGTCGATATAATTTCCACTTTTACAGAATTCTTCATAGAGCATGTGCTGCGACTTCAAAATATCGAGGCTGACGCTTTTGCTGGTCTAGCAGCTTCCTTAGCAGTCCCGATTAAGACCCATCAATTAGTTATAGTAGTCGGACAAGAACTGGTCTGCCCTATGAACAACTTATGCTTCTGTCTAAGTCACTCTATGGAAACAGGCATTAACGTTAAAGATTGGAGGCTTCCGTTCATAGACTATGTTGTCGATGGAATCTATCCAGATGACCCGAAGGAGGCCATTTCTGTCGAAAGATGCTCCCTCCGGTGTTACTATGATACCGCTACTAAGATGATGTACTGTCATTCATATGATGGGCTCCTACTATGATGCCTATTGGATGCAGAAGAGAAACAAGCACTCATGAAGCTCACGATAATGTTTGCGGTGCTCACCAACATGGTCCTAAGCTACAGGACCGCCTTCGACGTATGGGCTACTATTGGCCAACGATGGTAGCAGATACCGTTGATTATATAAAAAAGTACAAAATATGTCAATTCTATGCCAACTTTATCTACCAACCCTCAGAGTTTCTACACCTGACCATTGCATCTTGGCCGTTCAAAGCACGTGGTATGGACATCATTGGCCGATCAGTCTACCTTCGTCTAAGGGACACCATTTTATCCTGGCTATCACGGATTACTTCTCTAAATGGGCAGAAACTGTTCCACTCACAGAAGTAAAAACATCCAAAGTGATTAGTTTCATAAAATATTACGTCATATATCGCTTCGGTTTGCCTCACAGGATCATTAATGACAATGATCCTCAACTTGTAAGTCACGCTTTCTTTTGATTTTGTGATAAAAATCAAATCCAAAATATAGCTTCGACTGCCAATAACCCAGCAATAAATAGTTTGGCAGAAGTGTTCAACAAGACGATAATCAAGCTACTTAAAAAAGTTTATTTTTTCCAACTAGCGTGATTGGAACGAGAAGCTCGGTGAATGTCTATGGGCTTATCGAACGATGGATTGAACTCCGACAGGTAGCATGCTATTTTCTTTGGTCTACGAAAGTGAAGTCGTACTTCCTTTAGAAACCCAAATTTTCTCTCTCCGGGTAGCTCTTTCCAAACAGTTAACCGTCGAAGTCAACCATCGTCGGCGTTTACAAGAGTTAGAGGCACTTGATAAAAAATTTCTCTTGGCTCAGTAGCGCATCGAGTTATATCAAGCATGACTTTCTGGAGCTTTCAACAAAAATGTAAAGGAAAGAACATTCCAACTCAGCGATCTCGTCTTAATAGTTAGAAGACCGACGGTCATTACCCACAGGTCGATAAAATAGTTTTAAGCCAAATGGGAGGGCCCCTTCATAGTAGAGACAGTCTACTCCAATGGCTCATACAGGCTTACTAAGCCTAATGGTGACTTGCTAATGATGTCAATCAAAGGAAAGTTCCTAAAAAAATACTATGCCTAGGTGCGTATTTTTTTGCAAACAATGGAGTGTATGTACTACATTCTTTCCCCGGTATAAAACCTAGCCTACCTCCGCCTATGAACTCGGGAGTCCCGAATACTAAATCTATTATCCATACTCGGGAGTCCTGAATACGAAATAGATAATAGGTCCTCAAAAATTCTCTAAGATAAGTAGTTCACATCCACATCACCTTTGAACTATGAGCTGTTCATGTTTCCCCAGTAGAGGAAAAGAAAATAATCATATCCATATTACCTTTGACTCATTTCTTTTTATCTCTATAAAAGACCTCACCATGATCGTACTAAGCTACAAGCAAACTTTCTTGCCTACCAGTTTTATACCGAAAAGTCCCAACCATCGCAGATGGTGTCTCCTTCAAAATTTTCTCATATAAGTGCTCTAACCTATCATGATCATATTACCTTTGATAGGGTCTATTTATCACAAGTTATGATTATTTGATAATAAACGAAAGAAATTGAAACTAGGTTTATACGAAACCCTTTCTTTGTTTACAAACAAAAAAAAAAGTATAATTAATCCTATACGAGGATGTTAAGTACAAAAATTTAATTATGGGGAAATATTGCTATAGGAGTCTGATCTGCGGTCGATCACTTTGTCTCTTGGACCACACGATGACGAAGAAGTGCTGAAAAGAAGCTTCAAAGACTGCAGGAGGGATTGAGCTCTCGTTGCCAAAGTAGTCAATCAATACTCTCTGGATATACTCTCTTTTCTTGAAAAAATCCTCGACTTGGGATTCAACCTTGGATCCAACCGCCCTTGACCTCCATGGCCGGAGGTCTTTATTTATAGAGTTCAGCTACAGTCAGCGTAGAAATCGAACAGTGGAGAGAGTTGCACCTTTTACGCGACGGTTATAATAACTGCCACCCACGTATGAATGATCTCCTGAATCGGCGTGTGACGCGTGTCCCATTATGAGGTAATGCGTATAATCGCTCGTCGAAGATCATGGCATGCAAGCCACGTAGATAATTGCCCTTCGCGTAGAGAAGGTTGGCATAAAAGCCAAATAACTGTCTCGTTGGCGTAAAAGTCAAATAGCTGTTCTGATGGCATAAAAGCCGAGTAGGCGTAGAAGCCGAATAGTTGTCTTGTTGGCGTAGAAGCCAAGTAGCTGTCATATTGGCGTAGAAGCCAAGTAGCTGTCTTGTTGGCATAGAAGCCAAGTAGCTTTCATGTTGGCGTAGAATCCAAGTAGCTGTCTTGTTGGCGTAGAAGCCAAATAGCTGTCATGTTGGCGTAGAAGCCAAATTCTGCGTAAAGCTTGATGCTGCATGGATAAGTAACCAGCGTAAAGATAGCCAGTTATTCTTCCTTGACTAAGGTCTTGAGCGTATTCTAGGCCAAATACCCCTATCACGCATCTTTGCAAATATAGCCTGAGTTGGCGTATTTCGAGGAGATAGCATACGGCATACTCCTATAGCTGAAAATAGCCTGGTTGGCGTAATGTGCGGGGATGGTGATGTGGACGTATTAGTCCTAATTATAGCTCACTCAGTCATTAAAAGTAGAACCAAATCTCGTGCATTAAATGCAGAGATCTGCCCCCATCTCGCGCATTAACTGCAGAGACGTACCTCGAGTTCTGTACGAAGAATAACTTTTGCCGTGGCTGTTGGTTTCGTCTCATCCTGAGTATAAAAAGCTCGTCTCTGCCTTTGTAAAATAGGCAGCGTATTCCTTGAATGCGTAAACGATGTCTTATATCAAGGATTATGTCACTAGACGACAGCCTGGAGTTCTGTGCAGAGTCATCATTACAGCCGTCCTCTCGATCGATGTGCAGTACTCTTTGTCAGGAGTCAGGTTCACTTCTTTAACTGATAGGTTCATTCGAGGAATACAAAGAGTTTCTCGTACAGCTTCCCGCTGCATTAAAAGCAGACAGGTTTTACGCCAAAGTAGCGATGTAGCAACCTTTTTACGCCGAAGCAGTTTGGAAGAACTGTTTTATGCGGGTTATTCTGGACCTTTGTTTTATGCTGAACAGCATTGAAGCTCTGTTGTACGTCAATGGCTCTGAAGTCATGTTTTATACCACATAGTGCTGGAGCTCTGTTTTACGCGGGCTTCCTGTATGTTGAGGGTTTTACGCGTATGATTCCCCAGCATATTTTTCATGCTTCTATAAGACCCCCTTCAAAGTTTGACTCGTTCCGCGAGGCTGATTTCTTGGCAAACTTTTAGGAGTTTGTTGGGATTCGGTGTGTTCTCCTCTCCCTATATAAAGGCGAATGGGTTAACCTATTTTTTCCTATATTTTCTTCACCACAAAAAGATGGTTGCCGAGCTTCGTCGGGTTGACTTGAGGAAGAAGAAGATCATGTTCTTCCAGCATATAAGGAGCCATAAAAAGAGGCATCTTCGAGCAAATATCCTCTGCAACAATGGATCATGGAAGGATATCATAGCTTCCTTTGCTCGGGATGATCAGCAATTTCATATGGCGATTCGTCCAGGAGAGAGAAAGGGTCTCATTTGGCCACACAGCTTGCAAGCTTTATTCTCTCCCATCATGACGCTTGATGAAGGTAGACAGCTTAGCCCTGTCTTCCAGTATTGTGTTGGGTCTGAACCCCTAACACAATTTCTGGGGTATGCCTGCCATGGCGTATGGAGGATGGGCTTGCAAAATTGATACACGCCCAATTCTGTATCCTTCCGCCATGAATCATTTTTTTGTTAATCGGGCGCGAAAGTCGATTAACTGCTGTAGAAGACGAAAAAGATCTACATCAATATGAGAACCTGGCGTAGCAGATTCTTGGTGTGATCTTAAAGAAAATGAGAAACCCTTTTGTAGAAAAAGGATTTCCATCATATGTAATCATGAAGATGAAAAACCCTTTGTAAACTAGATTTTCATCATATGTAATCATGATTAATAAATTTGTCTTCTTTTACGCAAACTAATTTGCCATATTTGCTATGAGGAAGTCTGAATAATTTTACGCTGACTCCGATAAAAGAATATCTGATATTGTCCCATATTTTACGCGTAACCGAAGATGCGTAGAAAGCTCCTTTAGCATTTAAGTTGAAGATCCAAACTGTCATGCTGTTTTGGACGAGGAGTTGCGTAGAATTCTGAACTGTCACTTCTCTGATACGAAGAATTCTTGTTCAGACCATCATCTTCAAGAATGATTTCCCGAAAATACCTTAAAAAAGGCGAGAAATTTCTGTCGACCAAGCCATACTTGAACTTTTGTAAAATATTCTGACTGGACTTCGGATGAACTTCCAAATGGCCCAAGAAGAAGAGTCATCTTTAATGCTGAACTCTGTTTGTTTTCAGGCACTTGGAATGTTTCGTAGCCAAAAAGGAGCATCTTCTGCGTAAACCTTTGTAATTGGCCGTCTATAGCTTTCGAGCATAAAATCGTAGATTTGTAGCCTTTGAGCGAAAAAAACTTCCGAGAGTAAAATCATAGATTTGTAGTCTCTGAGCGTAAAACCGTAGGTTTGTAGCCTCTCGAGCGTAAAAGCTCCTGAGCGTAAAAGCTCCTGAGCGTAAAAATATCTGAGCGTAAAACCATAGATTTATAGCCTCTGAGCGTAAAATCGTAGATTTGTATCCTCTCGAGCGTAAAAAGCTTCTGAGCGTAAAACCATATATTTATAGCCTCTGAGCGTTAAACCATAGATTTGTAGCCTCTTGAGCGTAAAAGCTCCTGAGCGTAAAAGCATCTGAGCGTAAAACCATAGATTTATAGCCTCTGAGCGTAAAACCATAAATTTGTAGCTTTTGAGCGTAAAACCGTAGGTTTGTAGCCTCTCGAGCGTAAAAAGTTTCTTAGCATGCTCAATGCTAACACGGTCGATGACCTTATTGAAGATGCAGGGGCTCCAGATCATATTTTTGACGAGGAGATAGAGGGTTACCCTGCAGGCACAAAAGCCTTCAGTTATATGAGGCATTTTCGCAAGCCTCTGTCAAGGGAAGCTCAATTGGCTGGCTTCCTCTCCGTTTGGCTTCGCCCATGGGTAGTGCCTGGCATCGCGTCTGTAGATCGCATCCATTGCAACACCTTATGGCCTGCAGTGCATTTGGTGTTCGGAGCAAGACTGGGCCTGCTCTCTGCCATGGTCTGTAGGATACAAGCTGGCCCGAGGGCCCTTACTGATGGGCTGCTCGCAGATGAGACACAGCGTAAAAGCTTTCCCAAGGTGGAATTACCATTCCTATACCTGATGGTATGGTTAATTCTTCATAACACCAGGGTGATGTCTCCCGGTCCTACCAGCAGTTCGAAAAATAACTTCTTGTTGAATTACAAGAATTCCTCTTGGAACGTGGCGACCGTCATAGATTGCCGGCGGGCGTTAAATGTTGCCCACAGCTGAAAACTCTTCTGTATCGTCCCCCCCTGTACATATCAATCAACAGGGGAAGAAACTTAAGGATGGGGGCCATGGGAGGACCATTCTTTCTCCTGAAGCCTTTTACTGGTTGGTCTGCATTAGACCTTCCCATTTGCTGTACATAAGTGAGGACCACTGCTACCTGGAGCCTTATTTGCCCAGTCGGTTCGCCAGGCAGTTTAGGTACGACCAATTGCATGGGGGGAATGCCATTACCAGCTTCAAGTCCAAAGGTGGACTTGTTTATGGAGCTAGAGGATGGCGATACTTTATCACGGGCTGTACTGGTGCAACCTTTGCTGTGCCCGTAACTTCTCTCTCTATGGAGTTGCGCATTCTACACTCGTACGCGCAGTTCTATGCGTCCATCAATACCTTCCATCGTGATTTTGATGTGCATGGAAGTTTTAGGATGCCCTCCCATAGGTCTACTGGAAGGGAGGAGATTCCGTCTGTTTCCTCGGATGAGAATGAAGACACCGCCGGGGCAGACGAGTTCTTGTTAACAATACCGAGAGGCGTAATAGCTCCGCCGGCAGAGCCTCTCGTTATCCCCCAGAAACGAAAGGCTTTCACTCCGAAAGAGCCTTCCTCTCGCAAGAAGAAGATTGCTAGAGGTCCGAAAAGGGCTTCCACCAGGGGGGCTTCTAGGAGCGAGCCTGTCGTCTCCCCTGTTGGGGATGATTCTTTGATCAGAGGTCCTTCGACTTTTAGAGAGGGAACCTCCATAATTCTGGCTGGCAGTATCGGAGATTCTTTGCTCGAGATCATTGCTGCTACTACTGCTTTTGGTAGTGCTACGAAATCGCCTTCGAGGTCGAGCATATTAAGGATACCTTTATCCAGTGTCACGCCCCTGTCCCCAAAATGTATGGAACTAGGCCACGTGGCAATAGCCAGCTGACACGTCTCTGAGGATATCCTAATTTAATGAATCATAACGAAGAGTGCTATGCTGTCCTAAAATACTAACATGTCCAATATCAGTCAATAACAGGTAATCTAATCTCATCCATAATATAAACTGCAAGAATAATAATAAATTGCTGGAAGATAAACGCCAATCTCAAGATATCATAGTACAACCAATAATGTCTGGTGGGAACAAACCCACTACTATGATGAAAGAAAGTACTGAACTGAATGATAAAAGATAAAGACTAGGGCATCGACTGACTAGATAGTGATGCTCCCAATCTTAGGCAGTAGGCCTACCAAGTGATCACGGAAACTCCGAAGGTAGAACCTCTAACTCCTCTACAGTAGCAAATATCGTCTCCTGTCCTGGGCCATATACTGTGGGGTAGTAAGCCTCGTCCAAATCTGGAAAGGTACCAGGTCCTCAGAGGGACGTAACAAGATATATAAAAATATGCCATATATAAATACTGAATAAAATAAATACAATAAAGGGTGTGCTAACCATCTATGTGAATGCAATGTGAGGACAACTTTGGTACGTATGGGTAGGCATAGGCATAACGTCCAACACCCCGAAGAGCGTGGCAGCAGTGCAGTATATCGTCCATATCGCTCCGAAGAACATGGCAGCAGTACAGTATATCGTCCATATCGCTCCAAAGAACGTGGCAGCAGTGTAAAGGGAGTCATTGGATCCGTAGTTCCTCTGGATACTACAGAATCCAATGGGTGTATCCCATACACCTACTAATGTCCTCCCCGCCCAATGTTGATACGTAAGTCGAATACTCGACATGCATACCACGTATCTATATGCCAAGTCTCTACCACTAAAATATAACCTGAACTACGTACTATCCGTGATGTAGGTTACACGTACCGATAGCTAGTTGAGTACGCAAACCCGCATCCCAATATGAATATGTCTCAGTGAACGTGTAAGGTGTCAGGTCTCAGACGATAACAGGGTATCATCCAATGCGATGAGTCTGCTAAGTACTAGGCCAAGTATATAATTCATCAACGTATCCGTCGAATGCACTCGAACAATCTCGGACGCGCACAGTTGTATAAAGTAAGAGCAACAAGAATACAATACAACATATGCAATATTTAAATTAGACAGTAAATATGGCAAGGTATCTTGCCTGGGTCCTCAAGCTGTGAATGCCAAAAGCCTGCTCCTGCGATATCTCCTGGCTGATCCAAAGGTCCTAAACACAAATATAATATAACAATCTAATATTAGACGCTAAACATTAAATATACACGACAACAACGCGACGCTTGAATATTATTGCAAGTTCACGTCCGTTCGAATACAGCGTCACATGTGCGCGTAGCTGAGGTGCACACGTGTTCTGTGCTCGAACATCCTGAGCCTTGAGACAATAATTTCAAGTTACGGTTTGACCACGATCTCTGTTCCGTGCGAACACATGTTCCTTGGTTTCTATGTTTATTGCACGTGGTTTATGTACAGGTTTTAGGGTGGAAACGCTAGTCCTTGGTGTTATGTCTCACGATTAAGGGTTTTGCTAGTAATTACACCAATTCTAGATTTTATTAGTCATTAATCCAATATGCACATAATTAGGGTTGTGTCCGATATCAATATTTCTTGACACATCGATACCACGCTAAGATATTAACATGAAGAAGCGGGGGTTTTACGTGGTTACCTCTATGTGGCTTGCTCAGACAGGGTCTGCTCTCGTCGAGGCGTACTCCGGCGAGGTGGCAGCGACTCCGGCGAGATGGCAGCAGCGGCAGCAATGGTAGCAGCGTACAGGGGGGGTCGGGTTGGCGCCGGCAGCTCGTCGTGCAACGGGCGGCTGAAGGAGGTAGCGGGTCGGCTGAAGGGCGGCTGAAGGCGGCTGCGGGTCGGCTGAAGGGCGGCTGAAGGGGGCAGCGGGTCGGCTGTAGGGGGCAGTCGGGTCGGATGAAGGGGGAAGTCGGTTGAAAGGGTGGTGGTGGTGGTGGTGGTGATGGTTGGGTGCAAGGGATAGGGGGAGTATTCGGCTAGGGTTAGGATTTGGTGAGGCTTTGTTGGTTTAGGGTTTTATATGGAGGGAGTTATATATTTATATAGGAGATGAACTTGGGGTTGGCCTCGGGGTTTGGGCCGGACAGGGTTCAATGATATGGGCTGGTCAGGTCCAGTTGAGGTACAATTAGCCATAAATTAATTAACTAGATTAATAATTAACTGCGCAAGGTGAAGTTAATGAACATTGTGTAGCTAAGGTTGCACTATGGTCGGAGGGTACCTATAATCGTCTTGCGAAATTTCAATTATATATGTTTATCCCTAGTCTCTAATTTTTAATCAATAAAATAATCCCTAAATTGGTTGAGAGGGTTTACAATCTACCCTCCTTAGAGCATTTTGTCCTCGAAATTAAAACATACGCATGATAAGAATTTCTAACTGAATAAATAAAGTGCTAATACGTACCTAGTCCTTCGAAGAGGTGGGGATAGCGCTGTCTAATATCCTCCTCGTATTCCCAAGTTGATTCGCTTGGTACATGATGTCTCCATACAATGCGGACTAAGGGAATAGTCTGACCTCGTAGTACCTTCTCACTCCTGTCCAGAATCTCAACAAGCTCCTTTTGGTACGATAAGCTCGGGCCGACTGTGATCTATGAGTGGTCAAGTACATGACTCAGATCCGGTATGTACCTCCTTAGCTGAGATACATAGAAGATGTTATGGACTCCTTCCAAAGTCTGCGGCAAGGCTAATCTGTAAGCAACCTCTCCGACACGTTCTAATACGTCGAAGGGTCCGATGTACCTCGGACTCAGCTTTCCTCTGCCTTCGAATCTGATAGTCCCTCGAGTAGGCGAGATATTTAGAAATACGTGATCTCCAACCTAAAATTCTAAGGGTCGTCGATGAGCATTCGCCCAATGCTTCTGCCTGTCCTGTGCTGCTCGCAGGTGTCCTTGGATCTTCTTCATCTTCTCTACTGTACGAACAACCAACTCTGGTCCAAGAATCTGTTGCTCGCCTATGTCACTCCAACATACTGGGGAACGATATTTTCTTCCGTACAATGCTTCATAAGGAGCCATCTGGATGCTCGCTTGTGTCATGACCCGATTCCGTAGAATCGTTGGGGCATCCCCCGAATCGTGATGCCGTGCGGGCTTGGGGTTGCGCCCGCACAAGGCTAAAGTATTTTGTATAACAAGCACATATTCAGAGTACGCAGATAAATTGAAACATGGAAAAGTTCTCTTTATTGATAATGAACATCTATTACAAACTCTTGAACGAGTCAGCTAATATGCCGAACGGCTTACAAAAGAGATGACTCAAAATGAGATAGCAGTCCTGTACATTATATCCCTTTATAAACTCAAAATGATATAGACCTCCAGGCTGGAGGATAGCTTTGCCACGGAGCTACATTTGTGTATGAAGAGTTGCAGCTCCTGTCTTCAAAATGCTTCAAGGGGCGCGGTGAAGATGCGCCAACAGCTGGACTGGATCGGGAATACGACTTCGGCTCCTCGCTCGGTTCGTCTTAGTGCGGAGAACCTGTTTCAACGAGGGTCAGCATGTCAAAATATACTGGTGAAGGCGAGCTAGCCTGACTATACCAATCAATATGTTGTTTTAATGAAGCATGCATATTTGTGGGTTTCTATCTTGCCTTAGTTTATTTACAAGTAAGCAGCATATAGATTTACTGAAATGAACGTGCCACCATTCGGTGGATTTTACCTGCCCGTCTGAATGACCTGCATAATACTTACCTTGCCTTCCCTGCCACGAAGACACAAGTTAGTTTGCAACAGGTTAAAATATACACGATGCTCACTGGCATGGTTGCCATAGTGGACTAGTCCGAGACAAAGATAGCATGCAACGATAGTACACGAGGCGCTGCAAGTCATCTTGTCCCGTACACGATGACTATTACACGAGTTCCGCCCGGATCGGATCGGTGCCAGTGCCCCAACGACCGTCCGCAGAACTATACCTTGTGCACAAGTTGTCCATGATCGAACACGATTAACAAGTTAATAATTTATGCAGTTGAGGCAACACGAGTGCAAGAACATGAGTGCACGATAAGTAATAATGCATGATTTATTTAGCATAGCCTCTCTGAACAATTATGCACAATACAAGGTGTGTGTCATACTTAGCATAATTCATAGAACATTTGCACGAACAAGCATATTATAAGGCAACAGTTCACAGGTTTGATTGACAAGCATAATAACCAAGTCTATTCCCTTTTTATCTTGGTTTCTTTTATTATTACTTGGTATCATTTGATCGGGGCAAAGGAGATTGCAGATTTATTAGATGTGAAGCTTGGAAGCAGGGCTAGCTAATCGGGTTGGTAGCCACTCACTTTAGTAGTTGTAAGGAAGAAGGAAAGAAGTGCTTTAGGAGTCCGCTCGAGCGACACCTACTGCTGGATCACCTGTATTGCCATGAACAGCTGATCAGTACTTCTTCCTCTCTTTTAGTTATCGGAATTGAAGTGCAGTCCTACGAACGAAAGCAATAAAATCCATCAAAACCGTTCAAGAAAACCCAAGCAAATCCGAAAACCAACTCAAGGCACGAAAGCAACAAGCGACAGTGAAAACTAGGCAACAAAAGAATGCAGCGGAGAGGTCCCTCCTGACTCTGCCGCTAAGTCGATCCCGGGGGCACGGTACACTGAATATGGGAATCGATTCCGAAGAGACAAATCTATAACGAGGATGAGTTCTTGATTCAATCTATCCCGATCGAACGATACCATCTTGTGTTCTTAGCCGCGCTCTCCGCACCGGGAGAACGGGGCGCTACATCCTACCCAACTAATTGGAAGTTTCGTCCCAAAACTTAAGAATAGGACCTACCGTTAGGGACCATTTCGTTGGGGACGACGATCAGGAAGGTTCGGACAGGAATTAATGGCATGGCCTGATTGTCCACACGCTAGGCATAACCCAAGTCTCAAGCGACAATTGTTGGCTGTGTGCCCACGCTTTTTACAAAAATTACACGATGGCCCTGGGTTCCCTCTTTGGTGCCCTTCGTTGTTAGGGCACTTTGCAGCAGTATTTTCTCTCTCGTTGCTTTGGCGTTTGTGATTGTAGGTATGCACAGCGCCGGCAGAAATGTGAGGATAGTGTGGTTCAAGCGATAGGGCATGATTCATGACTTCACGCATTATACGATACTGATGAACGGCTATGTGCGAATGGATAACAGGGCGTAGTCCACCTTCAAACCTTCTAGCTCGACTCGCTACATCAGGTAAATAGGCCCTAGCGAATTTGGAGAGTCGGTTGAATTCGGCGGAGTACTCCTTAACTGTCATGCTGCCTTGCCTCAGTTGCACAAACTCGTTCTCCATTTGACGTTATACTGGAGGGGGTACAAACTCCTCTTCAAACGCGGCACGAAAAGTCGTCCACGAGATCGCCTCCTCTCCGTGATCAAATTGGAGAGATCGTCGATGCACGTCCCACCAATCGTGCGCATTGAGGCGGAGCTGTAGTTGCGCGCAGGCGACACTTTTCTCTTCGGGGACCTCTAGCAGAGAAAAGTGATCTTCAAGTTCGGCCAACCAATCTAGAGCTACGATTGGGTCCTCAGTCCCGTTGAATGGGGTGTTGCAGACTTTCTTGAAGTGGCCAAAGTCGAAGGTAGTCACGTCCCTCCCCCTTATAATTTGCTACGTCTCTACTTCAAGCGCGGGCTGTTCCACCGGAGTCGGCATTCTTGCCGAAGAATAGTTTAAAGCCAAAGTCTGAACGATCTGTTGTAGGGCATCCACCTGCTTCTGTTGGACTGAGAATCGCGCTTCTATATTATCTTAAAACTTGAGCTGACTCTCTTCCGCCCGCTTCTCGGCCCATTCATAGCGAGCCTCGTCCCTTTGTTGGTTTGCCTCCAACATCTGCAACATTCGTTGGACGGGATCAATGCTTGGCATGGCTCGCTGGCTCTCTGAACTTTCTGAAGTGCCCAAACTACTTTCTTGGCCTTGCATTTCGTTCGGTGGTTGCGCTGCAGATTGCGCTGGAGCCATTCCTTCAAAAGAAGGTAAATTATATTAGAATCATAATGTATTATAGACTTATTGCATGAACGTATCTCATTTTGGCCTAGCGAGTTCAAGAGTTCGCACAGGAATTTGATCGTTAAAGGAACTTTTCCAGCACAAAGTCTAAGGAACTTTGAATCTGTGCTCTGGTACCACTATGTCACGACCCGATTCCGTAGAATCGTTGGGGCGTCCCCCGAATCGTGATGCCGTGCGGGCCTGGGGTTACGCCCGCACAAGGCTTTAATGATTTTGCATAGCAAGCACATATTCAGAGTACGCAGATAAATTAAAACACAGATTTAAAACATAAAAAAGTTCTCTTTATTGATAATGAACATCTATTACAAACTCTTGAACGAGTCAGCTAATATGCCGAACGGCTTACAAAAGAGATGACTCAAAATGAGATAGCAGTCCTGTATATTATATCCCTTTATAAACTCAAAATAATATAGACCTCCAGGCTGGAGGATAGCTTTGCCACGGAGCTGCATTTGTGTATGAAGAGTCGCAGCTCCTGTCTTCAAAATGCTTCAAGGGGCGCGGTGAAGATGCGCCAACAGCTGGACTGGATCGGGAATACGACTTTGGCTCCTCGCTCGGTTCGCCTTAGTGCGGAAAACCTGTTTTAACGAGGGTCAGCATATCAAAACATACTGGTAAAGGCGAGCTAGCCTGACTATACCAATCAACACGTTGTTTTAATGAAGCATGCATATTTGTGGGTTTCTATCTTGCCTTAGTTCATTTACAAGTAAGCAGCATATAGAATTTACTGAAATGAACGTACCACCGTTCGATGGATTTTACCTGCCCGTCTGAATGACCTGCACAATACTTACCTTGCCTTCCCTGCCACGAAGACACAAGTTAGTTTGCAACAGGTTTAAATATACACGATGCTCACTGGCATGGTTGCCATAGTGGACTAGTCCGAGACAAGGATAGCATGCAACGATAGTACACGAGGCGCTGTAAGCCATCTTGTCCCGTACACGATGACTATTACACGAGTTTCGCCCGGATCGGATCTGTGCCAGTGCCCCAACGACCGTCCGCAGAACTATACCTTGTGCACAAGTTGTCCATGATCAAACACGATTAACAAGTTAACAATTCATGCAGTTGAGGCAACACGAGTGCAAGAACATGAGTGCACGACAAGTAATAATGCATGATTTATTTAGCATAGCCTCTCTGAACAATTATGCACAATACAAGGTGTGTGTCATACTTAGCATAATTCATAGAACATTTGTACGAACAAGCATATTATAAGGCAACAATTCACAGGTTTGATTGACAAGCATAATAACCAAGTCTATTCCCTTTTTATCTTGGTTTCTTTTATTATTACTTGGTATCGTTTGATCGGGGCAAAGGAGATTACAGATTTATTAGATGTGAAGCTTGAAAGCAGGGCTAGCTAATCGGGTTGGTAGCCACTCACTTTATTAGTTGGAAGGAAGAAGGAAAGAAGTGCTTTAGGAGTCCGCTCGAGCGACGCCTACTGCTGGATCACCTGTATTGCCACGAACAGCTGATCAGTACTTCTTTCTCTCTTTTAGTTATCGGAATTGAAGTGCAGTCCTACGAACGAAAGCAATAAAATCCATCGAAACCGTTCAAGAAAATCCAAGCAAATCCGAAAACCAACTCAAGGCACGAAAGCAACAAGCGACAGCGAAAACTAGGCAACAAAAGAATGCAGCGGAGAGGTCCCTCCTGACTCTGCCGCTAAGTCGATCCCGGGGGCACGGTCCACTGAATATGGGAATCGATTCTGAAGAGACAAATCCATAACGAGGATGAGTTCTTGATTCAATCTATCCCGATCGAACGATACCGTCTTGTGTTTCTTAGCTGCGCTCTCCGCACCGGGAGAACGGGGCGCTACATCCTACCCAACTAATTGGAAGTTTCGTCCCGAAACTTAAGAATAGGACCTACCGTTAGGGAGCATTTCGTTGGGGATGACGATCAGGAAGGTTCGGACAGGAATTAATGGCATGGCCTGATCTGTTATTGAATCCTTAAGGTTTTTAACACCAACATATCACCTATGATATTTCCTTAATCCTTTATAAAAGGGTCATCAACAATGCGACCGGCCTGTGGGGTAAATATAGTACTGTCTATATATCAAACTTATACTAAGCACGAGGTTTCGTCTTTCCGAAATAAGGGAAGATGGAGATCAATAATAAAGAGTTCAGGAGTGAGGTAATAGAATAGAAGTATCGGGATCAAAGGCGTTTAAAGAATTCAAATAGGAATTGTCAGAGCAGTTGTGGATTGAAATCCTATTTTGGTAATCCTTCGTTCGCATGCTCGTATTAGTACAGTTATGTAACCGATACGATATGTCAGACATGTCCAGGGCAAGTATATTCGTCTACTAATTACTACATATCTCAATCCACGTAAAGTAGTATTACGAGGGGCGAATCGAGCGCACTAAGGTTAGCTAGACCTTAATACACTGATTCTAAAATATATTAGTGTACATGTCCACTAATACATATGTTATGAATAAGCTCGATAAAGAATAAGCTTGCAAAACTAGGCTATAGAATAGCAGCATAAGTCAAGTACAGCAAATTTAAGTACGCTAGATGATGATGAAAGGAGGTACAAATTAATCAAGTTCACAAAACAAAAACAAACAAGCAACCATAATAATAACAGACTCTACAATCTCTACAGTTATCATACAACCTCCTTGTCTAAGTCGCTAATCGACCAAATAGGGTGAAGGACCTCTAAATTCTATTGTCTGAATAACCACTATCTTCTTATACAAGTCTAAAGTTGTGTCATCCTAGTTTACTTCATCAATGGGTCAATAGGGCTAGGTGGTATTATGTTGTGAGGCATACTACTCAACTTAAAGCAATAAACTAATACTGAAATTGTCTTAAGGATACCGTGGAAACTCTTGTTAAGGTCTACGAGAAGGGGTCTTAGTACCTATTAGGGTATCCTCCTATATTACATAGGTCATGGTCATCTTAAGTCTCAGTCATAGTGCTTATAGAACAAGTGTCGATAGTGAGGATAGATGAGTTACTGGCCGTCAAGGGTAAGGGATCTAACTTGTATAGAGGTGGGGGTACTAATTACGCGACTTAAAGCTAAGGGGTAATCATTAGGTCATAATCTACTATAATAACTTAAACTGTCAAGTTCTTATTACCTAATTACACAGTAAAAAAAATTTGAGTAACAACCAAGATAAACAATAAGAGGCGCACAGGAATCAAGGCAGGATGCAAGTCTAGAAATTAATTCGAATCCGATATAGATGTTAAGAATGATTCAAGCAAGTGGATGAGATCCTTAAAACTTATCCTATTCTTATTGCAGGCTTGCTCGGTCCCTAAGTTGAAACCGAACAATTTAGTCGTTGACCTGCATGGGCCACCACAAAAACTATGTCATGCCCCAGTCCTAAAATATCGAGGGACTAGACACGTGGCAATGGCCAGCAGCACACACCGATGGACAAACCCAATTTAATGGATCCATCGGGGTATACTTAAGCTGTAATACAACAATAATGGTCTAAATATACTAATCTTATCCACAGAAATGAATACAACAATATCAGAATCATAAAGCAAGATCAAACTCAATATAATATAAACTCGGAGAAATAACCCGATAATGAGTCTGGTACATCTGTCAAGATACAAGAATAAAGATAACCACAACAAGTACTGAGTATGGGTAAAGACTATACCCAGAAGATACCCTCGGTGGTCACTCGTCTGATGGATCCGGTACAGCTCCAGTGTCTGCTCCTGCTCCTGCTAATGCTCCTGTACTGTATAACTCTGGGTGGATCTCCTCTGCTAATCCTGGGGACATAGTCCGGATCCAGGTCCTCAGGGGACATACAAGGTACATATAATACAAGCCAAAATACAGTGTAATGGTAAATAAGATAAATAGGGTAAACTATATAACCATCTATGTGAAAATGCAATTTGAGAGCATCACTAAACTCAGGCTGAGACCACTACAAGCTTTGTGTCTGGGAGCCGGTAGCAGTGTTTACTATGTGTTTACTATGTTTTATATATATATACTCAGCCTGTAGCCTGTGTGTCTCTCCCCACCCAATGTAATCATACGTCTCATGTCCACGATGCCTCATGTCCATGTCACGTATGATCATATCTAATGCAGCAAGTCATCTAATATAATGTCTATGAATATAATGTCCATGTCATAAAACATGTATCCTACACAGAATCACCATGAATATCTCAAAAAGATTCTGTCTCATGAATAATGTCAAGTGTCCTGGGTTATGATGTATTTGATAAGACAAGTACGAGAATGCAAAGGGTCACGATGTCCATGTCTAGATGACGTACACAACTCCGCGTACGGGGTTGGCACCCGACTATTAATCGGACGCTAAGTAAGTCACACGGTCCTAGGTCAAGCATGCACAAATATATATATATATATATATATATATATATATATATATATATATATATATATATAGTCAAAGGAATAAATAACAAGAACTGCAAGTTTGGCAAGGTACACTTGCCTGGGGTCCTGGCTCCAACTGTAGCTCTGGTCTCAGTGTGATCTGTAGGTACTACTCCGGTTGCTGAAATAAATATCACCATTAGATTCAAAAAATATCAAATAGCTAGAGACGCCTGTCCTTACGTCTAATTTAGACACAGGGCAAAAATGATATTTTTAGGCCAAAGCGGGGTCCACATGTGGGCCACTTTGCACCGAAAAGCATGTCAGGGTCAAAGGTCTCCAAATTCGCCAAACTCAGTGTTAACCAGTCAGGAACGATGATACGAACCCAATAAAACTTCCAGAATTGGATTCCGATGAGCCGATCTCAAAATCGCCCGTCAAGTAGAGCCTCTGAGGCCCACGATATGCGATTCTGTCAACGTTCTCAAAATCGAACCAAACTTGGGTCACATGACCAACGTATTGCTACGAGTCCGATGGCGCAAGTTTCGTCTCAATTCGACGTGTGTACACAAAGTTACGGCGTGTTCTAGAATGGACAGATACGGGGCGTTGTCGGCGGATACGCGTTGATTCCGGTGTGCACGCACATCCAAATCAACTTTTACGAAATTCCACACGTCCGTATCAACGTCGCGCACGTTTCGGTAAAGACCTCGTACGACCAAGTCGTCACGTTTGGCGGGGCGCACTCAGTTTCTGGGTGAAACAGGGCGTTGGTTTTTCTGTTTTTGGATCGCGGTTTGCGATCACCACAGGACGCGACGCACCGAGCGGGTTGCACAGGCATCGAGGGGGTCACACAGTCTATGCGTCACAACTAACGGAACCGAAAATGGGTCAACGAGGAGAGATAAAACGCTACCTGAATAGGGCTCCGTGAAGTTTGAATTTTGAGTCCGTGTGTCTCCTCGACACGAGCTGAGTCGTATCCGGGCCGTGTCCTGGCTAGGTTTAGAGTTCTGCTAGGGTTCCGGTGCTGTGTTCGTGTCAGCGCTGCTCGGTGGACACGGCGGAGCAAAGCGGAGCGGAGGAGGAAGGCGGAGTAGACGGTGGGGGTTGGTCGAGGGTGGAGGTGAGAGAAGGACGGCGAGGAGGAGGTTGGCGAGATGGGGGTGCTGTGTCTGGGTACGGCGGAGGCGGCCAGGGTCTGCTCGGCGAGGTGCTGTGGGTCAATGGTGGACGCTGGGAGTCGGGGGAGAACGGCCGAGGGTGGCCGGAGGAAGCTAGGTTAGAGGAGGGCGACGGCGGGTCAGGGTTTTTGAGGCACTTAAATAACGTCGGAACAATGATTCCGGTTAGGGTTCGGTTTTGGGTTAATGGGTTTGGGTCGGGTCGGATTCAATATGAATCCGGCCCGATCCGCTAAGAGATGGGGCGGGTTTCGGGTTTTCGGTTTCGGGTCGGGTTTAGATCCGACCCGGCCCGCTAAGGCTGGGTTCGGTTCAGTGAACCGGGTCTGGGTTGGTTTGGTTTATTTCAAATAAACCCGGTTTATTTTAGGGTTTAATTTGGTTTATTTTAAAATAGTTTTTAGGGCTTTATAAATGCTTCCGGAGTCCAATAAATTCTCGGAGAATTATCCTATGTCCAGTTTTCCATTTTATACCATAAAATATTATTTCCATAATATTTTAATATTAATTAATATCATTTAAAAATCCTTTAATAATAAAATACCTTAGTTTTAATTTCAAAAAAAATCCCAAAAAATTATAGAAAATTGTGAAAAATCTAAATTAAAAATTCTTGAAAAATCAGGGGGCTTACATGAATGGTGTGCTCCGACTGGCCATCTGTTTGTGGGTGATACGCTGTGCTAAACTTCAGGCGAGTACCGAGACTCTCTTGCATACTCCGCCAAAAGTAAGACGTAAACCTCGTATCCCTGTCAGACACAATGCTAACTGGCACTCCATGTAGGCGCACAATCTCCCTCATGTACATATCTGCTAAGGCCTCCGTCGATTGCCCAACTCTGAAGGATAAAAAGTGTACGGACTTGGTGAGTCTATCCATAATTACCCATACTGCATTGCGACCACTAGGACTCCTCGAAAAGCTCGTAACAAAGTCCATGGTGATGTGCTCCCATTTCCACTCTGGTATAGGGAGTGGTTGAAGCAATCCTGCAGATCTCTGATGCTCAGCCTTGACTTGCTGACACACTAGGCACTTGGCCACAAAGCGTGCTATCTTTCTCTTTATTCCGTGCTACCAGTAGTACTGTCTCAAGTCTCTGTACATCTTCGTGCCTCCTGGATGAATAGAATAGGTTGAACTGTGTGCTTCTGCCATCAACTCCTAACAAAGTTCTCCATTGGGAACATAGAGATGATCTCCATATCTCAAGGTCCCATCTTCATATATTCACAGTCCTGTCTGTATTCTAGCCTCTGTCCCCTGTCTAAGCCTCTGAAATCTAGCGTCTGTCGGCAAGACAGCCTTGATTCTCTCCACTAATATCGTTTGCAACTGAAATCTCAACAACTGTCCGTCCACTCCGGGCATAACGACCTCTATACCCATATGCTCTAGCTCTCTCAACAGATGTTGTTGGGTAGTCATAAAGAATGCCATGGGTCTTCTGCTCAATGCGTCAACTACTACGTTGGCCTTTCTCGGATGGTACTGTAGCTTGATCTCGAAGTCTGTCATCACCTCGAGCCAACATCTCTGTCTCTGGTTCAGATCCTTCTGGGTGTATACGTACTTTAGGCTCTTATGATCAGTAAATATTTCCACTCTTTCTCCATATAAATAGTGCCTCCAAAGTTTCAAGGCAAAAATCACCGTGGCAAGCTCCAAGTCGTGGGTGGGATAGTTCTTCTCATAGGTCCTCAACTGTCTAGAAGCATAGGCTACAACCTTTCCATGTTGCATCAAGACACATCCTAATCCTTTCCCGGATGCATCGTTGTAGATCAAGAATCCTCCGGGTCCTGATGGTATGGTCAAAATAGGTGCTGTAGTCAAGCGCTTCTTCAGCTCATCGAATGCCTTCTGACACTCCTCTGTCCAAGTGAACTCCTGCTCCTTTCGGTTCAAGCGGGTCATCGGCTCTGCAATCTTTGCGAAGTTCTCTATGAACCTCCAGTAATATCCGATAAGTCCTAGAAAGCTCCTCACTTCTGAGACATTGGTAGGGGTTGGCCATGTCTCTACAGATAAAATCTTTGCCGGATCTACTGAAATTCCATCTCCTGAGATGACGTGTCCAAGAAAAGTGACACAATCTAGGAGAAACTCGCACTTGCTCAGCTTGGCATAAAGCCTCTCCCTCCTCAGCGTCTCTAACACTAGTCTCAAGTGCTCTTCGTGCTCCTCGTGGCTCTTTGAATACACCAAGATGTCGTCGATAAAGACTACCATGAACCGGTCTAAGTATTGGTGGAATACTCTGTTCATCAAGTTCATAAATACAACAGGTGCATTCGTTAGTCCAAAAGGCATCACTAAGAACTCGTAGTGACCATAACGAGTCCTGAATGCTGTCTTTTGAATGTCTTCTCTCCGCACCTTTACTTGATGATAACCCGATCTCAAGTCGATCTTTATAAATACTACTGCTCCTGTCAACTTGTTCTAGATAGTCAAAGCATTACGAGCTCTGTAATCAATGCACATGCGTACTGTTCCATCCTTCTTAGGCACAAACAATACTGGTGCTCCCCATGGTGATGTATTAGGATGGATAAATCCCTTGCTTTGCAACTCCTCTAATTGTATCTTCAGCTCATCTAACTCCTTCTTTGCCAATCGGTATATATTGGAAGATATAGGTGCTGCTCCGGGTACTAGCTCGATGGTGAACTCTACGTCTCTATCTGGTGGTAAGCCTAGCAATTCTTCGGGGAATACATCCTCGAATTCTGCAACTATTGGCGGTGGTGCAATCTCCATAGCCATGCAAGTTCCCGCTATCTGTCATACTCCTTGTTCGACGGTCCCTCGCATGTACTCGAACTCCGGTTGATCTGGTGGTCTAAAAGTGACGCTACCCTTCCAGCAGTTCAGTACAACATTATACTGGCTTAACCAGTCCATGCCTAACACAACGTCAAAGTACGACATAGGCAATACCAATAATCGTCTCTCATCTCTCTACCACATACAATTACTGAGCACGTTCTGATAGTGCTGGTAACCGGCACGATACCTCCTCCGGTAAGGATCTTCCAACTCTTAGGTAAGGAGGAAGTCGCTACTCTATGCATTGCTACGAATCTACTAGATATAAATGATAATGTAGCTCCAGAATCAAACAATGCAGTTGCAGGTAATGATGCAACCAAAATGATACCTGTGATAGCTTCCCCTTCTGTCTCCTCCTCTGTAGCTGCTAGTGCAAAGGCCTGTCCGTGCCTCTGCCCTCCTGCCTACTGTCGAGCTCGGTCAAACTGTGCCTCCTGTGGGGCCAAGGGTGGTCCCCTCTGAAATCCTCCGGGTGCTGGTGGACGTTGACCTCCTAGTGGTAGTAGTATCCTCGGAACTGGTATTATTGGCCTCTGTCCGGCCGGCGGTGCTGTCTCTCTGCGTTGTGGGCAGTCTCAAACTTGGTGCTGGTTTGGCCCATAAATCAGACATATCCTCAATCTCTTTCTGCAGTCCTTCTCGTAATGTCCTCTCTTACCACAGTGGTAGCAAGTCGGAAGCTCCTTTTGCTGGTATGGCATTACCCTCTACTGTGTCTGTGCTCCGGGACGTCGGGTCGGTCCTCCTGCTCCGGGCTGTGCTCTGGATGGTATAGTCGTGCTGGAACGTCTAGCTCCTCTGACGATGGCCTCTTGGATTCTCGCCTCCGCAAGAACCTCTTCATAAGAAATCCTCGCCTGCGTGGTGGTATACCTCTATAGCTCAAAATTGAGGCCGTGATGAAATCTCTGAGCCTTCTCCAGGTCATTGGGTATCAGGACAGCACCAAATCTGCTAAGGCGGCTGAACTCTGTGTTATAGGCATCAACAATCATGTTTCCCTATTCTAGATGTAGGAACTGGGAGTACAAGGCATTTCTGACTGTAGGTGGGAAATACTTTGCATGTAAGTATTCTAGGAACTGTTCCCAAGTCTGGTTCTTGCCTACACTGCGCTCAATAGAGTCCCACCAGTGATGGACGTTGCCTTTTAGTTGGGCCCTCACTGCGGTCATCCAAAGGTTTGGATGTAGTTGTGAAGCCTCTAGTAACATCTACGTGTTGGCGACCCAATCGGAGATCTGTTCTGCAGTCTCATTTCCTGAGAAAGTATCTGGTCCCATCTGTCGGAACCATCTTACAGTGCCACCTGTCTGGGCTAGTAGAGGTGCTGGTATGGGTGCTGGGACATGTGTCCTCTCTAGTACCGTCATCAAACTCTGTCTCAATGTCTTTGTCTGCTGCCACTGTGCTTGTATCATTGCCTGGAAGAACTGAAGCATCTGTGGTTGGCCATCTAGCTGTGGCATCTGGGGTGGATAAGGTGGAGGCGGTGGTAGTGGAATCTCTGGCTGTGCAGTAGGCGTCTCCTCAGATGTCGGCCTCTCAGTCTGCGGCATCGGTGTAGCTCCTGAAGTCTGGCCCTCACAATGTTGCGTGGGGATTGTTTGGGAAGTCTGTCCCTCGGGCTGCGGCGTAGGATCGCCCTGCGACATCTCGTGCCAATGTATCAGCGGGGTCTATAGAGGGGGTTGCCCTTGGGGTACCTCATCTCTTTGGGTGGTATTATCTGGCACCGCGGCACTGGGTGCTCCTCGTCCACTGTGCAAATTCATCTTGCTGCAAGAGTTAGGACTTCATTAAAAGAGTACAAAAACAACAAACATGATGCAGATATTTAGAAGCAGTATGAAGAAAGTTCAAAGGCGAATCAAAAAGTGGATGAGACCTAGTAACTTCTATCCTATTGCAGGCTCGCTGGGTACGTTACCATACCATAAGCGAAAAGAAGACCTGCATGGGCCACCACTAAAACCATGTCATACCCCAGTCCTAAAAATATATGGAACTAGGGCACGTGGCAATAGCCAGCTGACACGTCTCCGAGGATATCCCAATTTAATGGATCCTAATGAAGAGTGCTACGCTGTCCTAAAATACTAACATGTCCAATATCAGTCAATAACAGGTAATCTAATCTCATCCACAATGTAAACTGCAAGAATAATAATAAACTGCTGGAAGATAAACGCTAGTCTCAAGATATCATAGTACAACCAATAATGTCTGGTGGGAACAAACCCACTACTATGACGAAAGAAAGTACTGAACTGAATGATAAAAGATAAAGACTAGGGCATCGGCTGACTAGATAGTGATGCTCCCAATCTTAGGCAGTAGGCCTACCAAGTGATCATAAAAACTCCGAAGGTAGAACCTCTAACTCCTCTGCAGTATCAAATCTTGTCTCCTATCCTGGGCCGAATACTGTGGGTTAGTAAGCCTCGTCCAAATTTGGAAAGGTACCAGGTCCTCAGAGGGACGTAACAAGATACATAGAAATATGCCATATATAAATACTGAATAAAATAAATACAATAAAGGGTGTGCTAACCATCTATGTGAATGCAATGTGAGGACAACTTTGGTACGTATGGGTAGGCATAGGCATAACGTCCAACACCCCGAAGAGCGTGGCAGCAGTGCAGTATATCGTCCATATCGCTCCGAAGAACATGGCAGCAGTACAGTATATCGTCCATATCGCTCCAAAGAACGTGGCAGCAGTGTAAAGGGAGTCATTGGATCCGTGGTTCCTCTGGATACTACGGAATCCAATGGGTGTATCCCATACACCTACTAATGTCCTCTCCGCCCAATGTTGATACGCAAGTCGAATACTCGATGTGCATACCACGTATCTATATGCCAAGTCTCTACCAATAAAATATAACCTGAACTACGTACTATCCGTGATGTAGGTTACACGTAGCGATAGATAGTCGAGTACGCAAACCCGCATCCCAATATGAATATGTCTCAGTGAACGTGTAAGGTGTCAGGTCTCAGACGATAATAGGGTATCGTCCAATGCGGTGAGTCTTCTAAGTACTAGGCGAAGTATATAATTCATCGACGTATCCGTCAAATGCACCCGAACAATCTCGGACACGCACAGTTGTATAAAGTAAGAGCAACAAGAATAAAATACAACATATGCAATATTTAAATTAGACAGTAAATATGGTAAGGTATCTTGCCTGGGTCCTCAAGGTGTGAATGCCAAAAGCCTGCTCCTGCGATGTCTCCTGGCTGATCCAAAGGTCATAAACACAAATATAATATAATAATCTAATATTAGATGCTAAACATTAAATGTACACGACTACAATGCGACGCTTGAATATTATTACAAGTTCACGTCCGTTCGAATACAGCGTCACATGTACGCGTAGCTAAGGTGCACACGTATTCTGTGCTCGAACATCCTGAGCCTTGAGACAATAATTTCAAGTTACGGTTTGACCACGATCTCTGTTCTGTGCGAACACATGTTCCTTGGTTTCTATGTTCATTGTACGTGATTTATGTACAGGTTTTAGGGTGGAAATGCTAGTCCTTGGTGTTATGTCTCACGATTAAGGGTTTTGCTAGTAATTACACCAATTCTAGATTTTATTAGTCATTAATCCAATATGCACATAATTAGGGTTGTGTCCGATATCAACATTTCTTGACACGTCGATACGACGCTACGATATTAACATAAAGAAGTGGGGGTTTTATGTGGTTACCTCTACGTGGCTTGCTCGGACAGGGTCTGCTCTCATCGAGGCATACTCCGGAGAGGTGGCAGCGGCTCCAGCGAGATGGCAGCAGCGGCGGTGGCACTGTAGCAGGCGCGACAGCGGCAGCAATGGTAGCAGCGCACAGGAGGGGTCGGGTTGGCGCTGGCAGCTCGTCGTGCGACGGGCGGCTGAAGGGGGCAGCGGGTCGGCTGTAGGGGGCAGTCCGGTCGGATGAAGGGGGCAGTCGGCTGAAGGGGCGGCGGTGGTGGTGGTGATGGTTGGGTGCAAGGGAGAGGGGGAGTATTCGGCTAGGGTTAGGGTTTGGTGAGGCTTTGTTGGTTTAGGGTTTTATATGGAGGGAGTTATATATTTATATAGGAGATGAACTTGGGGTTGGCCTCGGTGTTTGGGCCGACCAGGGTTCAATGATATGGGCTGGTCAGGTCCAGTTGAGGTGCAATTAGCCATAAATTAATTAACTAGATTAATAATTAACTGTGCAAGGCGAAGTTAATGAATATTGTATAGCTAAGGTTGCACTATGGTCGGTGGGTACCTATAATCGTCTTGTGGAATTTTAATTATATCTGTTTATCCCTAGTCTCTGATTTTTAATCAATAAAATAATCCCTAAATTGGTTGAGAGGGTTTACATCCAGACAAATAATGGGAGTAACCCCTACTTCGTCTGTAAGTATTTCCAGCGAGATCCCACCCGATGAACCTCGAGTGGATCTTAGTGACGACTGGGAAGACTATCCTCCAACGTCAGTTGGTGCACCCTCTTCTCCAGGTATGACAACTCGCTTAGCATCATTAAGAAATGATTTAGCTGTACAGGCTATGGACGCGACATATATACCATCGGCCATGGGTAAATGTTGTCTTTACGCCTCTTTTAGGAAAATTAACATCAAGTTGATATTAACTTTCTCTTGTCTCCTTTTCAGGTGAAGACATCTTAGGGGAGAGCAGAGTTGACGCAACCTTTGACTTTGTTGCGGATCCTGCCGATGAAACGACGACGCTCGACTTTGAATAGGCATGCTTTGATGCTGCCGATCCTTCATCCGCGACCTTTTTGGGAGTCATCTCGCCAACAGCAGTTCAGATATCTTCAGAGGAGGATGAGCCATCATCGCGACTGTGCCTCCTTCGTTGAGTACGCCAGCAACTTCAACCGTTGCTGGTGTACTTTCTTTTATAGCACCATCCGTAGAGGCAACGGCCGTGGCAACATCCTCCACGGTCATTCCTGGAAGGAGATTTTCCGATATCGCAGCCACTCCTAGCGTGCATCCGGTCTTCGATATGCTGATTGAACAATATACCAGCCTATTCTACCGCAGTTTGAAGAAGTTAATTTTCATGGTACTGGAGAAGAACTTGAGCTTCGATAATCTGCTGACGTCCTCCCAGCTTACGATAGCGCCGATCAGAAATTTAAACGATGCTGGGAGAGCTGATGCACTGGAGCAAATAGTTAATGGTTTAGAATAACCCATTAATGAATATTTGCAGCTATCTCAAGGCAACGTCGATGATATGATTCAGGCCGAGTATGACTCCTTGACTGTGAAGCTTGCTGAACAGATGGAATGCTTGAATAAATCCATCCAGGCACAGCAGCAGAAGATGGATGAAGAGCAGGCCGTCTTGGAGGAGGTTATTCCTCATCTAACGAAGTGCGAGGCCGAACATAAGGGAAATAAAGCGAGGGTCCGCAAATTGGAAGCTAAACTCGCTCAGATAAAGGAGCGGGCTCTCAAGTCGTCGGCAGCTCGAGATGTGCTGAAGGGCCAAGCGGCTACAGCTCAGCAGAACTTGGTTCATGCGGGCGTCATCCGTGCTGGTTTTGTTGAAGCTCGGTCCAAACTATCCCTCCTGAGTGATGATGAGGCACGACTGGAGAGAGCTCGCGCTAATATCTTGAACTCCAGGAATAAGAGCTTGGCCGCTTTGGCGCAACAGATTCAGAATTTAACTGCTCCTCCCCAATGATGTACCTTTTTTGTTTCTTCTTTAATTTCTCAGAGATAATAAAGACACATTTTTTGACTTTATGGACCCATCACTTTAGAATATGATAGGCTAAGATAAAAGTGATATCAGAGGTATCATTAACATGACATACTTTCGTTAAGGTTTTGCTGAATGTAAATATATTCAGAGGTAATATGAACCTGATAGAATATAATCCAATTAAATTTGTATACTAAACACTATTAGAGGTAATATGAACATGATAGGTTTACAAATTAATTAAGGATATCTATTCAGAGGTCACATGAATCTGATAGAATATGATCCAGCTAACCTTTGTGCATGGTATCGTCAGAATAAGATCCTCATCATACTTCGTTAAGCAAAGAAGATTAAGCGTAGTACTTCTTCAGGAATTTGCAGTTGATAGTAGCCTTTATCAAATTTTTTCATTAGACTTGGCTAATCTATCAGCGCCATTTGCAATCATATAAGGACCCTATATTTCTTTATGATTGTTTGTGCGAATTGAGGACATTCCACTAGAGAATCTTTGGTGGACCTATTATTTGTTGCGCACGTTGAGTGCAAATAATAAGTTCGAAACAAGCCCTATTAGAGGTAGTTTGGATGTGATAGGTTTTGTGGTTTGGTAAAGACATCCTGCTGGGAGATTTTTATAGACCCATTACTTTTTTGCTCACGTAAGTACAAGTAATATGTTTGAAATATAGCCGCGGTAAAATATGACTCTGTGGGAGATATTGAGATACGTAGTCCAGAGGTATTATGAACATGGACTGACTTTTTTCTTCATCCGCGAAAAATGAGGACAGTTTAGAGGTAATATGGACATGAACAATTCGTTTCCATTGCGGATATTCCATAGGGGAATTTTTGTGGACCTATTACTTCTTGTGCACGAGAGTGCAAGTAATAAGTTTAGGACAAACCCTGCCAGAGGTAATATGAACGTGGCAGTTTTTGTGGACTTGACACCTCTTGCGTACTTAGAGTTAAGTACGGGTGCTAAGTTGAGATGACAACCGATATCAGAGGTAATATGGACATGATAGTCGATAGCCAAAAACTCGGAGAGTTTGTTCAGAGGTAATATGAACATGACAAACTTTTGAGTTGTGACTCCACTGGGGATGGAGGTATATATCTGCTCAGAGGTCATATGGACATAGAAGACTTAGCTAGATTAAATTATGACAGTAGTTCAGAGGTAAATATGGACATGAACTAATGTCGGAAATATTTCTTGAGAATGTGGTCTATCCGATCATGAAGACAGATCGATGGATCATTCTGCTGAAAGATTGATGGGACGATAACTCAGAGGTAGTATGAACATGGCTAGTGTCTAGCGAGATTGGTTGTGAATGGTCACTGCGGGAGTGTGCGAATAGACCTAAAGATTGTTTCGCTGGGGAAATTTTAGGGACTCATCATCCGGTACTTCTTGAGGGAGCAAATTATCACGTTAGAGTGAAATCAATTTGCAGTGATCGTCCCCTTTTTTATAGATGCAAAGTAATGACTTTAGCGTTGATCAACTCCTGGATTATCTTTTTTAGTACATAGCATGCCCTTGTGGGGTGATGAAATGTACCGATAAAAAAGACAATATTCTGGGTCATCAACCTTGCCAGTCCTTTCAGGGTATCTGATGTTGGATAGCCGAAGCTTATTTTCCTTCATCAATATATTAAAGATTTCAATGATGTCATCTTCATTGAAGGACAAAGTCTCCTTTGGCCTTCGGGCTCCCGATGCCTGAGTTTTACGATCTTCCGGGAAGATGGTCATCGTTGCATCATCTTCGGGCTCAGATGGAGTTCTACCCCCAGCTTTGGATGCTGCCCTATTTTGTCGAGGTAGACTATCCCCAGACATGTCGTGGCGTCTGTCCACAGAAGTTGATTTAGAAGGACCTGCCTCTGGTATTACAGGATCAGACTCTGGAGGTTTGGAGCTTACAAGAGATTCGGTGTACCCTAACCCAAAATGAGTTTGTTGACAGTAAGGATTACCATGCAACGGTGTTCGTCTGCCTTTTCCATACTTGAGGCCTTGTTTCAACTTCAAATCATAACCCATACTTTGTATAATTTTTAAAGCTTGTAGGCTATATCTGTGGATTTGCATTCTCCCAACATCAGACTCGTGAGAATCTTCTTGTATAATTGGTCTGTTCTGCATTCGACCGAAGATTATTTGATGCTGATCGTCGCAAGTTGGTGGAACAATAAAGATAGAATTTTTATGTGGCCCATATGTCATGACGACATTAGATGTTGACGCATCTTCCCACATGATCTCTCCACGCTTGGAAGTTAGGGGTGCTAAATCTTGATTTTGACCCCTGTCTTTGCATTTTTGGATCACAAAATCATGCAAATCAGCGATATTAGCAGAAGAAGAAGAAGAAGAAGAAGAAGGCTTATTCTGCCTTTTTATATCAGTGGGCCTATGGAGATTAGGAACCAGAACACTTTCTCTGCCATATGAGTAGAGCAGTTCAGCCATGTGAGTAGCACATGATCCATGAGGAGCGTAACTTTCCGTAAATTAGGTCTTCTTTACGTTGAGGGGCTTATCCTGGCGTAATCTGGAGCTTTGCATAGGTTGGCGTAAAACTGAGGAAGTCCTCAATCGGTCGTCAATATTTCGCGTAATCTGAGAGGCGGGCAAATTCTTCTCTTGATGGCGTAAAAGTCGAGAGGTTAGAAGATTTGCCACTTGTTTTCCCTTGCGGTGATTGCAAGGACCATCTGCCTTATTATAGAGAGGAGATATATTTTTATACGTGGGGCATATTTAGAATTTTTGCATTGGCGCTGAGACATTGTCAGAAATTTTGTCTGCCACGTCATAGACGGGAGATCGAGTTTTACGCGTAGGGCGCAGAGTAGACTTCTTGATTGGCACTGAGGCATTGCCAGAAGCTTTGTCTGCCACGTCACAGACGGAAGACAAATTTTTACGCGCAGGAAGCGGAGTAGACTTCTGGGTTGGCACTGAGGCATTGCCAGAAGCTTTGTCTGCCACGTCACAGACGGAAGACAAAGTTTTACGTACAGGGCGCGGAGTAGACTTCTGGATTGGCACAGAGGCATTGCCAAATGCTTTGTCTGCCATGTCACAGACGGGAGACAATCTTTTACGCGCAGGGCACAGAGTAGACTTCTGGATTGGCACTAAGGCACTGCCAGAAGCTTTGTCTGCCACGTCACAGACGAGAGACAAAGTTTTACGCGTGGGGAGCACAGGTTGCGATATCACAACCTTGTTGATCGGAGAGAGAGAGTCCGCAGGAATGGTAGACCGAGGCATCCATACTTTACGCAATCTCCTGTTGTCTTGGACAGAGAGGGAGTGAGAGTTACCCCCTGCTCAAAGCATATCTTTGTAAGCTGATTGGTCGAACTGGATGACCATAGTCTTCTTCGTTGATCCTACGGATACATCATCGTGTTGAGCAATGACTTTCTCGTCAGATGAGAAAGTATTCCCCAGCAGAGTCGCCATCTTGTGTTTGATAATAAATAAAAGAAATTGAAACTAGGTTTATACGAAACCCTTTCTTTGTTTACGAACAAGAAAAAAAGTACAATTAATCCTATACGAGGATGTTAAGTACAAAAATTTAATTCTGGAAAAATATTGCTATAGGAGTCTGATCTGCGGTCGATCACTTTATCCCTTGGACCACACGATGATGAAGAAGTGCTGAAAAAGAAGCTTCAAAGACTGCAGGAGGGATTGAGCTCTCGTTGCCAAAGTAGTCAATCAACACTCTCTGGATATACTCTCTTTTCTTGAAAAATCCTCGACCTGGGATTCAACCTTGGATCCAACCGCCCTTGACCTCCATGGCCGGAGGTCTCTATTTATAGAGTTCAGCTACAGTCAGCGTAGAAACCGAACTGTGGAGAGAGCTGCACCTTTTACGCGACGGTTATAATAACTGCCACCCACGTATGAATGATCTCCTGAATCGACGTGTGACGCGTGTCCCATTATGAGGTAATGCGTATAATCGCTCGTCGAAGATCACGGCATGCAAGCCACGTAGATAACTGCCCTTCGCGTAGAGAAGGTTGGCATAAAAGCCAAATAACTGTCTCATTGGCGTAAAAGCCAAATAGCTGTTCTGATGGCGTAAAAGTCGAGTAGGCGTAGAAGCCAAATAGTTGTCTTGTTGGCGTAGAAGCCAAGTAGCTGTCTTGTTGGCGTAGAAGCCAAGTAGCTGTCATGTTGGCGTAGAAGCCAAGTAGCTGTCTTATTGGCGTAGAAGCTAAATAGCTGTCATGTTGGCGTATAAGCCAAATTCTGCATAAAGCTTGATGCTGCATGGATAAGTAACCAGCGTAAATATAGCCAGTTATTCTTCCTTGACTAAGGTCTTGAGCGTATTCTGGGCCAAATAGCCTTATCACGCACATTTGCAAATATAGCCTAAGTTGGCATATTTTGAGGAGGTAGCATACGGCATACTCCTATAGCTGAAAATAGCCTGGTTGGCGTAATGTGTGGGGATGGTGATGTGGACGTATTAGTCCTAATTATAGCTCACTCAGTCATTAAAAGTAGAACCAAATCTCGTGCATTAAATGCAGAGATCTGCCCCCATCTCGCGCATTAACTGCAGAGACGTGCCTTGAGTTCTGTACGAAGAACAGCTTTTGACGTGTCAGTTGGTTTCGTCTCATCCTGAGCGTAAAAAGCTCTTCTCTGCCTGTGTAAAATTGGCAGCGTATTCCTTGAATGTGTAAACGACGTCTTATATCAAGGATTATGTCACTAGACGATAGCCTGGAGTTCTGTACAGAGTCATCATTACAGCCGTCCTCTCGATCGTTGTGCAGTACTCTTTGTCAGGAGTCAGGTTCACTGCTTCAACTGACAGGTTCATTCGAGGAATACGAAGAGTTCCTCGTACAGCTTCCCGCTGCATTAAAAGTAGACAGGTTTTATGTTGAAGTAGCGATGTAGTAAGCTTTTTATGCCGAAGCAGTCTGGAAGAACTATTTTACGTGGGTTGTTCTGGAGCTATGTTTTACGCTGAACAGCGTTGAAGCTCTGTTGTACGGCAATAGCTCTGAAGTCATGTTTTATGCCATATAGTGCTGGAGCTCTATTTTACACGGGCTTCCTGTATGTTGAGGGTTTTACGTGTATGATTCCCCAGCATATTTTTTATGCTTCTACAATGATACTATACTACGATCATATTATATCTAGTATAATATTCATAACCACGGTACATACAATAAATATAATATTTCTAGAAGAAAAATAAATTTTTTTATTGAGATTCAAGATCATGAGTACATGTGATAGAAGTCCATTACATTGAGGATTTTCATTAATATTCAAGACCACGAGTACATTTGGAAAAGAAGGAGACCCCTTTGTGCTACTTCTGGTACCAATACGTGTAAAACTGGCAACTCAACATATTTTGGGTCATCACTTCCGCAAACTCCTTAGTGCAAGCCACAATACATGGAAAAAAAATCTATACTGATGGATAGCAAGGTAGCTTGCAACACAGAGCTGATTGTCACGACCCGCACCCGGTATAGGGGCACGAGAGCGTGGATACATCCAGCCTACGCCACAGTATCGGCAGTAGTACGCTGTCAAGGTCACAGTAATTCTAGATAACTAAACACTTGTCAATAATATACATCTCCATGATCTCACAATATAACTCAATCACCACAACTATAAGGCACGATAAAAGATAAAAGAAATAATATAGTTAAACACCATGTCTCAAACATAAAGATAACTCACAGTCTAGCTGTCCAACACAAGTCTCCAATTAAACTTAACATAAGTCTAACATAAACTGAAATATCCTTCATAAGTCTCAAGCATAAAATAAATACTATCTAGGTAGCTGTAGACAAAGTCTCATCTAGAAGCATGGTCTCCTCTAGGATCTCTGGTACATAGTCTGCGTCTATACCTGGTCCGTAGTGCATGGTACAGAAATCCTCAAGATTCTCTGGAAAAAATATCCAGTCAGGATTGGAACGAAAATACACCTCTAACAGCAGTTCCACATATATTGACAAAACTATAACACAGTGTAAAGAAATACAAGACATATATGAAATAACTGGAATAAAGAATGCAGGAAATAGATACTGGAACATCATCATCAATAGCATCTGACAATGAATAAAAACTACTAGTACACGCAAGAACAATGAACTGGTATATAAGTGTGTATAAGAACAACCACTAGAACATGTGAAAATACAAGATCAATCTATCAAGATATATGTCAAGAATCATCTATCTAAGTATGTGAAACATCAGTATATCATGTGATCGGCTAGGGTTATATGACTCATTACATGGATTAGCGATCATCCCCAACAGGTCAGGCTAACCGGAATGTAATAGTGATGAGGCATGTAAGGGTAAGGCTGCACCGACATGAGATGTGGGTGAGCTAATGCTGCATGTAAGGGGTATGATCACATAACTACTAATACTTCCCCATTTCCCCCAGCTAGCACGATGGATCCCAATCACGACTCCTCGTGACAGGTCTTGATGATGCCAACTCGTGTAAAGAACAGTGTCAGAGTCATGTACGCTATATAACAAGAATTATAGAGATAATCAACATAATAAAAACTGTCAGAGAATGTACTCGCCTGTGGTCCTTAGCTGGCAATACCACTGTCCGGGTTCCCAGGTATCGTCTGAATGATCCAACAGTCCTATAGATGTATCATAAATATAATACTGTATCAGACATTACTCTAGCATACATTCAACATAATGATCTCAATGGGCTACGCTAGGGGTCACATGCCGATGTACCTTCGGTGTATCCGTGGTCACTTCCAAGTCTTCCACATAAAGTGATCTAACATATACATAATTTCTATGGGTTATAATTATAGTAGATATATGTATATACATATGCTTTAAATAGAATTTATGTCTTGTATCTATATTAAACAGGTATTAGGGAGATATATATATATACTATATATATATTCCTGAAACACATTTAATCCTATTTTTTATACATGTACTCTGTATATATATATATATGTATACTAACTTGGGTTGCATACATTAGGGTTATATACATATCAATGTACACGTAATAACCATATACGTATACCAATACTAATACTAATACGTACTTACATACGCACCAAGTTATGTATCTATATGCCAGTATTCAACATAACAAGTGCGAAGGTCTCCAAGGGAATTATATGCATGCGCACACGTATAAGCAAGAAGGAACTCGAACCTGCGTGCAGAATTGAGACACGCGTGTCACGGCATCGTCGAGTCGAAGGCTGCTCCGGTCAGGTTCAGCGAGGTCAGCAGCGTGCGGCGTTGTCGGGCGGCTCTGTCGACGGGGTCCGACGCTCAGTCGGGGCGGGTACAGCGCTCGGCAGCGGGTACAGCACTCGGCGGTGGGTACAGCGCTCGGCGGTGCAGCGCTCGGGGGTCCGGCGCTCGGGGGTCCGGCGCTCGGGGGTCCGACGCTCAGCGGTGCAGCGGGTTCGGCTCTGTGCAGCGTCGTCCGACGCTCGGGGGTCCGGCGCTCAGCGGTGCAGCGGGTTCGGCTCTGTGCAACGTCGTCCGGCGCTCAGGAATAGCGGGTCCAGCTCTCTGTCGATGGGAAGATGAGTCATGGAAGGGGAAGAGTCGATGAAGTTCGGCTAGGTCCGGCGGGAGCAAGGGGAAGGGAATGTCGGCTGTAGCTAGGTTAGATGGGAAATAAATAAAAGGGAAGGGAATACTATATATATATATATATAGACTCGGGTTGACCTAATTATATTGTCTTGGTCCACTCTAGGTAAAGGCCTTGGCTTGTTTTGGAGATAGTCCAATGGGTTAGGTTTCGAATGGGTTTAATGAAATTATGAGAATTTCATGGGTCTAAGGTTTGGAGGCCATGGTTTAAAAGAGATTGATGTTGCACTCCCACAGTCCCAAAATTATAGAAAAATATACATGAAGGGGAAATGGATTTATTCGCGTATCGCGTCCAAATTATCGAAGCAGCGATAAATTGCAACAATCAATAATCATCCTTAATTATTTAATTATAATTAATATCATGCAAATCATTTACACATTAATTACAGAAAGACAAAAATACCCTTAATCCAAAAAGTGGGGGTGACAAGTCTACCCTCCTTAAAGAATTTCGTCCTCAAAATTTAAAATAACCATCACTAGAACAAGCAATTAACTAATGAATTATACCTCAAGTCTCGAAGAGATATGGATACCGCTCGCACATTTTGTCCTCTCACTCCCAAGTTGATTCTCCTGGAGAGTGATTTCTCCATGCAACACGAACCAAGGGAATAGTCTGGTTCCGCAATATCTTCTCTCTACGATCCAAGATCTCCACCGGTTGTTCAGGATAGCTGAGTGTCGGTCCAACTTCGATCTCCGAGTGATCTAATACGTGACTAGGATCTGCCACGTACCGTCTCAGCTGCGACACGTGGAACACGTTATGCACTCCATCTAGAGCAGGCGGTAAGTCAAGTCTATAGGCCGCTGCACCGACCCTTGCAAGAACACTGAAGGGCCCGATGTATCGTGGGCTAAGCTTTCCTCCTCTGCCGAAACGAATCATGCCTCGTGTCGGAGAAATCCGTAAGAACACCAAATCGCCAACCTAGAACAACGATCTTAACACGCAATCTAAATAAAACAATCGTAACCCAAACAAAACAAATCAAAACAATACCTGAAACTCTAGGGATCTACGGTGGCTATCGGCCCAATGCCGCTGTCTGTCCTGCGCCACTCGTAGCCTGTCTCTGATAAGTTTCACCTTTTCTGCTGCGTCCACGACCATTTATGGTCCTAACAAGGCTCTTTCTCCAACGTCATCCCAAGATAAAGGGGTACGACACCTCCGTCCATATAAAGCCTCGAATGGTGATATCTCAATACTAGTCTGGTAGCTGTTGTTGTAAGCAAACTCTACCAAGTGTAGATGATCCTTCCAAGAACCTCCGAGATCCAATACGCAAGTGCGTAACATATCTTCAAGAGTCTGAATAGTCCTTTCAGACTGCCCATCTATCTGTAGGTGATATGCGGTACTGAACTTGAGCTGAGTGCCCAAGCTAGACTGCAGGCTCCTCCAGAAATGGGAAGTGAAACGACTATCCCGATCTGAGACAATACTTACAGGAATTCCATGTAATCTGACAATCTGCTGTACGTACATCTCTGCTAGCTTTTCCGTCGAAGTACCCACTTTAAAAGGTAAGAAGTGGGCTGATTTGGTCAACCTATCCACGATGATCCAAATTGCATCTTTTCCTCCTGGAGAACGAGGAAGTCCTGAAACGAAGTCCATAGTCACGTGTTTCCACTTCCATTCTGGAATAGATAAGGGTTGAAGCAATCCCCCTGGCCTCTGTCGATCTGCTTTCACCTGTTGGCACACTAAACATCGAGATACGAAGCGTGCTACTTCGCGCTTCATACCATACCACCATACATGCTTCCTCAAATCTCGATACATCTTGTTGGCTCCGGGATGCATCGAGTACTGAGAGCGGTGTGCCTCCTGTAAAACTTCTTCGCGCAGCTCTCCGCTTGGCACACACATCCTCGTGCCTTGTCGTAAGGATCTATCATCCGCAATAGTGAAATTGTCTATCAATCCTGCCTGAATTTGTGCTCTAATATTCCTTAGAGTCTCATCATTATACTGTGCCGCTCTAATTTTGTCTATCAGCTCTGATTGAATCTGCAGTCACCATATCTGAATCTCAGCTCCTGGAACTAATACCTCAATTTCCAAACTCTCAAGATCAGCTAATAAGTGTCTATCCGATGTCAAGCACATAGCCATTGGGTACCTGCTCCAGGCATCCGCGACTACGTTGGCTTTCCCTGGATGATACTGTAATGAGATATCAAAGTCTTTCATCAATTCTAACCACCTTCTCTGTCTCATATTCAGCTCCTTCTGTGTAAACACGTACTTTAAGCTCTTGTGGTCTGTGAAGATTTCCACACGCTCTCCGTACAGATAGTGCTTCCACAGCTTTAGGGCAAAGATAACTGCTGCTAACTCCAAATCGTGAGTGGGGTAGTTCTTTTTATGAGGGCATAATTGTCTTGAAGCATAGGCAATCACTTTCCCGTGTTGTTGAAGAACGCATCCCAATCCTTTTTCTGAAGCATCACTATAGATAGTGAATCCACCTGTCCCTGATGGCAATGTCAAAACTGGTGCTGTTGTCAATCTCCTCTTCAGCTCATCAAATGCGGCTTGACATTCTTCTGTCCAGACAAAGTCCACATCTTTCTTGGTCAGCCTAGTCATTGGCTCCGCAATCTTGGAGAAGTCTTGTACAAATCTCCTGTAGTATCCTGCTAGTCCGAGAAAGCTCCTGATTTCAGCTACCGTGCTGGGGGTAGTCCATGACTTCACTGCCTCTATCTTCTTTGGGTTAACTAAAATTCCGTCACCTGTCACCATGTGTCCAAGAAATTCAACCTCTTCAAGAAAGAACTCACACTTTGAAAGCTTTCCGTATAATTTCTCTTTCCTGAGTGTTTCTAAGACTATTCTCAAGTGCTCTTCTGGGATTTTTGAATATACTAGAATATCGTCAATAAATACCACTACGAACTTGTCAAGGTACTGGTGGAACACCTTGTTCATCAAGTTCATAAATACTGCTGGTGCATTGGTTAAACCAAACGGCATTACTGTAAATTCAAACTGGCCATATCTGGTTCGAAAGGCGGTCTTCGGTATGTCTTCTTTCTTCACTTTCACCTGGTGATAGCCTGACCTCAAGTCTATTTTTAAAAATACCTTGCTCCGCTCAATTGATCGAAAAGATCATCTATCCTTGGCAGCGGATATTTGTTTTTGATAGTGAGGTTATTCAAAGCTCTATAATCGATACACATACGTACCGTGCCATCCTTCTTTGGTACAAATAATACCGGTGCTCCCTATGGCGATGAACTGGATCTAATAAAACCTTTGTCTTGCAGCTCCTCAACTTATTTCTTTAGTTCTACCAATTCGTTGTTGTTAACTCTATAGACATGTTGTGAAATAGGCTCTGCTCCTGGTATCAAGTCTATAGAGAACTCAACGTCTCTGTCTGGTGGCAAACCTGGCAACTCCTCTGGAAATACATCCAGGAATTCCGCTATAAGTGGATGCGGTAACTCTTCTTCTTCCACCCTGGCTCCGCAAAAAGTGCCTCTGCTCCGCTCCTCTGTTCCTCTGACAATCTCAAACTCTGGCTCTCCTGGTGGTCGAAATACTACTCTACCTTCGTGACAATCTATAGAAGCATGGTGTTTACTCAGCCAGTCCATTCCGAGTATAATATCGTAATTCAGAAGTGGCATAACGAGTAAACTCACGCTCAACTCTCGGCCTTCCAATGACACTCTCCGATCCTTACAACAATCATGGACTAGGATAATGCCTCCTCCTGTCGTGATCTTGCAAGTCCTATCTAATGGTTCTGTTTCTAAATGATGCTTAAGGGCATAAGATACAGATACGAAACTATGGGAAGCGCCAGAATCAAATAATACGAGTGCTGGAATTGAATCGAGTAAAACTGAACCTGAAATCACGTCTCCAGCTGGCTCGGCCTCCTCAGTGGTCATGGCGTAAGCTCGTCCTTGTGGTGCTCCTCTCTGTTGCTGCTGTTGCTGAGCAAACCTCTCCTACTATGTTGGAAGTGGAGGTCCTCTCTGCTGGCCTCCTGGTATAATAGGTGCTCTTGCTGGTCCTCTTTGTGCTGCTCCTCCTCCTTGGCGATTCTGAATAGTTGGGCAGTCCTTCAGCTGATGTGCTGCTGATCCACACGATAAGCAAGTGTCCAACCTTTTTCTGCAGATGTCTCTTGTATGTCCCATCTTTCCACAATACGAACATGGGGCAACGAGTTGATTATGTCTTTGTGGTTGCTGTTGTTGAGCATGTCCTCGAACTGGTGCCTGTTGCTGGTGTGGCCTATGTTGTTGTTGAAAGTGTGGACGCTTGGCTGGTCCTGTGTTACCTTCTGTTACTCCAGATGTATCGCGTCCTCTCTTGGGCCTGAGGTCCAAGTCGTCTTCGACAATCTGGGCATCCATCAGAATACCCTCAAATGTAGCAGTACATCGTCCCAAAGTACTAGACTTGATCTCCCTATTCAATCCTTTTTTGAATTTTTGAGCTCTGTCTTCTGGGTCTCGAATCATTGATGGCACAAATCGACTCAATCGGCAAAACTCTGCAGCATACTCGTCGACTGACATGCCTCATTAGACTAAGTCATGAAACTGACTTTCTAAATCTCCCAAGGCTACGTCAGGAAAGAATTTCTCTTTGAAGAGTTCCTTAAAGTTCTCCCAATTAAGTCCTTCAGCGGCGAGTCTTGGCTCTATATGATACCATGTCAGTGCGATATCAAACATCTGACTGCTAGCGGCCTCTATCTGAAGAATTCCTGGAATCTGTGATAAGCGCAAATTCCTTTCTATGTCTTCTAACCATTCGTCAGCATATAGTATTCCTTCTGTGCCTTTGAACTCTCGAGGCATCATCCTCTTAAAGTCCACTATGGTACCGGGCCTCTGTTGTTGCTGACCTTGATGTTGCGGTTGTCGTGCTACTCTCTCCACAGCCTGGAGAGTCATCTGATAGGCATTCTCCATGCTCTCTCTCATCAGTTCGGTCTGCGCCTGGTGTGCTTCTGCTTGCATTCTCTGAGCCTCAGCTTGAACATGCTGAGCCTCTGCTGTTACTCTCTGGGCCTCTAGCATGCCCTGCATCAGTGCGAACATCTGTGCCCCATCAGCGGGCACTCCTCCGGGAATCGGTGGTGGTGGAAGGTTGTCTATCATAGTTGGGGCAATCCTCTGTATAGGTGGAGGAGGAATCTCATTAGTTGCAGACACTCCCACACGAACAGGAGATGTAGGAGAATCTTCAGGTATCTGTTCGTCAGGTTGAGAGATGGCAGTCCTCTCTGAATTGGCTGTTCCCATTCTCATGGATCTAGTATTCGGTGACATCCTGAATATAGATCAAAGAATCAATTAAGGTGATAGATACGATATTATCAAGAAAGGATACTAAAGTGCTAAAGGAAGCAATCCATTAAAAAAGCAATATGAAGTTCAGAATTTTCTAGTGTGATTGAGCATATTCTCATCCTAGATCCTATTCCCTATATCCTAGCACAGGCTCGCAGCAATACAACTAAGTTATCGCACTACTACGGTATTGCATAACTTGCGAGACTAGACCTGCATGGGCCACCACTAAAAATATGTCACGACCCGCACCCGGTATAGGGGCACGAGAGCATGGGTACGTCCAGCCTACGCCGCAGTATCGGCGGTAGAACGTTGTCAAGGTCACAGTAATACTAGATAACTAAACACTTGTCAATAATATACATCTCCATGATCTCACAATATAACTCAATCACCACAACTATAAGGCACGATAAAAGATAAAAGAAATAACATAGTTAAACACCATGTCTCAAACATAAAGATAACTCACAGTCTAGCTGTCCAACACAAGTCTCCAATTAAACTTAACTTAAGTCTAACATAAACTGAAATATCCTTCATAAGTCTCCAGCATAAAATAAATACTATCTAGGTAGCTGTAAGCAAAGCCTCATCTAGAAGCATGGTCTCCTCTAGGATCTCTGGTACATAGTCTGCGTCTATACCTGGTCCGTAGTGCGTGGTACAGAAATCCTCAAGATTCTCTGGAAAAAATATTCAGTCAGGATTGGAACGAAAATACACCTCTAACAGCAGTTCCACATATATTGACAAAACTATAACACAGTGTAAAGAAATACAAGACAGATATGAAATAACTGGAAATAAGAAATACTGGAATAAAGAATGCAGAAAATAGATACTGGAACATCATCATCAATAGCATCTGACAATGAATAAAAACTACTAGTACACGCAAGAACAATGAACTAGTATGTAAGTGTGTATAAGAACAACCACTAGAACATGTGAAAATACAAGATCAATCTATCAAGATACATGTCAAGAATCATCTATCTAAGTGTGTAAAACATCAGTATATCATGTGATCGGCTTGGGTTATATGACTCATTACATGGATTAGCGATCATCCCCAACAGGTCAGGCTAACCGGAATATAATAGTGATGAGGCATGTAAGGGTAAGGCTGCACCGACGTGAGATGTGGGTGAGCTAATGCTGCATATAAGGGGTATGATCACATAACTACTAATACTTCCCCATTTCCCCCAGCTAGCACGATGGATCCCAATCACGACTCCTCGTGACAGGTCTCGATGATGCCAACTCGTGTAAAGAACAGTGTCAGAGTCATGTACGCTATACAACAAGAATTATAGAGATAATTAACATAATGGAAACTGTCAGAGAATGTACTCGCCTGTGGTCCTTAGCTGGCAATACCACTGTCCGGGTTCTCAGGTATCGTCTGAATGATCCAACAGTCCTATAGATGTATCATAAATATAATACTGTATCAGACATTACTCTAGCACACATTCAACATAATGATCTCAATGGGCTACGCTAGGGGTCACATGCCGATGTACCTACGGGGTATCCGTGGTCACTTCCAAGTCTTCCACATAAAGTGATCTAACATATACATAATTTCTATGGGTTATAATTATAGTAGATATATGTATATACATATGCTTTAAATAGAATTTATGCCTTGTATCTATATTAAACAGGTATTAGGGAGATATATATATATATACTATATATATATTCCTGAAACACATTTAATCCTATTTTTTATACATGTACTCTGTATATATATATATGTATACTAACTTGGGTTGCATACATTAGGGTTATATACATATCAATGTACACGTAATAACCATATACGTATACCAATACTAATACTAATACGTACTTACGTACGTACCAAGTTATGTATCTATATGCCAGTATTCAACATAACAAGTGCGAAGGTCTCCAAGGGAATTATATGCATGCGCACACGTATAAGCAAGAAGGAACTCAAACCTGCGTGCGGAATTGAGACGTGCGTGTCGCGGCGTCGTCGAGTCGAAGGCTGCTCCGGTCAGGTTCAGCGAGGTCAGCGGCGTGCGACGTTGTCGGGCGGCTCTGTCGACGGGGTCCGACGCTCAGTCGGGGCGGGTACAGCGCTCGGCAGTGGGTACAACGCTCGGCGACGGGTACAGCACTCGGCGGTACAGCGCTTGGGGGTACAGCGCTCGGGGGTCCGACGCTCGGGGGTCCGGCGCTCAGCGGTGCAGCGGGTTCGGCTCTGTGCAGCATCGTCCGGCGCTCGGGGGTCTGGCGCTCAGCGGTGCAGCGGGTTCGGCTCTGTGCAGCGTCGTCCGGCGCTCAGGAACAGCGGGTCCAGCTCTCTGTCGATGGGAAGATGAGTCGTGGAAGGGGAAGAGTCGATGATGTTTGGCTAGGTCCGGCGGGAGCAAGGGGAAGGGAATATCGGCTGTAGCTAGGTTAGATGGAAAAGAAATAAAAGGGAAGGGAATACTATATATATATATATATATATATATATATATATATATATAGAGAGACTCGGGTTGACCTAATTATATTGTCTTGGTCCACTCTAGGTAAAGGCCTTGGCTTATTTTGGAGATAGTCCAATGGGTTAGGTTTCTAATGGGTTTAATGAAATTGTGAGAATTTCATGGGTCTAAGGTTTGGAGGCCATGGTTTAAAAGAGATTGATGTTTCACTCCTACAGTCCCAAAATTATGGAAAAATATACATGAAGGGGAAATAGATTTATTCGCGTGTCGCGTCTAAATTATCGAAGCAGCGATAAATTGCAACAATCAATAATTATCCTTAATTATTTAATTACAATTAATATCATGCAAATCATTTACACATTAATTACGGAAAGACGAAAATACCCTTAATCCAAAAAGTGGGGGTGACACTGATCCTGTCATGACCCGTACCCGAAATAGGGATGCAAGTAGTGAACAACGCCCAGCCTATGTCGCAGCATCGACGGTAGAACGCTGTTCGGATAATCTATCTATCTAACAACCAAGATATAAATATGCCACCAATGTAATATGAATACTCAATCACATATCTATAAGATGGAACAATCGTACGAATATGATAAAAGATTAGAAGAGTCACAATATAACTCATAAGACCAAAATAATATCCAATGAGTCAAAGAAATACTAATAGCAATATTGGAGACAAATCCAGTACAAAAGAATCTAACTACTAAGCTACAAGTCCTGGGTCATCTGTCTCAGTTGGGATGAGACCCTCCTAAGCCAAGGTCTCTGACTCTAAGCTAACTACGTCCTGAGGCCCGCAGTGAGTGGGGTACCACTCCTTAGTATCATCTAGAAAAAATATATCTAGTCAGGAAAGGAGCAAAGTACTTCTCTAACAAAAGTTCTAATAATGATATAAACTATGTAACATTAAATAAATATGAATATACAAGATACAATATACAGATACAAGAGATATGCAATAAATAAAATACTGGAAATAAATACAAGAATGAGCAATATATAAATAAACAAGAAATACTAATAACTAATTGAGTGAGTACCAGTTTTAACATGTGATCGGCTTGAAAACTTGCACAAGGATAATAGCCTGGTTAATTATACGTGCGATTTATGATCAACACTCACAAGGATCAAGACATACACAAGGAGGATATGATCATATATCTACACTAAATACTTTCCTCCCCCGACTGGTATTGTGGTTACAACCATTATACATTATGAAATGGGTTTCCATAAGAAGGTCGCTAATCCTCTCATGAATCAATATCTGTATTTGTACAAGAAGAATAAGGAAATAAGGCTTGCCCAAGATATACCGTAAAAATCAAGGAATAATATATCATGACGAGATTCAGATATACCAATCCGTGTAACCATCATATCAAAAAATTAAGGATATCTACACTAGAAATAAGAGACATAGAGGATATCATAAATGAGAGACTATCAGAGAATGTACTCGTGAGGAATCCAGTGAACGGTATCAAAGATGTCCGGTATGGTACCTCGAACACCTAAATATGGAATATTACATCAATACAAGGTTTTAAAATAAAAATAAGTTAAACTAGTCAATTTCTAGGTCATAAATCTATTTCTAAGTCTAAACAATCAAACTAGGTCAACTCTAGGTCAAACTTGCTATTTCTAGGTTGTACGAGTCTATCTCTAGGATATTGGGTCCATAAACTATGTAACTAGGTCATATTAGCTATACTAGGATACTAAAAAACCAACAAGATACCGTATCATAAGATACACAATTTATTAGATATGAAAATATTATAATATGTATACAAACAACAAAATATAATACTCATAACTAAACTAATCCTAAGTGGATACCTTGGTTTTGAACCAAAAGCGGTATCACACCACCTACATACTCATCTTAATGCTCAATCCCAATACCTTGAGTAAAACCCAATACCTTGAAATTACCTTGGTATCACAAGGTAATTCAATATCTAACTTATTAGTACTACCCATACTCCTCACTATACACTAATATATATTTAACTTATGACAATACTATACTAAACTAATATACTAACATACCCCTTCAGATATTCAATACCCGTACCCAAGATACCTCACTCTCATTACCTTGGTGTATCTCAAGGTAATCTAAAAATAATACTAACTAATGTTAACTAGTACTTATGCATATATAAATCTCATATATAAATCTCATATATATATTATATACCAACTTATTTACAATATATACATAACTACTAGCTTACTAATTAATCTTATATATATATATATATATATATATATATATATATATATATACTAAGCTTATCAAATAAATTAGTTAGTTAGCTTATTTAATAAGCTAGTAAGCTAGTTAATTTATTTGATAAGCTTAGTATATATATATATATATATATATATATATACTAAGCTTATCAAATAAATTAACTAGCTTACTAGCTTATTAAATAAGCTAACTAACTAACTAACTAACTAACTAACTAACTAACTAACTAACTGTAGAAGCATGAAAAGTACGCTGGGGAATTATACGCGTAAAACCCCCAACATGCATGAAGCCCGCGTAAAACAGAGCTCCAAGTGCTGTGTGGCATAAAATATGACTTCAGAGCTATTGGTGTACAACAGAGCTTCAACTCTTTCTAGCGTAGAACAGAGCTCCAAATCAACCCGCGTAAGGCAGCACTTTCAGGCTGTTTTGGCGTAAAAAGGTTGCTACACTCTGGCGTAAACTATGTCTGCTTTTAATGCAGCGTGAAGTTGTACGAGGAACTCTTCGTATTCCTCGAATGAACCTGTCAGACAAAACAGTGAACCTGACTCCTAACAAAGAGTACTGCACGACGATCGAGAGGACGGCTGTAATGATGATTCTGCAAAGAGGCCTAGGTTGTCGTTTAGTGACATATCCTTGATACAAGTTGTTTTTATGCACTCAAGGAATATGCTGCCTATTTTACACAGGCAGAAATGAGCCTTTACGCTCAAGATGAGACGAAATCAGACGCCAAGTCAAAAGCTGTTCTTCGTACAGAACTCGAGGCATATCTCTGCAGTTAATACGCGAGATGGGGGCAGATCTCTGCATTTAATGCACGAGATTTTGTTCTATTTTCAATGACTAGGAGAGATAAAATTAGGGCTAATACGCTCACATCACCATCCTTGCATGTTACGCCAACCAGGCTATTTTTAACTATAGGAGTACGCCGTATGCTATCTCCTCGAAATACGCCAACTCAGGCTATATTTGCAAACGTACGTGATAAGGCTATTTAGCCCAGAACACGCTCAAGACCTCAGTCAGGAAGGATAACTGGCTAGTTTTACGCTGGTTATCTGTTATTCAAGCAGCATCAAGCTTTACGCAGAAGTTGGCTTTTTACGCCAACAAGACAGCTATTTGGCTTTTACGCCAACAAGACAGCTATTTGGCTTTTATGCCAACAAGACAACTATTTGGCTTTTATGCCAATAAGACAGTTATTTGGCTTTTATGCCAACCATCTTTACGCGAGGAGCAGTTATCTACGTGGCTTGCATACCGTGATCTTCGATGGGCGATTACACGCGTTACCTCATAATGGAACACGTGTCATACGCAGATTAAGGAGATCATTCAGACGTTGATAGCAGTTATTATAATTGCCGTATAAAGAGTGCTACTCTCTTCACAAAGTTTGGCTTCTATGCCTATTGGACGGTTACTGTGACTGAGCTCTATAAATAGAGACCTTCGGTCATAGGGGAGGAGGATAGGAGAAGGGCGGGGGGAAATCAGAGAGAGAGAGTACATACAGAGAGTGTTGATTGACAACTTTGGCAACGAGAGTTCAATCCCTCATGCAATCTTTGAAGCTTCTTCTTCTTCTTCAGCACTTCTTTGTCATCGTGTGGTCCAAGGGACAAAGTGATTGACCGCAGATCAGACTCCTATAGCAATTTTTTCCCAGAATTATTTTTATTATACTTAACATCCTCGTATAGGATTAATTGTACTCTTTTTTCTTGTTTGTAAACAAAGAAAGAGTTTCGTATAAACCTAGTTTCGTTTCTTTCGTTTATCATCAAACACAAGATGGCGACTCTGCTGGGGACTACTTTCTCATCTGACGAGAAAGCCATTGCTCAACACGATGCTGTATCCATCGGATCGACCAAGAAGATGTTGGTCGTCCAATTCGACTAATCTGCTTATGAAGACATGCTTCGCGCAGGGGGTAGCTCTTATTTCCTCTCTGTCCAGGACAACAGGAAGCTGCGTAAAGTATGGATGCCCCGGACATCCTCTACCCTTCCTGCGGGCTCTTTCTCTCCGACTAACAAGGTTGTGACATCATAACCTGTATGCCTTGTGCGTAAAAATCCGTCTTTCGTCTGTGACGTGGCAGACAAAATTTCTGACAAGGACTCAGCGCCAATTCAGAAACTTTAAATGTGCCCTGCGCGTAAAAATTTGTCTCCCGTCTGTGACGTGGCAGACAAAATTTCTGATAAGGCCTCAACGCCAATTCAGAAACTTCAAACGCGCCCTGCGCGTAAAAATCCGTCTCCCGTCTGTGACGTGGCAGACAAAATTTCTGACAATGCCTCAGCGCAAATTCAGAAATTTTAAACGCGCCCTGCGCGTAAAAATATATCCCCATCTATAAAGAGGCAGATGGACCCTTGGATCACATCAAGGGAAAATAAGTGGCGAATCTCCCGACCGCTAGAGTTGTACGCCACCAAGAGAAGAAGTTGCCCGCTCTTCAGAATACGTGTGACGCTGGAGGCCATTTGAAGACTTCCCATGTTTTACGCGAACCTGTGCAAAGATCCAGATTACGCCAGGGTAGCGTAAAGAAGACCCGCTTCACAGGAAAATATGCTCCACAGATGGATGATGGATCCTACGCTACTCACATGGCTGAACTGCTGTATTCTTATGGCAGGGAGAGAGTTATGGTTCCCAATCTCCACACCCCTACTGATACAAAAAGACAGAATAAGCCTTCTTCTTCTTCTTCGGTTAATCCCCCTGATTTACGTGATTTCTTGATCCAGAAGCGCAAAGACAAGGGATCTTCTAATATGTCTATTACACCCCCTAGGGAGCATTGTTGTAATAGTCATAAAATTGTAGTTAACTACTATTGTTCTAAGGCAAAATAGTCAGTTTTCGACCGATTGAACTACTCTTTGCCTTTACAAGAAGAAGAGCCGACATTCGCATCAGTAAACATGACTTCATACATTCCTAGAGGAAGGTCAAGTTCAAGAAGTCATCCCTCTAGAACTCCAAGCCAAAGGAGATTTGATAGACTCCTTGAGAATATTGAAGCAGGTGTATTTCAAAACACTCGATCGAGGTCGCGACAATCGTCTTCATATTCTTCCGATTCCGACACTGGGGGTCGCCAGTTTCCTGAATGTGATACTGACAGTATAGACTCAATCTCTACAGAGATCTATACCAGACCCTCAGTAGCACCCAGAGAAATTAGAGTTTATGCCATTGGAGATAAACATGAAGAGGCTTCCCCATCAGGAAGTACTGAGCAACACATCGCTGTATTGGAAGCATCGCTTAAAGAGATGCATTCCATGATGGAGAGTATGCGTCAGACGATGGTGACTCAACATGCAGCTGCTATAGCCCAAGCATCGGTTCCTCTGACTCAACTACGTGTGGGGGTGGACATGCCACCATCCAACGCAAGCCATGAGCCTGTTCAAAATCAAGAATCATCTGCTCCTCAACCTCTGAACCCGGAGAATGTATTGCCTCATGTTGGAGCTACAATACAACCGACCTCTCACCACTCTGCGGTCCCTTTCCCAACTGAAGATCCGATGCAGGCAGTTCAGGAATTGAAAGCCCAATTTGATGCCTTGAAGCATAAGGATCAGCTCAAGAAGTTGGGAATCAACCAGCCATACCCAGCTATCTGGGACGAGATCCCTTTCCTACCAAAATACAAACCACAGCCTATGGTTTTGTTTGAGGGAAAGATGTCACCAAGCCAGTACATGAACTACTTCAGCATGATGATGGTATTGTTTCAAGGGAATGACGCCCTTCTCACTCGAGTGTTTAAGGGCTGTCTGTCTGGGGTAGCATATCAATGGTACCATAGTCTTGAGTACAATTGCATTACTTCTTTTGAAGATTTCAAGACTCTGTTCTTCGCTCAATTATACGAAGGAGAGATGGACATGTCTATGTCATCACTCATCGAAGTTAAGTAGAAGAAGAAAGAGAACGTTCGTACTTTTATTGAATATTTTCGTCAGGCTACTTTGCAGATGCCTCCTGGAGTTCCGGATTCAGCCTTGGTGGATATTTACAGGAAGAACCTTCTCCCACTGATCTCAGTGTTCACGAGACCATATTAGTTCCATGATTGGCCCTCGTTTATCATCTCAGCGGTAGCCGCTGAAGATAACAGTCAGAAGGTGCATGACAATGGAATCATGATCTCTACCTCTGATAGAGGAAAGCAGTCATCCTCCAATAACGATCATACTCGTAGTTCCAAAGGAAATAAAGCTTTGGCAATCAACACGTCCAGGCAACATACTCTAGTGACTACGTAGACGAATCATGGGACTTTCAGGCCTAAAAAAGAATATTCTTTTGACGACGATGATATTCCGAGCATATTCGATTGTCTAGTCAAAAGTGGCAAGCTCACTCTCCCCGAGGTAAAGCGGCTAAATAAAGTCGGCAGTACCAATAACCCCAAGTACTGCATTTTCCACAGGTACATACATCACCCTATAAAGGCCTGTTATGTACTAAAAAGAAAAATCTAGGAGTTGATCGACGCCAAGGCCATCACTCTGCGTAATAGCGAGAAGACGGTTACTGCCAACATGATCTCTATCCAATTTGGCAATCTGCCCCCTCAGGAAGTCCCGGATGGTCTAGTACCTATTCCGCGGGCAATGATGAACATTGTTAATCTCCCTCCGACCAAGGGTCAAAATCATGACCTGGTACCCCTAACTACCAAGCGTGGTGAGATTATATGGGTTCATCCTGATCTGGTGTCAGAGATTGAGGAAGAGACTCAAGTTGCTAAAGCTAAGTCTAAAAAGAACTCAAGATGTAAACCATGCCACATGGTTGCAATATCCCCGACATCAGAAGAAGAGTCTTTGGCTACCGGAACCCGTTCAGGGAAAGCCTACCTCAAGGTCTATGGAGAAAATTGGGAAGAAGCGACGGCAGACACTTCAGCTTCCAAACTTCCAGAGCCTGAACCTGTTATACTAGAGGCAGGTCCTTCTAGACCAACCTCGACGGACAAAGGCAAGCAAAAAAAAGTTTATTTTGATAAACCTTTGAAGAATATTCAAAACAAAGGTTTAGAGAAACCATATAACTTTGACATCTTGGCCAGTTGGCTAATAATCCAGCCAGATTGTCCATTTTTGAGCTACTTAGGCTATCCAAAGACACTCGTCAAGCCTTGAGTGAAGCATTAATGCAGGCGGATGTATGCCTGACTCAGCTCAAGTCCCCTGATAAAGAGCCTGTAGCGTGTCCTCATTGCCATAGTGTGATGGAAGTGGTCCCTAATATCACTTTCACTCAAGAGGACATGTTGTTGAAACATAACAAACATGACAGGCCTCTTTATTACACCGGATACGTCGGCTCCATGGAGGTAGACCAGATTCACATAGATCCGGGATCGTCGATCAGCATTATCCCTCATAGTCTACTAAGACCATTGAGAATTCCTACAAGCGAACTGGCGTACACTACCACTACAATCGTGGACTTCAATGCCAGGAAAAGTAAGCCGTTGGGAAAGATTCGTCTGAGGATCCAGATTGGTGACCTTAGATCAGTGGCTACATGCTACATCATTGATTCGGAGGTGTCTTACAATATTCTGTTGGGCAGACCGTGGATCCACGATCACAATATTGTCCCTTCAACTTTACACCAATATTTCAAATATATAGACGCCCAAGGGACAGTGAAGACAGAGTTTGCTGATCTCAACCCGTTTAAAGGAGTTGAGTCCTACTATTTTGATTCCATGTTATACACCCAAGACTACATGAAGGAGGTGTCAGGTAAGAAGGAAGAGGAATCCTACCAGGAGCCAGGAGAACCATCTGCTGAGCAACCTTTGTCAATCCAGGTGAAAGGACGGACTACCCGTCCGAAAGTCATGGAACCCATGGCTATCCACTTGAGCAAAACCAAATCGGGAGGAGGAAGTGATCCCCTAGTGATCACTCTGAACCAGAAGCCTCCACCTTTGGTCATCAACCTTAGGTGGTGTCTGACGATAATAAAGATTCTCTTTTCCAACCAGGAACGTGGTGTCTGACGATAATAAAGATTCTCTTTTCCAGTATACTGATGCTCAATTTCCTAATCAGGAATCCTCCCCCCATAACGATATAGAGCCTATAGCACAAAAATTCTTGGAAGCTATAGACTCCTATCATCCGTATGTATGGAAAGTAGCATCAACCTCTAATGTCATCACGACATATAGGCCACATGAAGATTCTATCTTTATTGTTCCACCTACTCGCAACGATCAGCATCCAATAGTCTTTGGTCGCATGCAGAACATACCGATTGTACAAGAAGATTTTTACGAGTCTGATGCTGGGAAAATACAGGTTCACAGATATAGCCAACAGGCTTTGAAGATTATGCAAAGCATGGGTTATGACTTAAAGTTGGAGTCAGGCCTCAACTATAGAAAAGGCAGACAAATACCGTTGCATGGTGATCCCTACTGTCAACGAACTCATTTCAGGTTAGGGTATACCACGTCTCTTGCAACTTCGAACAACTCTGAGTCAAGTGAGGAGACCATTTCCTCTTCTCAGGATGGTTCATCGTCCTCCGATTCATATGATAAACTCGAACAGGTATTGTCAGTAAATACAGTATTGACAGATTCTCTCGAAGCAGAGGAACAAGAATTTGAACCATTTAAAAATGAATCTTGGGCACAACAAATGGATATACAATGGGAACTCTGGTTCGAGCAAAAAGAACCACCCACTGAAGATAAAGTTATCCATGTCAATGTTGGGGATGAGTCTTCACCAAAGCCGATATTTATCAGTAATAATCTTTCCGAAGAAGAAAGGGAAGAAATGATCCAGCTGATAAAAGAATATATCGATATCTTTACGTAGAATTACGAGAATATGCCAGGTCTTGATCCTAAAGTGGCTACCTACAAACTCAACATACTGCCCAATTCAAAGCCTGTAAAGCAACACCAACGTCGGTTCCGCCCGAATATGATGGATGCCATTGAAGCTAAAATCAAGAAATTGGTAGCCTGCGGGTTCATCCGGGAAGAACAACATCATGATTGGGTCGCCAATGTTGTCCCGGTCATGAAGAAAAGCGAGAAAGTTCGTATTTGCATCGACTTTCGAGATCTAAATGCGGCCTGCCCTAAGGATGAGTTCCCTCTTCCCATCACAGACGTCATGATCGATAATACGTGCAGTTTTGAGCGCATATCTTTCATGGACAAATTTTCATGATACAATCAAATTAAGATGAATCCTGAAGATGAGAAGCATACTGCCTTCCGTACACCACTGGGGGTGTATTGCTATACAGTCATGCCTTTTGGATTGAAAAATGCCGGAGCTACATATCAGCGAGCTATGAGTAACATATTCCATGAGCATCTACGCAAAACGGTGGAATGTTGCGTAGACGATATCGCTGTCAAAAGTTGCCTCAAGGATAATCACATCCAAGACTTGAAGACAGTGTTCGAGTTGATGCGCCAACATCAACTCAAAATAAACCCTATAAAGTCCTTTCTCGGTGTATCCAGTGGCAAATTCCTGGGATTTATTATTACCGCTAAAGGCATTCAAGTTGACCCTGATAAAGTAAAGGCTATCCTAGAAATGCGACCGCCCCATAATCTAAAAGAACTCAGAGGATTTCAAGATCGTCTGGCTTATATCATGAGATTCATATCCAACCTCTCTGGGAGGTGTCAACATTTTTCTTGCCTGATGAAGAAAGGTGTGTCATTCGTTTGGGACAAAGCCTGTCAGCAAGCGTTTAATGACATCAAACACTATCTTACTAATCCTCCAGTTCTTGTGCCTTCCGTCATAGAAAGACCATTTTTGCTGTATGTTCGAGCAATGGATCATTCTTTAGGAGCTCTCCTCACACAGAAGAACAATGAGGGTCATGAACAGGCTATCTACTATCTAAGTAGGATGATGGTCAGAGCTGAACACCGGTACAACCCAGTGGAAAAAGAATGTTTAGCCCTAATGTTTGCCATTCAGAAGATGCGATATTACGTGACAGGCCAAACTATTCATATCATCTCCAGAATTAATCCTCAGGTATTGATGAATAAGCCAAGTGTTCTTAATTCCCGACTCACGACTTGGGCGATGTTATTAACACCGTATGATATGGTGTACGTCCCTCAGAAGTCCATGAAAGGTCAAGCCTTGGCTGATTTCTTAGCTGCTCACCCAATTTCGGAAACCTCCAAACTATACGAGGATATTCCCGACGAAGTTGCAGAATGTAATTCCGCAATAGAAGGTGATATATGGCAGCTATTCTTCGATGGTGCCTCCAGGACTGGTCCCAAGGGAAACGTGGGTTCAGGAGTAGAAATTGTTCTGGTGACTCCTGATAAACTCGTCATCTATCGAGCATATTCTCTTAGCGAACCCTGCTCTAATAATGTGACAAAGTATAATGCTCTACTAATCGGGCTTCAAGTCGCCAAAGAATTGGATGTTAAATACCTGAAAGCTTTTGGTGATTCCCAGCTGATCGTCAATCAGGTCAGAGGAATATATGAAGTCCGCAATCCAGACCTCATTCCTTATCACCAAGCAACGATCGAGATAGCCATGTCTTTCAAAGGATTCTTCCTAGAGCACGTGTCTCGATCTCAAAATTTGGAAGTTGATGCTCTTGCCAGCCTAGCTACAGATCTAGCTATTCCTATAAGAAGGCAGAATTCAGTGATCCTTCTCAACATAGATTTATTCTGTGTGAAAAATAATTTTCACATAGAACGCAGTTACGCTATAAACGCGGCTCCTCCTAAGAGAGACTGGAGAAGTCCCTTTATAGACTTCGTGTCATACGGGATCTTACCAGAGGATCCTAAAGAAGCAATATCTATCAAAAGACGATCACTACGTTTCTATTTTGATACTTCTTCACAGAGTCTATATCGCCGAACATATGATGGACTATTGTTACGATGTCTCTCTGATGATGATGCAAAACGGGTTATCCAAGAAGCTCATGACGGTGTATATGGAGCACATCAATCCGGTCCTAAGTTACAGGATCGTATCAAGAGGATGGTCTACTACTGGCATACTATGATTACAGATGCCGTGAAATATATGAGACAATGCAAAGCCTGTCAGGTTCATGCGGATTTTATACATCAGCCTTCTGAGTATCTACCTCCTACTATGGCATCATGCCCCTTTGAAGCATGGGGTATGGATATCATTGGTCCGATTCACCCGTCATCTTCTAGAGGACATCGGTTCATATTGACTATCACCGATTATTTCTCCAAATGGGCGTAGGCGATCCCTCTTGCTGAGGTAAAGACATCCAACGTGATCAGCTTTATCAAGCACTATGTAATTTATCGCTTAGGGATACCCCGAAGGATAATTCATGACAATGGGCCTCAATTCATCAGCCAAGCATTTCACCAATTTTGCGATAAGAATCAGATACAAAATATGGCCTCAACGGCATATAATCCTGCTGCTAATGGTTTGGCGGAAGCTTTCACCAAAACCATCATCAAACTCTTGAAGAAGTTTGTCTCTTTGAACAAAAAAGATTAGAATGAGAAGCTGGGAGAATGTCTCTGGGCATACCGTACAATGGTACGAACACCAACGGGTTGTACCCTATTCTCATTAGTCTACGGGCACTACCAGAAAAAGTCAAATTAGCGACGCCCAAAAACGTCGCTAAATGACAAAAAAACTTCGCTAAACATGTTTAGCGACGTAATTAGCGACGTTTTAAAGCAGTCGGAAAAAATCAGGTCGCTAAAACAAAAAATGTCGCTAAACGTCGCTATACCGACGTTTTTTAGCGACTTTAATGTGTCGCTAAATTTAGCGACGTTTAGCGACGCCACGTCACTAAATAGCAACGTTTATTAAAGTCGCTAAACGTCGCTAATTAGCGACTTATATAGCGACGTAACAGTGACGTCTTTAATGACCTGGCAGTACTGCCATGTCAGCATTTTGTGACGTACAACGACGTATTTAGCAACGTTTAGCGACGTAATTAGCGACGGCGTTTGACGTTGCTATGTAGCGACTTGTTTACCGACGTATAAAAAATATCGCTAGGTGTCGCTAAATACGTCGCTAAATTTACAAAAAAATTAAAATAAAAAACTAAATTGTTCAAAACTGTAATTAATAAATTTCTAATTAAAAATAGACCCGGAGAAACCCTCCATTGAATTCTCTGGGTTCGCCGACCCCTTCGGTGGAACACTCAACACCGGATTAACAACATTTAATATGAATAAAAGTATCACAGTCATACAATTAATACACACAAATATCACAGTCACACAATACATAATATATAATTATCACAGTATAACAGGGCATAAACAACGTCACAAAATGTATATTATCACAGTCACACAAAATACATAATATATAAGTATATGAAACATCACAGTATCAATCTCGAGGCTATCCAATACGCTGGGGCAGATACCAGTCCCTCAAATACTGCGCATAAACAACGTTTATGTTATCAATCTCTGCTATGGGTGCTGGGTGACTGGAACTCCCCGTCTGAGATATAGCCGCTATAGGTGCTGGGTGACTGGAACTCCCCGTCTTAGATACAACAGGTGGTAGCTCTTCCTCCTTAATAGTAGGAGGCATCACTTCCTTCTTAACAGTAGGAGGTATCGCTCTCTTGGGTGCCATCTGGTAAGATAGATGAAAACAAAGAACATAATTGATAACAGATATTACTTAAGACATATCCTTAATAATGCGGAATGGAAGAATTAGATGACTCACAAAGAATTAGCTGTTTGTTACAGTATAATAATGATACCATAATAGCTATTGCTCAATATTTTGTCCTAACAATAAAAATACTATAAGATGTATCTAGTCAACCAACGGATACAAATCTATTGGTAGTGTTGATGATGGAGATGATAATACGAATGATGATGATTATTAGGGTTTTGTCAAGTCTTCTATTTTATTGGCCCAACTTATAACACTACTCCATATTGCTATTCTAATTGATATCAACTTCTCTTAACCAATATCTTACTATCTAACCTATCTTAACCAATTACCTATCTACCTTGGCACTCAACACTTAACGGCTGAACCACATAAGCCAATGTTTGGTTTATTGAATTCTCATATTCAAGGAAGGTAATGGTATTCTTACGGCTGAAACACATCATTCGCATCCTTAAAGGTTGTTCCAAGTATGGAATCCAGTCCTTCATATCTTTAAGTGCAGGTTCACATTTCTTTCAGATATCGTCTCCCAATAAATAAGTTGAACTCATATCTCCTGTACTGTTCATTCTTGACCCTTCAATTTGGTAAATAGAAATGTGCAACATTCTCTTAATGATTTTAAGACTAAAAAAAATTAACTACATCTCACTTCGCTAAATAAATTATTTGGTCAACTATCACTAAAGCTCTATCAAACTTATTAGTAGTGACTTCTCATAACATTAGAAAAAGTAGTAAAACAAAACTGGATACAATAGGTTCCTCATATTCAAATCAAGTTGAAACTACTAGTCGATTCATATCATACCAATAATATGAAAAGACCACAACTTTGGCTCTCTTAATAAAGAGAGTTCAATCAATTTCATGTCTATTGAACACTTTTATTGTTACATCTTTGTCAGAGGATAGGCACATATTCCTCTCAGATATAATCGAAAAGAAAGAACTGTCCACATATTGTTAGTACCATACATCATTATGCATAATATTGATTCATCATCCCATTAGATCATCCATTAATTTTCTTACATAACAATAATTTCATTCTCACTACCATATTTCCTCTTGGACTAAGTTGTACTGTATTAGTGGGGAAGGAAGTGCCACAAACAACTAATGCAAATGGGACAACCATAAACATGAACATCAAGTACAAGTAATATTCTGACTTATGATGTGAGAACATCATAATTGGCAAAGCACAATATCGAAACATGAGAGCACGATACTATTAAAGAATTATAGATTATACACAGACTTATTAAGATGCATTATTAATCAGCCTGTAAAGTTGTATATTGGAATGAAGCATGTAAGAGTGACCTAAAAAGTTAAATAACAAGCCACCAAATTGATCCCCAGCCTTAACCCAGATCAAAAAACCTAACCCTAACCCTAACCCAGGTCAAAAAATCTAACCCTAACCCTAACCCTAACCCCTGATCAAAAACCCTAAACCTAACCCTAACCCTAACCCAGGTCAAAAAACCTAACCCTAACCCTAGGTGTCGTGTGTGTCTGTCAGTGTCTGTATGTGTGTGTGTGTGTCTGCGTCTGTGTGTGTGTGTCTGCGTCTGTGTGTGTGTCGTGTGCGTCTCTGTGTGTGTGTCGTGTCTGTCAAGTGTGTGTTGTGTCAGTGTCACATGTGTGTGTGTGTGTGTGTGTGTGTGAGAGAGAGAGAGAGAGAGAGAGAGAGAGAGAGAGAGTTAGGGTTTACCTAGAGCTCGAGGAGGAGGAGGGGGATGCCGGAGTAGCCGCAGCCGTGGAGAGCCGGTCGCTGGTCGCCGGAGAAGGGGGGTGGGAGAAATCGAAAGGTTACGAAAACTTTCAAAATTTTCGCAGATGGGAGAAAAGAAAACTGAGCCATAATTAACCAAAATTTAGCGACGTTTAGCGACGTAAAAAAATGTCACTAAATAAAAATTTAGCGACGTCAAACACGTCGCTAAATACGTTGCTAAATATTTTTAATACATACGTCGCTAATTACGACGCTAAACGTCACTAAATTATACATATTAGCGATGTTTAGCGACCTTAATCAAACTTATAGTGACTAATATTTTTAAATCTTAATAAAAGTCACTAAACGTCGCTAAATGTCGCCATTCAGCGACGTCTAGCGACATTTTTAACGGAGTCACGGATTTAGCGACATTTTTGTTCGGAGTCGCTAAAATGCGTCGCTAATCCCGCTTTTTCTAGTAGTGGGGTGTTAAGCAGTTCTCTCCATTGAAGTCCAAATTCTATCACTCAGAATAGCAGTGGCTAATGAGTTGACTCAGGAAAATAATGATCAATTAAGGCTTCAAGAGCTAGAAGGATTAGACGAGAAATGCCTTCAAGCTCAACAGCGCATTGCATTCTACCAGGCACGCATTTCCAGGGCTTTTAACCAAAAAGTGAAGGAAAGAGTGTTCAAAGTTGGTGAGCTAGTTTTAGCTGTGAAAAGGCAAATGAACATTACGTATAAAAGTAAGGGAAAATTCCAGCCCAAATGGGAGGGCCCTTATGTAATTGAAACAACGTTTTCAAACGGCGCTTACAGATTAACCAAGCCTAATGGAGATTTGATAATGGCTCCTATCAACGACAAATTCCTGAAGAAGTACTATGCTTAATCTTCCTTGCTTAAACGGAGTATGATGAAGATCTCATTATGACGATACTACGTACAAAGATTAGTTGGATCATATTCTATCATGTCCATATAACCTCTGAATAGATATGTTTAACTAATTTAGAACTTCAAAACTTATCATGTCCATATGACCTCTGATAGTGTTTTGTATACAAATTTAGTTGGATCATATTTTATCATGTCCATATAACCTCTGAAAAGATATATCCAGCTAAAACTTACCGAAAGTATATCACGTCCATATTACCTCTGATATCACTTTCATACTAGCCTATTATTTATATTCTAAAATAATGGGTCCACAAAGTCAGAAGAAGTATCTTTATTATCTCTGGGAATAACAAATTACAGAAGAAGTAAAAAGGTACATCATTGGGGAGGAGCAGTTAAATCGCGAATCTGTTGCGCCAAAGCAGCCATCCTCTCATTCCTGGAGTTCAAAATGTTAGCACGAGCCCGCTCCAGCCTTGCTTCGTCATCATTTAAGAAAGATAGTTCGGTTAAAGAATCAACAAAACTTGCATGGATGACACTCACATGTGTCAAGTTCTGCTGAGCTGTCTTCACTTGGCCCCCAAATACATCACAAACTGCCGATGCCTTGAGAAGCCTCTCCCTTGTCTGGGCAAGTTCAACTTCCAATTCTTGAACCCTCGCTTCATATCCCTCACATTCGGCATGGTACCGAGTTAGCTGAGGGATACTCTCCACCAATACTGCCTGCTCTTTCTCCATCTCTTGTTGTTGTTCCTAGATGAATTTGTTTAAAGATTCAATATGCTGAGCATGTTTCGCGGTTAGAGAGTCATACTCAGCTTGAACCAGGTCATCGATGCTGCCTCGGGATAGTTTTAAATATTCGTTAATGGGTTATTCTAAACCATTAACTATTTGCTCTAGCGCATCAGCTCTTTCAGCGTCATTGGAATTCCTAATCGGCGCTATAGTAAGCTTGGAAGACGTCTTAAGAGCAGCAAAGCCTAGGTTCTTCTCCAGCACCATGGATATCAATTCTTTCAAAGTGCGATAGAATATGCTAGTATATTGTTCAACTAGCGTAGAAAAGATCGAATGTACGTTGGGAGTGGCCGCAATATCGATGAATCTCCTATCCAAAAGGACTGTAGAGGATGTTGCCACAGTCGTTGCTTCAACATATGGCACGACAAAGGAAGAGACACCAACAACAGTTGAAGTTGTTGGCATACTCGACAAAGAAGGCACAGTCGAGATAATGGGCTCATCCTCCTCTGATGTTATTTGGACTGCTACTGGCAGGATGACACCCGAGAATGCTGCGGATGAAAGATCGGCAGCTTCAAAGCATGCTTCTTCGACGTCGGGCACCGCCGTTTCATCAGCTGGATCCGCAACAAAGTCAGAGGTTGTGTAAACTCCGCCCTCTCCAGAGATGTCTTCGCCTGAAAAGGAGACAACAGAAAGTTAATATCAATTCGATGTTAATTTTCCTAAAAGAAGCGTAAAGACAACATTTATCCATGGTTGATGGTATGTATGTTGTGATTGTAGCCTGTATAACTAAATTATTTCTTAATGATGCTAAACAAGATGTCATACCTGGAGAAGATGGTGCACCAAGTGACGTTTGAGGGTAGTCATCCCAGTCGTCACCCAGATCCACTCGAGGTTCGTCGGGTAGAATCTTGCTGGAAATACTTACAGACGAAGGAGGGGTTATTCCTATTATTTGTCTGGATAAAGGTATATTGATTCTTAATATGCTCGGTCTCGAAGGCGATCTCGAAGCACTACCAGTAGCAGTAGTAGCGGCAGCGATCGCAAGCAAAGAATCTCCGCCACTGTCAGCCGGAACTGTGGAGGTTCCCTCTCTAAAAGGCGAAGGACCTCTGATCAAAGAATTATCCCCAACAGGGGAAAAAACAGGCTCACTCCTAGAGGCCCCCTTGGTGGAAGTCCTTTTAGGACCTCTGACAGTCTTCTTCTTGCGGGGGGAAGGCTCTTTCAGAGTAGAAGCCTTTCGCTTATTTGAGATAACGAGAGGTTCTGCTGGCGGAGCTATTACACCTCTCGATATTATTAATAAAAAATTGTCTGCACCGGTAGTGTCTTCACCTTCATCAGAGAAGACGGATGGGATCTTCTCTCTTCTAGTGGATTTATGGGAGGGCATCCTGAAACTTCCATACACATCAAAATCATGTTGCAAGGTATTGATGGACGCGTAAAACTGTGCGTATGAGTGAAGAACGCGCAACTCTATGGAGACAGAAGTTGCAGGCACAGCAAAAATTATACCAGTACAACCCGTGATGAAATACCGCCATCCTTTGGCTCCATCAATAAGTCACCTTTGGACTTGAAGCTGGTGATGGGATTCCCCATATACAACTGGTCGTACCCAAATTGTCTGGTGAACCGGCTGGGCAGATAAGGCTCCAAGTAGCAGTGGTCCTCACTTCTGTACAGCAGGTGGGAAGGTCTAATGCAGACCAACCAATAAAAGGCTTCAGGAGAAAGAATAGTCCTCCCTTGACCTGCATCCTTAAGTTTTGTCCCCTGTTGATTGATATGTACGGGGGGAACGAAACAAAAGAGCTTCCAACCATGGGCAAAATTTAACGCTCGACGATAATCTATGACGCTAGTCACATTCCAAAGGAAATTCTTGTAATTCAACAAAAAGTTATTTCCTGAACCGCTGACAGATCCGGGAGACATCACTCTGGTGTTGTGAAGGATTAACCATCCCATCATATATAGGAATGGTAATTCTACTCTAGGATATCCTTTACGCTGTGTATCATCTGCGAGCAGCCCATCAGTAATGGCCCTCAGGCCAGCTTGTATTCTGTATACCATGGCAGGGAGTGGGCCTAGTCTTGCTCCGAACACCAAATGCACTACGGGCCATATAGTATTGCGATGAATGCGATCCACAGACGCGATACCACGTACTACCCATCGGCGTAGCCAAACAGAGAGGAAGCCAGCCAGTTAAGCTTTCCTTGACAGAGGCTTGCGACAATGCCTCGTATAACTGAAGGCTTTAGTGCTTGCAGGATAACCCCCTATCTCCTCATCAAGAATATAATCTGAAGCCCCTGCATCTTCAATGAGGTCATCGACCGTGTTGGCACTAAGCATGCTCAGGAGGTTCAAGGGCTTATCTCGGCTATCTACAACCTTGTCCGGCTTAGCATTTCTGGCCTGATGGAAGAAGAGGTAGGATAACCATTTGTTAATATGGGCCAAATCAGAGGGCTCTTTCTAGAAGGTGGTACAGGCGAGATAGTGGCTCATCAGCTCTTGGTACACCGCCACTGCCCGAGGGTTTGTATCCCTCAACTCCCTGTTTGTGAAAATGTACTCTTCATAAGGAGTGTCTCCCATTGGCAGCTTTGAAATTTCTGCCATCTCATGAAGGGCTAAGCCCAACTCATCTAGCGGAGTGGCGAAAGTCCCAGTAAGTGAGTTGTACCGCTCCATCAAAGCTAAGAACAAATTAGGGTTGACAGGTAGCCCAACACTGGTGGCACTCACAGCTGCAAACAAGCCAATACTTTCCAGTTATGTCTGAAAGTGCTTCAGGGCCCAGGCAGTTAAACTGGCCCATCGAAGATTCCCGGGGCTAAGCCATCCACTGGTACGAGGGTTAACCTTGGGGTACACTCCTCCCTGCCCCATAAAGTCATTGCAGAAAGTCGATATTTGAACCGGCTGGATCAGTGACGTGTCTTCACTCGGGACGCTGCCCGACAGTAATCCCCTGAAAGGCATAACAGGGCCTGAAGGACTTCTCATAAAGACTCCTCAGTTCACTCCTTTCTTGTATGAGATCTTCCCTGGCCGCCCATGAAGATCTGGAGTCAGAGTCTATACCATCTTCCTGGGATGTGTGGCATAGAAGAAGGCCGAGATAGGGAAATCTCTGGGCATCCTTGGCAGATACATGACCATGCCCTCAGCAGTAAACACCCAATTTTCCTTCTTGGGCTTTGTTTGGGATTGTTTATCGATAGCATACCCGAATAAGAAACCTGGTTTCTTATATTCAGTCCCATCTATATATGTCAGGGGCTCCCCACTGATCATACTCAGCAGCATTCGTTCTCCTTGGGACGAGATCAAAGTTCTCCTTTCTTGAGGATACTCGGTTCCAGAGATAGGGAATGTCACATGGGACAAGTCCTCCAGATAATTGGAATTCAGTATCCCAGCAGCAGAGCCCATCACTTCAGCCAAAGGAGGGATCTGTAGGTCCACTGCAAAACGCAAGAAAACAAGTCAATTTTACGCTAGACGCTACACTCTTGCAGTATATACCAAAGCCTAACAGTCTGAGCTTTTACGCTCGATTGCAAAAACTCGAGTCTTACGCTGGAATCTATTTTTATTTCAGTGCGTAAAACTCAAGGTTGGCAGTATACGCCAAAAATCTAACAGTCTGAGTCTTTACGCCAGACTGCCAAAATTTAAGTTTTTACGCTAGAATTTACATTCAGCGCGTAAAACTCAAAGTTTGTAGTATACGCCAAAATTTTGACAGTCTGAGCTTTTACGCCAGACTGCGAAAATATGGAGTTTTTACGCTAACACATTAGGAATGTGGACGTAATGATAAAATATCTCTGTGCATCATCTTCCTCGAAGAGGCTCTTAGCACAGAAGATGACCTTGCGCGTACACATACAACGTGTGCGAAGGGTTTTATTCCTCTCAAAGTCTTTACCTGTGATGCCCGATACGCAGCTCGACGGTGGAGCACTCCGTTCAGAACGGGGCTCGCTCAGCCTAATGGGGGTTGCTCGTGCTTGAGAAGAGGAGCGAGATGAGGAAGCAGCTTTCTTTCCCTTAGCAGTGGAAGCCTGTTTCGGTGCCATGGCGAAACTCAAGGTTCTCAGGGAAGAGGCGAAGAATAAGAGTTCTCGAAGAGAAAAGGTTTTTGCAGAAACAGGTGAAGGGTTTTTCTCAAGACCTTGGGCTATTTATAGAGTTCGGATAACTCTTCGAATCCCTAACCAAATCCGATTTTTAATATTCGATTATGATTGGGGACCACGTTAGCCTATCATTTATAGAGTTCGGACAGTCATGCTGCGTAGTGGATCCAGATTTTACGCGCAGAACAGATCTATGATTTTACGCTCAGCAGCTTTTTACGCTCAGAGACTACAAATCTACGATTTTATGTACAGAAGCTTTTTACGCTCAAAGGCTACAAATCTACGGTTTTACGTTCAGAGGCTACAGATCTATAATTTTATGCTCAGAAGCTTTTATGCTCAGAGGCTACAAATCTACGATTTTACGCACAGAGGCTACAGATCTATGATTTTATGCTCATAAGCTTTTTACGCTCAGAGGCTACAAATCTATGGTTTTACGCACAGAGGCTACATATATATGATTTTATGCTCAGAAACTTTTTATGCTCAGAGGCTACAAATCTACGGTTATACCCTCAGAGGATACAGATCTATGATTTTACGCTCAGAAGCTTTTACGCTCAGAAGCTAAACAGATGCTACGGATCTATGACTTTTCGAGAAGGCCAATTACAAGGGTTTACGCAAAAAATGCTCCTTTTTTGCTACAAAATATTCCAAGTGCCTGAAACACACAGATGTCAGCATTGAAGATGACTCTTCTTTCTGGGCCATTGGAAGTTCATTTGAAGCCTAGCCAGAATCCTTTGCATCTAAGATCAAGTATGGCCTGTTTGGCTAACATTTTTGGCCCTGTTTTCGAGGAATTTTTGGAAGCCATTCTTGATGAAGTTCGGAACAGAAATTCTTCGTATCAGAGAAGTGACAGTTCAGAATTCTATGCGACTCCTCGTCCAAAAATAGCATGACAGTTGGATCATCAAGACAACTTAATGCTAGAAAACTTTTTTTATGCATCTTCCGTTACGCGTAGAAGTCGGGACGTGACCGGATAATCGTTTATCAGAGTCAGCGTAAAAAATTACTCAAACGTGTCGAAGCTGCACATTATCAGACTTTCTCACAGCAAATATGGCAAACTAGCAATGCGTAGAAGAAGACAAGTTTATTAATCATGATTATATATGATGAAAATTCTTTTTTTATAAAGGATTATTCATTAATATTCAATATCACGATGGGAATCTGTTGTGCCAGGTTCTCATATTGGTGGAGATCTTTTTCTTCTCCTACGGTACTTCATCGGCTTCTGCGGCCGATGAGCAAGAAAATGATTAATGGCGGGAGGATACAAAACTGGGCCTGTTTTATTCAAGCCCACCCTCCATACGCCATGGCAGCTACGCCCTAGAATTATGTTAGGGATTCAGACCCAACCCAATACTGGAAGACAGGGCCAAACTGCCTACCTACGTCCAGCTTCATAATAGGAGAAAATACAGCTAGCAAGCTGTGTGGTCCGATGAGACCCTTCCTCCATCCTGGACGAATCGCCATATAAAATTGCTAATTATCCCGAGCAAAGGAAGCTATGATATCCTTCCATGATCCATCATTGCAGAGGATATTTGCTCGAAGATGCCTCTTTTTACGGCTCCTTACATGTTGGAATAGCATGATCTTCTTCTTCCTCAGGTCAGCCCAATGGATCTCGGCAACCATCTCTTTTGGTGAAGAAAGTATGGAAAGACAGGTTCACTCGCTTGCCTTTATATAGGCAGAAGAGAACATACCAAATCCCAATAAATTCCTAAAATTTGCCGAGAAATCAGCCTCGCAGAACGAGTCAAATTTGACCATTTTATGCTTCATTCAAAGTATTTCAAATTACAAGGAATTTAAAAACTTTGAAGGGGGTCTTGTATAAGCATAAAAAGTACGCTAGGGAATTATACGCGTAAAACCCCCAATATGCATGAAGCCCGCGTAAAACAGAGCTCCAAGCATTGTGTGACATAAAATATGACTTCAGAGCTATTGGCGTACAACAGAGCTTCAACGCTATCCAGCGTAGAACAGAGCTCCAAAATAACCCGCGTAAGGCAGTACTTCCTGGCTGTTTTGGCATAAAAAGGTTGCTACACTCCGGCGTAAACTATGTCTGCTTTTAATGCAGCATGAAGTTGTACGAGGAACTCTTCGTATTCCTCGAATGAACCTGTCAGACAAAACAGTGAACCTGACTCCTGATAAAGAGTACTGCACAACGATCGAGAGGACGGCTGTAATGATGATTCTGCACAGAGGCCCAGGTTATCGTTTAGTGACATATCCTTGATACAAGTCATTTTTACGCACTCAAGGAATACGCTGCCTATTTTATATAGGCAGAAATGAGCCTTTACACTCAAGATAAGACAAAATTAGACGCCATGTCAAAAGTTGTTCTTCGTACAGAACTTGAGGCATATCTCTGCAGTTAATGCTCGAGATGGGGGCAGATCTCTGCATTTAATGCACAAGATTTTATTCTATTTTCAATGACTAGGAGAGCTAAAATTAGGGCTAATATGCTCACATCACCATCCTTGCATGTTACGCCAACCAGACTATTTTTAACTATAGGAGTACGCCGTATGCTATCTTCTCGAAATACGCAAACTCATGCTATATTTGCAAAGGTACGTGATAAGGATATTTAGCCCAGAATACGCTCAAGACCTCAGTCAGGAAGGATAACTGGCTAGTTTTACGCTGGTTATCTATTATTCATGCAGCATCAAGCTTTACGCAGAAGTTGGCTTTTACGCCAACAAGACAGCTATTTGACTTTTACACCAACAAGACAGCTATTTGGCTTTTATGCCAATAAGACAGTTATTTGGCTTTTATGCCAACCATCTTTACGCGAGGAACTGTTATCTACGTGGCTTGTATGCCGTAATCTTCGGTGAGCGATTACACGCGTTACCTCATAATGGGACACGCATCATACGCGGATTAAGGAGATCATTCAGACGTGGATAGCAGTTATTATAACCGCCGCGTAAAGAGTGCTACTCTCTTCACAAAGTTTGGCTTCTACGCCTATTGGACGGTTACTGTGATTGAGCTCTATAAATAGAGACCTTCGGTCATAGGGGAGGAAGAGAGGAGAAGGGCGGGGGGAAATCAGAGAGAGAGAGTACATACAGAGAGTGTTGATTGACAACTTTGGCAACGAGAGTTCAATCCTCCTGCAATCTTTGAAGCTTCTTCTTCTTCTACAATACTTCTTCGTCATCGTGTGGTCTAAGGGACAAAGTGATCGACCGCAGATCAGACTCCTATAAATTTTTTTCCCAGAATTATTTTTATTGTACTTAACATCCTCGTATAGGATTAATTGTACTCTTTTTTCTTGTTTGTAAATAAAGAAAGGGTTTCGTATAAACCTAGTTTCATTTCTTTCGTTTATCATCAAAGACACTAACTAACTAACTAACTAACTATATATATATATATATATATATATATATATATATATATATATATATATATACTAGCTTACTACTTACCGACTTTTCGATAAGCTGCTGCTTACTGCCGCTGCTGCTTTCTGCTTCTGCGGCTGCTTCTGCTTTTGCTGCTGTTTCTCGGCTTACTGCTTCTGCTGCTTTTTAGCTGCTGCTTTCTGCTGCATCTTTCTGCTTCTCTCAGCTTTTCTTCCATTGTTTATCATTGCTTTTCTTCACTGTTTTTATTGTTTTCTCACTGTTTTTCCATTGTTTCTTCTTTCCTCAATCTCACACAGGTAAATACATATCTCACACACACATATATATATACCATCTACACACCATATATATATATATATATATATATATATATATATATATATATATATATATATAACTATAACACCATAATATATATACATATATATATCTTATTAGAGAAGCACATGAACTTCTACTCTCCCTTGATCACCAACCCATCAACATGAATTCTAGATCAAACATATAAATATACATATACATATATCTCAAATAATAATTATAATTACAATATTATAATATCTATAATTGAATTTAATTGCAAAGAACAAACATGTGAAGTGCATTGCACCCGTATCACACTAGATCTATGATACGCTTGCGATACGGCTCCACTACACAACCAATTGTATCCCAATGGACACGAGCATGTCTAAAATAATAATTATGAATAATACGAAGAGCTAACCACTCTTCTACGTGTCTGTGTCAAAATATAACATGCTCAAACCTCCGTGTCGGAGAAAACCCCCTAAATTAATCCGTATCTCCAAATTGTCGGGATACGGCCTACACGTATCCAATTATGGACATGATACTAGCCACACACAATCAAACACATGTCAAATTGGTCTAATTGACCTATTGACAAACACAAGATGTGTCAATCTCAGAATTCCCCCAAAATTGATACAAAATAACACATAACTTTCTTCATATGCCTCCTATGAACCTAATTCTAATTTATATGGGTAGGCTTAGCATATGGGGTGGTTTCTAATGATTAAAATACAGATTTAGAGTCTAATTAAAGGAGAAAAACTGAATTGTACCTATTGGGAGATGGATTCCCAATGAAACCTCCAAATTTAGTAAAAAGAGCCTCCAACTTGTAGATCATTGCTTCTCCTTTTAGATCATTGTTTCTTTCTTGTAGATCCTTCCTCTAATAGCCTCCAATGATAATTTAGAAAAAAATTAGAAAGAAATTTGGGTAGAATTTGATGTGGTAATGAAGAAATTTGTAAGAGAAAATTCTAGATTTAGATTTAAAATAAAAAATTGAAGAGAGAAAAAATTTCCTTCCTTTGAAAATAGGTCGGCTATATGTCCCCCTTCCCAAGCTACTATAAAATGTCTAGAATAACCCTTGGGGCTTCTCATGAAAAAATAGTTAAGAAATAAAGGTTCTAGTCTAATTGGTTTAACTTAATTAATCCTCCTCCTAAGGATTGGTTCTTATTGGGCTCATATATATCTAGAATTAAATGTTGGTCCATGGATCTAATCTAAACTAGTTAGATCCACTAACACAAGTCCAAAATAATAAACTAACATCTAACAATAATAAATAATACAATAAATAAATATACAATAAGCACAATATTTAATTAATTATGAAATGACCAAAATACCCTTTCCTAGAAAATGTGATAGTGACAAGTCTACCCCCCTTAAAATAATTTCATCCTCAAAATTCAAAGACGAAACTACCCCCAAAAAATAAAACAGAACAAAATATAACAGAATCATGAAAGAACATACCTCAAGGCACAAATAAATATGGGTAACGCTCTCGTATTTCATCAACTCTCTCCCAGGTAAACCCCTCCTGAGAGTGATGCCTCCATGCGACGCGCACTAAGGGAATAGTCTGGTTCTTCAGCTCCTTCTCTCTTTGATCCAGAATCTCAATAGGCTGCTCTAGATAGCTAAGAGTAGGTCCCACCTCTATCTCTGAGTGATCCAACACGTGACTAGGATCCACCACTTACCGTCTCAACTACGATACGTGAAACCCGTTGTACACTCCCTCTAATGTAGGTGGTAAGTCTAGTCTGTAAGCAACTGCACCGACCCTCTCAAGAATACTGAAAGGTCCGAAGAATCGCGAACTAAGCTTCCCGCCTCCAACGAAGCAAATCGTGCCTCATGTCGAAAAAATTCTCAAAAATACCAAACCACCAACCTAGAACAAAATACAACCTTAAGGACTTAATCTATAACAAATAACCAATAACAAGCACAAAACAAAATCTAAAACTATACTTCAAACTCTAAAGGTCTCCGGTGGCTATCGGCCCAATGCTGCTGTCTGTCCTGTGCCACTCAAAGTCTATCTCTGATCATCTTAACCTTCTCCACTGCATCCACAACCATCTCTGGCCCTAGCAAATCTCTCTCTCCAATATCGTCCCATGACAAGGGAGTACGATATCTCCAACCGTACAAAGCCTCAAATGGTGACATGTCTATACTAGCATGGTAGCTGTTGTTGTAAGCAAACTCTACCAAATAGAGATGGTCTTCCCAAGATCCTCCAAAATCTAGTAACACATATGCGCAACATATCCTCGAGAGTCTGAATAGTCCTCTTTGACTACCCATCCATCTGGGGATGATATGAGTACTAAACTTGAGCTGGGTGCCCAAACTCGCCTGCAAACTCCTCTAAAAATGAGAAGTGAAATGACTATCTCGATCCGAGACTATACTGACCGGAACCCCATGTATCCTGACAATCTGCCTCACATACATCTCTGCCAGCTTCTCTGTAGACAAATCTACCTTGAAAGGCAAAAAGTGGGTCGACTTGGTCAACCTGTCAATGATGACCCAAATCGCGTCTTTTCCTCCTGGAGATCTGGAAGTCCGAACATAAAATACATAGTAATATGCTTTCACTTCCACTCTGGAATGGGTAATGGCTGAAGTAAACCACCTGGTCTCTGCCTCTCGGCTTTTACCTGCTGGCACACTAAGCATCTAGATATAAACTGTGCCACTTCCCTCTTCATGCCATACCACTACACACTCTCTCGCATATCCTGATATATCTTATTGGAACCTGGATGCATGGAATACTGAGAGCGATGCGCTACCTGTAACACCTCCTCACGTAGCTCCCTACTAGGCATACATAATCTAACACCATGCCGCAAAGAACCATCCTCAACAATGGTGAAATCATCCTCCAATCCTGCTCTCACCTGAGCTCTGATGCTCCTCGGAGATACATTCTCATACTGGGCTACCTTGATCCTGTCCATCAACTCTGAGTGTATCTGCAACCCCCACATCTTTATAGCAAAACTAGGACCTATCATCTCAATGCCCAATCTCTCCAAGTCCTCCAATAAATATCAATCCTGTGTCAAAAATATAGCTACCGGATACCTTCTCAAGGCATCGGCAACTACAATGGCTTTTCCAGGATGATACTACAAAGATATGTCAAAATCTTTCATCAGTTTCAGCCACCGATGCTGCCTCATATTCAACTCCTTCTGAGTAAAAATATACTTTAAGCTCTTTTGGTTTGTGAAGATCTTCATATGCTCTCCGTACAAATAGTGTTTCCATAACTTCATGGTAAAGATTACTGCTACCAACTCTAAATCGTGGGTATGATAGTTCTTCTCATGAGAACACAATTGCCTGGATGCATAGGCAATCACTTTTTCATTCTGCTGAAGAACACAACCCAGACCTTTCTCCAATGCATCACTATAAATAGTGAAACCTCCAGACCTTGATGACAATATCAAAAAAGGAGCAGATGTCAACCTTTTCTTCAGTTCCTCAAAAGCAACCTGGAACTCCTCTGTCTAAACAAACTCTGCATCCTTCCTGGTGAGTCTAGTCATCGGCTCGGCAATCCTCGAAAAATATTACATAAACTTCATGTATTAGCCTGCTAGACCCAAGAAACTCCTGATCTCTGCTACTGAACTTGGGGTATTCCAAGATTCCACTGCTGCGATCTTCTTTGGATCCACTAAAATCCTATCACCAGTCATAACATGTCATAAGAACTCCACCTTGTCCAAGAAGAACTCACACTTTGAGAACTTTTTATACAGCTTCTCCTTTCTCAGCACATCCAATATAATCCGTAAATGCTCCTCGTGCTCCTCCGGTGTCTTCGAATATATGAGTATGTCATCGATGAACACCACCACGAACTTGTCAAGGTACTGGTGGAATATCTTGTTCATCAAATTCATGAATACCACCGGAATATTAGTCAACCTAAATGGCATCACCATGAACACATACTGGCCATACCGAGTCCTAAAATCAGTCTTCGGAATGTCCTCCGGCTTTACTTTCAACTGATGGTTGATCTCAAGCCAACAAATCCTTACACATATACATCATTTACTCATATAATAATACATATTTCTTACCCACATCTATCTAAGTATACCTATATATTCACAGTCTCTAACACTCAAGGTACACACAAAATACACCATCTTACTAAATATTGCACTACCTTAACTGTGTACTGAACATTGCACTGCCTGGATTACTTGCACTATTACTCCTAATAATTTTCTATCCATATTGACTAATACACCAATCTAATATTATCACACAAGATACTTACTGTTACTAGCACATGGCTCAACTAATCCTTGGCGTAGAAATACTAGCACTCTTGGTATAGTAACACTACCTTCCTTATTAGATCACCTAATCACACTCACTAGAACTCATGATCACTTGCACTTTCTATAATACACATATTTTACTTCACTCTCAAAGGCAAGCATATGGTTCCATATCTCGATTGATGTATACATATCTCCCTTTAACCTTTTACAGGCTGATACACTAATCTGTGATACACTTCATACCTTCCATGACCAACCTTGATACCCATGACACAGTATTAGAATTTTCTAATACTCATGCTTCCACTTTCATGAACTTCCGTACTGACACTCAACACCCACTGTGCATCCTGCACACAATTTCTAGACACTTCTTTCACCTATTGCTTCTAACACATCACTTGCCTCAATATAAGATAATACATCCATCACTAGTCATATACTGGTACACTCATATCTACTCACATCAAGGCCCTACTTTTATCTGTAACACAAGTCTTACTACTGAGCATAATGTATTCTTATTCTCTCACTCTCTCTTATATACTTATGGGTATCCTCCTACTATGGCACACTCATTAATGCCCTGTATGCATATACATTTCTTTACTTTTGTCATACCCAAGTATCAACCATCAAAATATCATGCTCCATTAATTTTTAACACAATTTTCTTGATACTTAATTGTTTACATGGATCACCCAACTACATGAATTCATGACTATCCAGGACTGGCATGCTTACTCTGATACTAACTCCTGGAACCCTCACTGATACTCTTTACTCCCCCTTCTACCTATAGTACCAATACTAACTATAATGACACATATCATAAAACTATTGCTAAAAGGTACTACGCTATGGGTTATCTCTAGATTGATGCCTACTGCTCACATGTCCTACCAAGAAACACTTACAGACTCACAAGCCACACTACCAATAGTCAACACTGATACTTAAGACACAGACCTAATTGCAAGTTACCAATTATCACACTAATAGGGAACCCTAATGGAAAAAAGCTCTATAAGGAACTGGACTAAGGACTGAAGGTATCTCTATTGCTAGCAAGAAAATGATGGAACAAGGTCCTATAATAACAGAAATAGATAAGTATTGAGATAATACTTTAAGAACCAATTTAAGATACAATCTGATAATTATACACGTTTATCCGAAATCATGACACTCAGAATCCTCGCCACGCTAGTGAGCATAGCTGCGATAAACGATAGATTCCATAACTTAGGTATGCAACTCTATAACCATGTCATTTAGAATCCTCGCTGTGCCGACTAGTATAGCTGCGAGAAATTCTAAATTTTATAACCAAGATATATACATACGAAGTCAGGTACCTATGTTTCTGACACGCCAGCTAATATGACTGCGATAAATTCTAGGTTCCATAACCAAAGAAGACGTTTTACCTTTCTCACTGTCCTCATCAACATATGTCATCAGATGATACCGTAAATTTGTCCGTAAAGTTTATCTCGATATAAAATCGAACTCAACAACGACACCAAGAATTAAATTTAAAAAATGATCAACAAGAATCAAATTCAATAACAACAAGTGTGAGTGGACGAAATAAGAAGAAAAGATTTGAATTAGAAATTATAATAAGATTCTCAAGGGTCATCCCAGGAATCTCTCAAAAATTTGTGATTGAGTATCCTCTCTTATCCTAGTATCCTATGTCCTATATCCTATCACAGGCTCGTAGTAGTACAACTAAGACGTCGTACTACCACGACATCGTACAACTTGTGAAGCCTGACCTGCATGGGCCACCACTAAAATCATGTCACGACCCGCACCCAAAATTTGGACATGAGTACGTGGGTACGTCTAGCCTACGCTGCAGCATCAGCGGTATAACGCTGTCTAGGTCATAATACTATCTAATCAATCTCACACGAATATCCAACTCTGTAAGGAGACACAAATATCACAATATAATATGAAAAATACTCGATCACAGAAACTAAAGCACGATAAGATATCGGAGAAAATAAACGAAATACAAAACAAGTCTAAACAACGAAAATAGTCTAACCTGCAAACAATAATATCCAAATCTCCAAGTATGTCGAAAACAAGTCCTCAAAGTCGCAGCTTGAAAAAATATTTCCAATCAGGATGAAGCGAAGTACAAGCACTAACAGCAGTTCCATGTATATTGACAAAAACTATAATATAGTATAAAGATATACAAGATGGAGATAAATACTAGCAATAAAAAATACTGGTGAGTACGAAATACTGGAATAAGAAATATTAGAGAATATATCATCATCAATGGTACAACTAGCAATGAACAGAAATATAAGTGCATGCTAGAACAATAAACTGGAAATACATGAATAAAGTATCTAGCTAAGTGTGTGAAACATCAGTCAATCATGTGATCAGCTTAGGACAGATCAAGCTTGTTACATATGATTAGCTATGATTCATGTAAGGCCAGGCTAACCATCCAGCTAGCTATGATGCGAGCAATAGTCAGGCTAATCATACATAACAGACTATGAGGCATGTAATGGTCAGGCTGCACCCGACGTGAGGTATGGGGTGAGCTATGATGCATGTAGAGTAGGGTATGATCACATAATCTACTAATATTTTCCCATCCCCAGCTAGCACGATGGATTCCAATCACGACTCCTCGTGACAGGTCTCGATGCTAACCCGTGTATACATAGTGTCAGAATCATATACACTATACAACTAGAATCATATACAAGATCAACATAATAAAAACTGTCAGAGAATGTACTCGCCTGTGGTCCTCTGTTGGCAATACTAATATCATATTTCCGAAGTCATGTCTGAATAATCCAACAGTCCTATAGACATAATATAATAATAATAATATAGCATCAGTCGTTACACTAGCACACATATAAACATAATATACTGAACTCAGAAACTACGCTAGGGTGAAAACTAGTTAACTAGCAGGGTCAATTGTGCATGTCTATACGCACAGATGTCATGTCCTCAAATGCTGTGCATAAACAGACAGTCAACTCACTAACACCTAGGGTTATGTAAATACATATAAATACGGCACACCCATAATTTATCACTTATGGTCCTACAACATATATATATATATATATATATATATATATATATATATATATATATATATATATATATATATATATATCAACTAATTATTATACGCACACGCATAATAATTACTAGGTTCACCAACACAGGTCTTACAATCTTATCAACCAAAACTGTCATAAAGCAGTACGCTAATCTGTAATACTATTCGCACATGCATATAAAATCATAAGAGAAGGAAATTCAAAGCTTGGATTTGGCGTGCACGTGCACGAGGGGGTGACGCTGCTGTGGGTCATCTTCGGCTAGGGTGATTCGGTTGTGCACGAGGTTGACGGGATCGGGCGATGGCATCGTGTCATCGGGGTGATCAACAGGATGATGATGATGATGATGGTGATGATGATGATGGTGATATTGAAGATGATGATGATGATGGTGTCGAGACTGCTGGAGGGGAGAGGCTCAGGCGAGGTGGTTATTCCGGCGCTCGGGGAGGAGAAGCCCTGTTCAGGCGGTCTGGGTCGGCTGTGGTTCAGGTGGGGAAGTCGTGGTAGTGGAGGTGATGAAGTTAATGGTAGCGGTGAACGGGGAAGAAAGTGAAGAGGACGGGGAGGTCAAGGTGTGGAAGTCATCGGAGAAGATGGCTGCGGTGGGAACTCAGGCGGGTGATGGCTGTGGTTGCTGTCAACGGAGTTGCTCTGCGGTCAGGAAGGTCCGGCGGGGACTGAGGTTGATGATGGTGGTGCTGTTAACGGTGGAGATAATGGATGTGGTGGGGACTCGGGGTGGTCCGGAGGAAGGTCGTGGGGGAACTGCGCTCAGGTGGTGGTCGACAGGCCCAGCGGGATGGAGGCGGGTATAGGAGATAGTGGATGGCCGGGGGTCGAGTCGCTCGAGACTGTGGTAAAGGGTGGAGGCTGTGGGAGAAGAAGTCATAATGGTGGGGTGCAGTCGACAGTGAGCAGATCGGGATTGATGGGGATGGAAGGAGGTCGCGGCTGCTGACAGCGGGGGATCCGACGGTTGATCACCGGAGGGAGGTCGTGAATGGAGAGGGATGGGAATTCGGTGGTCCTGACCGGAGGAGATGGCCGGAGAGAGGCCAGAGTTGGTGAGGGTGAAGTATAGGGTTTTAGGTTTCGGTTTGTTTTAAAGAGGGATGGTGAGTATGATGAAAAATAATGGGGATGTATTTTGCATGAGGGAGGAGAGGATGGTGATGCTAGCCTAGGTATTAGGGCCGGCCATGTGTTCATTGGGATGGGGGATGGCTTTTTGGGAAAAGGGGTGAGGTTGAGGGATTATATATAGGATGGTGTGTGTGGTGAGGATGGTGCTTCATTTTGAATGAAGGGCTATGATTTAATATGAAGGGGAGTGTACAAACAAAAAGGGGGGAGAGAGAGAGTGTGTGTGTGTTGGACCGGTCAATGAGGGAGGGGTTGGTTCTTCATGTGTTGGGTCCAATGGGAGGTGGACACCTTATCGCACTTTTGCATAAAAGCCCCCCAAAAAATTAGAAAATTATACCGAAAGTGGGAATTAGGATTTAATGAGGGAAAATACCATATTTGGTGTGATGTAGTGGTTAAAAAGGGTGTATGGTATTTAGTATGAGTCTTGAGGGTATGAGTGGGGGTTTGGTTTGGTGTTGGGTCTAGTTTTGGGTTAAGTAGGGTCCTTACACCAATTTAATTAAAATTAATATAAATGGTGTTCTTAAATTAATTGGAAGTACATAGGGTTAAAATTTGGTAGGACACAAGTATCATGGACGTAGAAGACTCAGAATATAATATTTTCATAATTTGTGTTGTACAAAATGGGTCAAGTTTGTGTCTCCAATTTTAATTGGAACGCACAAAGATGCAAAGTTAAATTTATTTGGAATTAAAAATAAACATTTGCGACGAATATTATGCGACTAAAATGAAGCACAAGAGAGCATATTTATGAGTTACACTAAGGTCAGAATGGAAGACGGGCACGTCTAGGACAAGGGTGTGAAATATGTTGGAAGATAAAAGCTCGTGTAGCACTCTAATTATCGACGCAACGGTAAGGTACAACAATCAAATAAAATCATAAATAATTAATTATAATCCCCAACATTTAATTTCCCAAAATGCTAATTAAATCTATAATCCTATAATTTGGTTAGAGGTTATACTAGTAGGTTTCTAGGTCCAGTCCACTAACACATGCATTTAAGAAACACTATATATAATATATAAATATCATGCAATATATTAAAACATTAAATTAAATAAATGAAAAGACGAAAATATACATGTTCTGGAATGTGGTAGTGACAAGTCTACCCTACTTAGAAAATTTTTGTCATCAAAATTTAAGATCCTCAATAGTTATATTTATATATATTTTTTTAAATTCATCAAACCATATAATCATGAAGTAAATCCATATTGTTATTTCACAAAAATTTTAAAATTCTATAAATATCATATTCCTGAAAATCTTTAAATTTAAAAAAAATCAAATTCCATTCTTATCATAATCTTCTCCAATATTTTAAGTTAATAACTAAATAGTCAAAAATTTTAATATCCAATCCTCTAATTTTAAATCCAATTAATGCATATTTATAAAATTTGAAATCTTATCCCAAAAATTTGAATTCAACACTAATCCATTAATGATCTTACTCCTCAAATTTAAATCCAATCAATACATATTTATAAAATTTAAATTCTCATGCCCAAAATTTGAATTCAATACTAATCCATTAATGATCTTACTCCTTGATTATTTTTTCCACACAATACTCAAACAATATAATACTTACGAAATATTCAAATACAGCATTCAAAATATAAATTTTAAATTTATATCTTGTAGTCAAATAAATATAATGATAATCTTCTTAAATTTCTCAAATTTTAATGACAAATTCAATCATATCATAATCTTCATAAAAATTAATGATTTAACAAAATCGTCAATTCTGCTATATTAAATTTTAACTCTTTATTTAAATTAATGTTTATCCTCGAAATTTAAGGCACATTGTCTCTTTCTGTCCAGTCATAACCTCTTCATAAATTCTTTACTACGGTCAAATTCCCAACAATCAAGGTCTAAAAAAATCCTACCTACAGTCATACAACATGTAATCTAAAAAAATATGCATGATTATGGTCTATTTTGTCATGGTATTTTAGTCTATGTCAGGGTGTACTACTAACTACATTCTAGAAAGAAAATCATTGATATAAGCTACGGTACTAAGGAATCAATCAATCAATCAAACAGACGAAAAAGGAACAGAAAGAAAGGAACAGAGCCTGCTAACACATCACTTGGACATCTTCAACTTCTAACATATACTTAACTCTGGCACACTCACTCACTAATTTCTATCCCTATAAACTGATACCCATATCAACTAATAGCTATTCCACAAGATATCCATGGATATATCCACATTGTATACACATGTCTATTAATACCAAAATCTGATACCAAGAATCTCTAACACAACCATAGGTCAAATGATGCATCCAAGTTTGATTTCTCTATCCCTTTAGGTACCACTGTTTCTACTACAAGCACACCCAATGCTAGCTCTCTTACCTACTATAATTATTTATACTAGTTGTTCTTACCACTCAAGTGCACACCAAGTGCAACACACCACACTAAGTACTTTTCTCTCTAATATAACTCTAGATGGACACCCAAGTCAGTTTGCAGTACCATCTCAAGCATGCTCAAGCCATCAGATCCTTACACATGTGCATCATTCACTCATATACTAATACACATTTCTTACCCACATCTATCTAAGTATACCTATATATTCACAGTCTCTAACACTCAAGGTACACACAAAATATACTATCTTACTAAATATTGTACTGCCTCAACTGTGTACTGAATATTGTACTGCCTAGATTACTTGCACTATTACTCCTAATAATTCTCTATCCATATTGACTAATATACCAATCTAATATTATCATACAAGGTACTTACTGTTACTAGCACATGGCTCAACTAATCCTTGGCGTAGAAATACTAGCACTCTTGTTATAGTAACACTAGCTTCCTTATTAGATCACCTAATCATACTCACTAGAACTCATGATCACTTGCACTTATATAATACACATATTTTACTTCACTCTCAAAGGCAGGCATATGGTTCCATATCTCGATTGATGTATACATATCTCCCTTTAACCTTTTATAGGATAATATACTAATCTGTGATATACTTCATATCTTCCATGACCAATCTTGATATTTCTCAACCCATGACACACTATTGGAATTTTCTAATAATTATACTTCCACTTTTATGAACTTTCGTAGTGACACTCAACACTCACTGTGCATCCTGCATACAATTTTTAGACACTTCTTTCACCTATTGCTTCAAACACATCACTTGCCTCAATATCAGGTAATACATCCATCACTAGTCATATACTGGTATACTCATATCTACTCACATCAAAGCCCTATTTTTATCTGTAACATAAGTCTTACTACTGAGCATAATGTATTCTTATTCTCTCACACTCTTTTATACACTTATAGGTATCCTCCTACTATGGCACACTCATTAATGCCCTGTATGCATATACATTTCTTTACTTTTGTCACACCCAAGTATCAACCATCAAATTGAATATCATGCTCCATTAATTTTTAACACAATTTTCTTGATACTTAATTGTTTACATTAATCACCCAACTACATAAATTCATGACTATCCAGGACTGGCATGCTGACTCTGATACTAACTTCTGGAACCCTCACTGATACTCTTTACTCCCCCTTCTACCTATAGCATCAATACTAACTATAATAAAATCTATCATAGAACTATTGCTACAAGGTACTACGCTATGGGTTATCTCTAGATTGATGCCTACTGCTCACATGTCCAACCAAAAAATACTTACAGACTCACAAGCCATACTCCCAATAGTCGACACTGATACTCAAGACACAGATCTAATTGCAAGTCACCAATTATCATACTAACAGGGAACCCTAATGGAAAGAAGTTCTATAAGGAACTGGACTAAGGACTGAAGGTTTCTCTATTGCTAGCAAGAAAATAATGGAACAAGGTCCTATAATAACAGAAGTAGATAAGTATTGAGATGATACATTAAGAACCAATTTAAGATACAATCTGATAATCATACACGTCAGTCCAAAATTATGACACTCAGAATCCTCGCCACGCCAGTGAGCATAGCTGCGATCAACGATAGATTCCATAACTTAGGTATGCAACTCTACACTAGATACAAGAGACATAGAGGATATCATAAATAAAAAACTATCAAAGAATGTACTCGCCTGAAATTCGGTGAACAGTATCAAAGATGTCCGGTATGAGTGTCTCGAAGACCTAAATATAGAATATTACATCAATACAAGATTTTGGAATGAAAATAAGTTAAACTTGTCAACTTCTAGGTCATAAAACCATTTCTAAGTCTAAACAGTCAAACTAAGTCAACTCTAGGTCAAACTAGTCAAACTAACTATTTCTTGGTTGTACGAGTCCATCTCTAGGATATTGGATCTATACACTATGTAACTAGGCTATACTAACTATACTAGGATACTAATAAACTAACAAGATACCGTATCATAAGATATACACTTTATTAGATATGTAATATTAAAATATGTATACAAACAATAATATATAATACTCCTAACTAAACTAATGCTAAGTGGATACCTTGGTTTTGAACCAAAAGCGATATCACACCACCTACACACTCATCTTAATGCTCAATCCCAATACCTTGAGTAAAATTCAATACCTTGACATTACCTTGGTATCACAAGGTAATTCAATATCTAACTTATTACTACTACCCATACTCCTCACTATACACTAATATGTATTTAACTTATGATAATACTATACTAAACTAATATACTAGCATACCCCTTCGGATACTCAATATCCGTACCCAAGATACCTCACTCTCATTACCTTGGTGCTTCTCAAGGTAATCTAGAAATAATACTAACTAAGGTTAACTAGTGCTTATGCATATATAAATCTCATTTATATTATATACCAACTTATTTACATTATATACATAACTACTAGCTTACTAATTAATCTTATATATATATATATATATATATATATATATATATATATATATATATATATATATATATATATATACTAGCTTACTAGCTTATCAAATAAATTAACTAGCTTATATATATATATATATATATATATATATATATATATATATATATATATATATATATATATACTAGCTTACTGCTTACCGGCTTATTGATAAGCTGCTCCTTACTACCGCTGCCACTGCTGCTTTCTGCTTCTGCGATTGCTTCTGCTTCTGCTTCTACTGCTTCTTCTGCTGCTTTTCAGCTGCTTTTGCTGCTGCTTCTCCCTGCTTCTCTCAGCTTTTCTTCTACTGCTTATCATTGCGTTTCTTCACTGTTTTTATTATTTTCTCACTATTTTTCTATTGTTTCTTCTTCCATCAAGCTCACACACGTAAATACACATCTCACACATATATTTAAACCATATATATATATATATATATATATATATATATATATATATATATATAACACCATAATACATATATATATATATATATATATATATATATATATATATATATATATATATATATATATATATATATATATATATATATATATATATATGTATTATGGTGTTATATATATCATATTAGAGAAGCACATGAACTTCTACTTTTCCATGATCACCAACACATCAACATGAATTCTAGATCAAACATATAAATATACATATACATATACATATACATATATCTCACATAATAATTATAATTATAATATTATAATATATATAATTGAATTAAATTGTAAAGAATAAATATGTGAAGTGCACCGCACCCGTATTATACTATATCTATGATACGCTTGCGATACGGCTTCACTACACAACCAATTGTATCCCAACGGACACGAGCAAGTCCAAAATAATAATTATGAAGAATACGAAGAGCTAACCACTCATCTACGTATTTAGGTCAAAATATGACATGCTTAAACTCCCGTGTCAAAGAAAACCCCCCAAATTAACTCGTATCTCCAAATTATCAGGATACGGCCTTCACGTATCCAATTGTGGATACGACACTAACCACACACAATCAAACACATGTCAATTTGGTCTAATTGACCTATTGACAAATATAATATGTGTTAATCTCGGAATTTCCCCAAAATTGACACAAAATAATACATAACTTTCTCCATAGGCCTACTATGAACCAAATTCCAATTCCTATCGGAAGTTTTAGCATATGGGGTGATTTTTAATGATTAAAATACAGATTTAGAGTCTAATTAGAGAGAAAAAACTAAATTATACCTGTTGGAAGATGGATTCCTAATGAAGCCTCTAAACTGAGTAAAAAGTGCCTCTAACTTGTAGATCATTGCTCCTCCTTGTAAATTATTACTTTTTCCTTGTAGATCCTTGCTCTAATAGCCTCCAATGATAATTTGGGAAGAAATTTGGATAAAATTTGATGTGGAAATGAAGAAATTTGGAAGAGAAAATTCTACATCTAGATTTGAAATAAAAAAATAAGAAGAGAGAATTTTTTCTCCGTTTGAAAATAGGCCGGCCTATATTTTCCCCTTCCTAAGCTACTATAAAATATCTAGAATATCCCTTGGGGCTTCTCATGAAGAAATAATTAAGGAAGGAAGGTTATAGTCTAATTGGTTTAGCTTAATTAATCCTCCACCTAAGGATTGGGCTTCTTATTGGGCTCGATTCTAACTAGAATTAAATATTGGTCTATGGAGAAATAACTCACAGCCGATTTCTATTTCCATCGCACTGTTCATCATCTACCCCTCGCAGTTTTTGCCCCCTCGACTGGAGACTTGCCGGAGCAGCGCCCACACCCGCCTGTACCACCTTCCTCCCCTCCGGTCTTCTACACCTTTCACCCCGGCCTGGACCACCACGCACCGGAGCAGCTCACCGACCTCATCCCCGCTGTCCCTGAGCCCCGCCTGATCCTGACTTGACCGGAGCTCGCCTGAGCAGCGGTCCCCGTCCCACTGTACATCCCGATCGTGCATGACCCATCAACCTACATCCCGTCATACTGTCTCGACCGGATCGACGGCCCACGAAAGCCCAAACCCGCCGTTCTCCGACCAGACATCACCTGGAAACCGACCCCACTTGCCTGCACCGAGACGACGAGTTGCCCGCTGATTCTGCGCTAGCCTGAACCGCCTGCAAGAAGACGACAGTAGCTCACCTCGACGAACACCCCGTCCATGCGCGCACAGGTTTGACTTGAACCCAATCTCGCATGTGCGTATGTTATGCATTAGTATATGTATGTATCGGTATAATATGTATGTATGTACTAGTATTAGTATATATACCTATATATATGTATTATAAGTATCTCCTAGTATATATATTTAATATTTATACACATGGTATAAGTTTTGTTAAGTATATATACATATATTATAATTGTAACTAAATGAATATTAATGTATTGCATATGAATCATAAAATTCTCAATTAGAATAAAACATACGTATATGTATTATACGTGCATCCCCCCTAGTACATGTTTAAAATATGTATATATATGTGCATAGTATAAATTCCATTAAGAATGTATATATGTATATCTATTACTCGTAGTTAATTAGTATTATGAGATACGCTAGTTCATATTATGTACTATGTATTATATGTACTAGATGTCTTGAATGTGACCACGGATACCCCGTAGTTATATCGACCTGTGACCATGTAGCATGATAGCAGACTGCCATATGTACACTGACGTACTGGCAAAATCGTACCATTGACTGTCTATTATACACGGCAACGACTGACGTGACCACCCCTAGCATAGTCTTTAAGACCATTATGTTGATTGTGTGTTAGTGTAATGTCTGATGCAATATTGTGTTATATGATATGTCTATAGGACCGTTGGATCCTTCAGACGACACTTAGGAACCCGGACATTGGTATTGCCAGCTAAGGACCACATGCGAGTAAATTCTCTGACAGTTTCTATTATGTTGATTATCTCTATAACTTTTATTGTATAGCGTACATGACTCTGACACTGTTGTTTACACTAGTTGGCATCATTGAGACCTATCACGAGGAGTCATGATTTAGAATCCATTGCTCTAGCTGGGGAAAAAATAAAGAAATATTAGTAGCTTATGTGATCATACCCAACTTTACATGCATCATAGCTCACCCATACCTCACGTCGGTGCAGCCTTACTATTACATGCCTTATCGCTGTTACATGTGGATAGCCTGACCTTGCAGGGATGATCGTTAATCAATGTAATGAGTCTTATTAGTCCCAAGTCGATCACATGATATGCTGATGTTTCACACACTTAGTTAGATGATTCTTGACATGTATCTCTAGTAAATTGATCTAGCATCTCCACATGTTCTAGTTATTGTTCTTGTACACACTTATATACCAGTTCATTGTTCTTGTATGTACCTATATTTCTATTTCATTGCTAGATGTATATTGATGATGATGTTCGAGTATTTCATTATTCCAGTATCTCATTATTTCCAGTATTTCTTATTGCCAGTATTCCTATCTGTCTTGTATTTTTTTATACTGTGTTATAGTTTTTGTCAATATATGTGGAACTGATGTTAGTGCTTGTACTTTATTCCAATCCTGACTGGATATTTTTCCAGAGGATCTTGAGGAGTTCTGTACTACACACTATGGACCGGGTATAGATGCAGACTACACACCAAAGATCTTAGAGGAGACTATTCCTTTATATGAGACATTACCTGCAGCTATCTAGATAGTATTTATATTATACATCTGAGACTTGTTGAGGTTTATTTCAATTTATGTTTAGACTTATGTTAAGTTTAATATGAGACTTGTGGAGACTTATGTTGGACAGCTAGGCTGTGTTTTATCTATATTTTGAGACATGGTGTTTTACTATGTCATTCTTCTTATCTTCTATCGTGCCTTTATACTCGTATAATTATTGTGATTGAGTTTACATTATGAGATATTGTGAGATGTATATTGTCCTCCTAATAGAGATTGATATCATTAACAGGTTGAGAGTTACATTAGCATTTATTGTGATCTAGACAGCGTTCTACCGCCGATGCTGCGGCGTAGGCTGGACGTACCCACGCTCTCATGCCCCTGTACCGGACACGGATCGTGACACGATTTTAGTGGTGGCCCATGCAGGTCTAGTTTCACAAGTTATACGATATCGTGGTAGTGTGACAACTTAGTTGTACTGCTACGAGCCTGCAATAGGATATAGAAAATAGGATCTAGGATGAGAGTATGCTCAATCACACTTGAAAATTTTGATCTTCACAATGCTATTCTAATTGATTGCTTCCTTTAGAATTTACTATCCTTCCTTGATAATATCGTATCTATCACCTTAATTGATTCTTTTGATCTGTATTCAGGATACCACCAAATACTAGATCTATGAGAGTGGGAGCAGCAGATTCAGAGAGGTCTGCCACCTCTCCACCTGCCGGGCAGACACCTGGAGTTCCTCCTACATCTCCTGTTCATATGGGAGTATCTGCAGCTAACGGGATTCCTCCTCCACCTATTTAGAGGATTGCCCCAGCTATGAAAGACAACCTTCCACCACCACCGACACCGATTCCGGGAGGAGTGCCCACTGATGGGGCACATATATTCGCACTGATGCAGGGCATGTTAAAGGCCCAGAGAGTAACAGCAGAAACTCAGCATGTTCAAGCTGAGGCTCAGAGAGTACAAGCAAAAGCACACCAGGCGCAGACAGAACTGATAAGAGGGAGCATGGAGAATGCTCATCAGGTGGCTCTCCAGGCTGTGGAGAGAGTAACACGACAACCGCAGCATCATGGTCCGCAACAACAGAGGCCAGGTACCATAGTGGACTTTAAAAGGATGATGCCTCGAGAGTTCAAAGGCACTGAAGGAATACTATATGCTGATGATTGGTTAGAGGACATAGAGAGGAACTTGCGCTTATCACAGATCCCAGAGATTCTTCAGATAGAGGCCGCTGGCAGTCAGATGTTTGATATCGCACTAACGTGGTATCGTACTGAGCTGAGACTCGCCGCTGAAGGACTTACTTGGGAGGACTCTAAGGAGCTCTTCAAGGATAAATTCTTTCCTGGCGTTGCCTTGGAAGCCTTGGAAAGTCAGTTCCATGACTTAGTCCAAGGAGGCATGTCAGTCGACGAATATGCAGCAGAGTTTTGCCGATTAAGTCGATTCGTGCCATCGATGATTCGGGACCCAGGAGACAGAGCACAGAAATTCAGGAAGGGATTGAATAGAGAGATTAAGTCTCATACTTTGGGATGACGCACCGCTACATTTGAGGGTATTCTGATGGATGTCCAGATTGCCGAAGACGACTTGGACCTCAGGACCAAGAGAGGACGTGATACCTCTGGAGGAACAGGTGGTAACACAGGACCGGCAAGCGCCCAAACTTTCAACAACAACAACAACAGAGGCCATACCAGCAGCAACACCAGCAACAGGCACCAGTTCGAGGACATATTCAGCAACAGCAACCACAGAGACAGAATCAGCCCGTTGCCCCATGTTCGTATTGCGGAAAGATGGGACATATAAGAGACATCTGCAGGAAAAGGCTGGGCATTTGCTTGCCATGTGGATCAGCAGCACATCAGCTGAGGGACTGCCCAGCTGTTCAGACTCGCCAGGGAGGAGCAGCAGCTCAGAGGGGACCAGCCAGAGCACCTATTATAGCAGGAGGCCAGCAGAAAGGACCTCCACTTCCACCACAGCAGTAGAGGTTTGCTCAGTACCAGCAACAGCAGAGAGGAGCACCACAGGGGCGAGCTTACGCCATGACTACTGAGGAGGCCGAGCCAGCTGGAGACATAATTTCAGGTTCAGTTTTACTCGATTCTATTCCAGCACTTGCATTATTTGATTATAGTGCTTCCTATAGTTTTGTATCTGTATCTTATGCGCTTAAGCATCGTTTAGAAACAGAACCATTAGATAGGACTTGTAAGATCACGACAGGAGGAGGCATTATCCTAGTCCGTGATTATTGTAAGGATCGAAGAGTGTCATTGAAAGGCCGAGAGTTGAGCGTGAGTTTACTCGTCATGCCACTTTCGGGATACGATATTATACTCGGAATGGACTGGTTGAGTAAACACCATACTTTTATAGATTGTCACGGAGGTAGAGTAGTATTTCGACCACCAGTAGAGCCAGAGTTTGAGATCGCCAGAAGAGCAGAGGAGCGGAGCAGAGGCACTTTTGCGGAGCCAGGATGGAAGAAGAGGAGTTACCATATCCACTTATAGCGAAATTCCTGGATGTATTTCAAGAGGAGTTGCCAGATTTGCCGCCAGACGGAGATGTTGAGTTCTCTATAGACTTGATACCAGGAGCGGAGCCTATTTCGTAACATGTCTATAGCGTCAACAACAACGAGTTGGTAGAACTGAAGAAGCAAGTTGAGGAGCTGCAAGACAAAAGTTTTATTAGATCCAGTTCATCGCCATGGGGAGCACCGGTATTATTTGTACCGAAGAAGGATGGCACGGTACACATGTGTATCGATTATAGAGCTCTGAACAACCTCACTATCAAGAACAAATACCCGCTCCCAAGGATAGATGATCTTTTTGATCAATTAAGCGAAGCGAAGGTGTTTTCGAAGATAGACTTGAGGTCAGGCTATCACCAAGTGAAGGTGAAGAAAGAAGACATACCGAAGACAACTTTTCGGCCAAGATATGGCCAGTTTGAATTTACAGTAATGTCGTTTGGTTTAACCAATGCACCAATAGTATTCATGAACTTGATGAACAAGGTATTCCTCCAGTACCTTGACAAGTTCGTAGTGGTGTTTATTGACGACATTCTAATATATTCAAAGACCCCAGAAGAGCATGAAGAGCACCTAAGGATGGTCTTAGAAACTCTCAGAAGAGAGAAGTTATACGGAAAGCTTTCAAAGTGTGAGTTTTTTCTTGACAAGGTTGAATTTTTTGGACATATGGTGACGGGTAACAGAATTTTAGTTAACCTAAAGAAGATCGAAGCAGTGGAATCATGGGCTACCCCCAGTACGGTAGCTGAAATCAAGAGCTTTCTCGGACTAGCAGGATACTACCGAAGATTTGTACAAGACTTCTCCAAGATTGCAGAGCCAATAACTAGGCTGACCAAGAAAGATGTGGTATTTGTATGGACAGAAGAATGTCAAGCCGCATTCGATGAGTTGAAGAAAAGATTGACGACAGCACCAGTTTTGACATTGCCATCAGGGACAGATGGATTCACTATCTACAGTGATGCTTCAGGAAAAGGGTTGGGATGCGTTCTTCAACAACACGAGAAAGAAATTGCCTATGCTTCAAGATAATTACGTCCTCATGAAAAGAACTATCCCACTCACGATTTGGAGTTAACATCGGTTATCTTTGCTCTAAAGCTATGGAAGCACTATTTGTACGGAGAGCGTGTGGAGATCTTTACAGACCACAAGAGCTTGAAGTACGTGTTTACACAGAAGGAGCAGAACATGAGACAGAGAAGGTGGTTAGAGTTGATGAAAGATTTTGATATCTTATTACAGTACCATCCAGGAAAGGCCAACGTAGTCGTCGATGCCTTGAGCAGGTATCCGATGGCTATGTGCTTGACTTCGGATAGATATTTATTAGCTGATCTTAAGAGCTTGGGAATTAAAGTACTAGTTCCAGGTGTTGAGATTCAGATGTGGGGATTGCAGATACAATCAGATCTAATGGATAGAATTAGAGCTGCTTAGAATGATGATGAGACTCTAAGGAATATTAGAGCACAAGTTCGGACAGGATTGATAGACGACTTCACTATTGCGGATGATGGATCCTTACGACATGGCACGAAGATATATGTGCCAAGTGGAGAGCTGTACGAAGAAGTTTTGCAGGAGGCACATCGCTCTCAGTACTCGATGCATCCCGGAGCCAATAAGATGTATCGAGATTTAAGGGAGCATGTATGGTGGTATGGTATGAAGCGCGAAGTAGCACACTTTGTATCCCGATGTTTAGTGTGCCAGCAGGTAAAGGCAGATCGACAGAGGCCAGGAGGATTGCTTCAACCTTTACCCATTCCAGAATGGAAGTGGGAGCACGTGACTATGGATTTCGTTTCAGGACTTCCACGTTCTCTAGGAGAAAATAACGTAATTTGGGTCATCGTAGATAGATTGACCAAATCAGCCCACTTTTTACCATTCAAAGTGGGTACTTCAACAGAGAAGCTGGCAGAGATGTACCTACAGCAGATTGTCAGATTATACGAAGTTACTGTGAGTATTGTCTCAGATCGGGATAGTCATTTCACTTTCTATTTCTGGAGGAGGCTGCAGGCTATCTTGGGCACTCAGCTCAAGTTCAGTACCGCGTATCACCCCAGACAGATGGACAGTCTGAAAGGACTATTCAGACTCTTGAAGATATGCTACGCACTTCCGTTTTGGATCTCGAAGGTTCTTGGGAGGATCATCTACACCTAGTAGAGTTTGCTTACAACAACAGCTACCAGGCCAGCATTGAGATGTCACCATTCGAGGCTTTATATGGACGAAGATGTCGTACACCGTTATCTTGGGATGATGTTGGAGAGAGAGCCTTATTAGGACCAGAAATGATCGTGGATGCAGCAGAGAATGTAAAACTTATCAGAGACAGACAGCGAGTGGTGCAGGACAGACAGTGACATTGGGCCAATAGCCACCGTAGACCCCTAGAGTTTCAGGTATTGTTTTGATTTGTTTTTTTGTTTGTGATTGTTTTGTTTAGATTGCGTGTTAAGATTGTTGTTCTAGGTTGGTGATTTGATGTTCCTACGAATTTCTTCGACACGGGACACGATTCATTTTGGCAGAGGCGGAAAGCTTAGCCCACGTTACATCGGACCCTTTAGTATTCTTGCAAAGATCGGTGCAGTAGCCTATAGACTTGAATTGCCGCCTGCTCTAGATGGAGTGCATGATGTATTCCACGTGTCGCAGCTGAGAAGGTACGTGGCCGATCCTAGTCACGTACTAGATCACTCGGAGATCGAAGTTGGACCGACAGTCAGCTATCCTGAATAATCCGTTGAGATCTTGGATCGTAGAGAGAAGGCATTGCGGAACCAGACTATTCCTTTGGTTCATGTTGCATGGAGACATCACTCTCCAGGAGAGTCAACCTGGGAGAGAGAGGACAAAATGCGCGAGCAGTATCCAAATCTCTTTGAGACTTGAGGTATAATTCATTATCGATTGTTTGTTCTTGTGCCAGTTTATTTTTAATTTCGAGGACAAAATTCTTTTAAGAAGGGTAGACTTGTCACCCCCACTTTTCAGATTAAGGGTATTTTTGTCTTTTCATAATTAATGAGTAAATGATTACATGATAACTAATTATATTTAAATAATTGTGATTCTTATTTAATTGTTGCACTTTACCGTTGTTTCCATAATTAGAGCGCTACACTAGCCATTATCTTCCAACAGATTTCACACCCTTGTCCTAAACGTGCCAGACTATTATTTTAATCCTTGTGTGACTCATAATTATGTCTTGTTGTATTTTAATTTAGACGCACAACATCCGTCGCAACCAATTTTATTTAATTCTTAATAAATTAAAACCTTGTATCCTTGTGTGTTCCAATCGAAATTGGAGACACAATCTCGACCCTTTTTGAGCAACCCAAATTAGGGTAATATTCTATTATGAGTCTACTTTATTCATGACACTTGTATCCCACTTAATTTTAGTTCCTTGTACTTCTAATTAATTTTAGAACCCCAATTGCATTTAATTTTAGTTAAATAAAACCAAAATCCCTCTTTGTGCAATTTTCTAATTATTGGGCAATTTTGTGCAAAAGTGCATTAGGTGTCCACCCCGGTGGACACGACACATGAATAAACCTATTTCTCCTTCATTTATATTTTTTCATGATTTTGGGAGTGTATAATTGAACACCAACCTCCTTAAGACCCTGGCCCTCCAAACCTTGAACCAATTGAATCCTAGCCTTTATTTCAAACCCATTTTAATCATGACCCTTGAAATCCTACATGGAAGGCCCATTCCAAGAGGGGTTGACCAGTCAAACTAATTCTAAGTCAAATATCCTAGGTCAAACCCAACATCACATATATAAATATTCCCTTTTTCCTTTCTTTAGTTTCCCCCTTCAACCTAAAATAACTAACAGCCGATTTCTATTTCCATCGCACTGTTCATCATCTCCCCCTCGCGATTTTCGCCCCCTCGACCGGAGACTTGCCGGAGCAGTGCCCACACCTGCCTGTACCACCTTCCTCCCTTTCGGTCTTCCACACCCTTCACCCCTGCCTAGACCACCACGCACCGGAGCAGCTCACCGACCTCGTCCCCGCTGTCCCTGAGCCCCGCCTGATCCCGACTCGACCGGAGCTCAGCGGTCCCCATCCCGCTGTATATCCCGACCGTGCACGACCCATCAACCTATATCCCGTCATATATTCTCGACCGGATCGACGGCCCACGAACGCCCGAACCCGCCGTTCTCCGACCAGACATCACCTGGAAACCGACCCCGCTCGCCTGCACCTAGACGATGAGTTGCCCGCTGATTTCGCGCTCGACTGAACCGCCTGCAAGAAGACAACAGTAGCTCACTTTGATGATTTAGAATACCAAGATACCAAAATATTAGAACTAGTATGAGATAATACTAGGATACAATGGTAAGGTTATGATTTTATGTATTGGATTAAGATACCATGGTAAGGGTAGTGTCTAGCTTGGGTAATGGATTAGGTACCAAGGTATGAGTTAAAGTATTGTATATTGGTCAAGGTAATGGTATCAGCTAAGGTATTAGTCTAGAAACTATGATACGAGATAATATGTTAAGGTATTGGTAAGGTAATGAGGTAATAACTAGGTAATGAGGTAATATTAAAGTATTAGCTAGGTATTAAATGTTATCATAAATTATTGTATATATTAGTATATATATAGTATATATGATATTATTATATCATAGCTAACTAGTATGACTTTAAAACCTAGTATTAGCAAGGTATTAACCCATAGTTAAGGTATTTGAGATACGGGATAAGGTATTAGGTAAATGTGTGATACGGGATAAGATATCGTGATACGAGGTAAGGTAAATACCTATAGGCCAAGATATTACTAGAAATTATAGGTATAAGTATATATTAGGGTAATATATGCTAGAAATTTATTAGTATAACCTAAAAAACTAGTATTGGTCTAGTATTAACTAGTATTGAATAGTTTGACCTAGTTAGCACATAAAAACTAAATAATGACTTGTTAAGACCTAGTACAACTTTATAAACCTTGTATATAGGTAAAATCAATCTAGAAAGTAGAAAATGACCTAGTTTGACTGTGTTGACCTAGATTTGACCAAATTTGACCTAGTTTGACTTAGTTGGACCTAATTTTGACTTAGAGACCTAGTTTCAAGCTAGTATAACATATTTATGATTCTAAAATACTGTTTTGACTTGATATTTCATATTTAGGTCTTTGAGGCACCGATACGGATACGGTTTGACATTTATTGCTCTGGACCACAGGAGAGTACATTCTCTGATAGTTTTCTTATTTGATAGTCTCTATGTTACATGTATTTAGTATTGAGATATTTGATTCCTGACAGGAGGTTTTCACAGATTGGTATACGTGAATCTTGGTCATGAGATATTATTGTTGTGATTACTCAGTGATCGTTGTGTCATGCTTCATGATTACTTAGTGATTATCGTGATATCTTAGTGATTATATAGACCATGATCATAGTGCATGATATTATAGACCATGTAGTATAATATACGTGTTATAACATGTCATGATTTGGATCCATATACTAGTCCGGGGGAGGGAAAATTATTAATGGATATGTGATCATACCTTATAGCCCGTGATTTAGTATAGCTCGTGATAGCGAGAAAATCATACAACTCACGTGTAATCATACAAGCTTTCCTTTTATATATAGGCCGTGCTAGGCCCAAGGTGATCATATTATCTTACTAATATTTTAAGGTACATTACTATATTGTTTTCTTTATTCTAGTTTATTACATTGATGTTCTCCACCATATTATTCTCAGTTTATTGCCATTATTTACCATGATACTCTTCCTTGGGATGATTACTAGTTCAGTTATTTCTTTTATTTATTTTTATTTCTATTGATGTTTCATAGTTTGTGTCAATTATTAGAACTGTTATTGGGTTATACTTTGCTCTAATCCTGACTGGATATATTTTTTAAATAATTATTTAGAGGACTGTTGTCCTATAAATTATGACCTACAGGACGGTGAGCCAGCTAAGATAGCACCCCTATTACAGGAGGATCTAGTACCAGCCGTTAAGGAGGCTCAACTAGTATTAGCAGACACTTAGCTTGTTTCTCTTATTGTATTTGATATGTCTTCAACTTAGACATTTGGCATATTATTTATATTTGAGACAATTTATGTTTTGTTGATAGACTATTAGACTTGGATATTGGTTGTAGTTTGTGACGCTTGTGATTCTGATTCTTCTATTCGATATCGTGCCATTATCTTCCTCTAGTTATTATGATTAAGTATTAATTATCATATTATATTGTCATCTTCTCCTCCGTATAAAGTTGAGATATCATTGACAGGTTTTATATATTATTGTGTGAGATAATTAGATAGTATTGTTGACCTAGACAGTGTTCTACCGCCGATGCTGCGGCGTAGGCTGGACGTACCCACGTACTCGTGTCCTCACACCAGGTGCGGGTCATGACATATTTTTGTTGTGGTGCAGGTCAGGCTTTGCAGTTAGTACGATATCGTGGTAGTACAACGGTTTAGTTGTACTACTACGAGCCTGCGATAAGATATATGATATAGGATGTAGGATAAGAGAATACTCAATCACAAACTAGAATTTTTTAAAAGATTCTTGGGACGACCCTTGAGAATCTTACTATAAACTCTTGTTCCTGTTTACCCTAACTTGATCGTTGTTGAATTTGATTCTTGATGTTTGTTGTTGGCTTTGATTCTTGTATCGAGATAAATTTTATAGAATAAATTAAGGTATATTTTGATGACATATTTTGATGAGGACAATGAGAAAGGTAACTGTCTGCCTTGGTTATGGAGCCAAGAGTTTATCGCAACTATACTAGATGGCATGGTAGAAACATAGATACATGATTTTGGATGTACATGTCTTAGTTATGGAATTTAAAGTTTATCGCAGCTATACAAGTCGGCATAACAAGGATTCTAGATAACATGATTATAGAGACGCATACCTTATTTATGGACTATATTGTTTATTGCAGCTATGTTTACTAGCGTGGCGAGGATTTTGAGTAACATAATTTTGGATAGACGTGTATGATTATCAGATTGTATCTTAAATTTATTCTTAACATATCGTCTATATCATTCAACCATGTTATTATTGAGTTTTGTTTCATCACCCTACTAGCTCAGGTTAGAGATATCTTTAGTTCCTCTAGTTAATTTTTTATAGAGCTTCACCTTCATTAGTTCCTGAGACAGCTTTCTTGGATAGTGTAGTAGTTTAGTAACTTGCAGATAGGTTATAAGAAGTTGAGTATTAGTATTGGTTATAGGGAGTGTAGCTTGAGTCTGAGAGTGGTTCTTGGTTGGGTATATGATCATCAAGTATTAGTGTATAAGCCTAGAAGTAACTCATAGTGTAGTACCATTTGTAATAATAGATCTAAGGTTAGTGTCAGAGTATAGTTAGTGATTGGTACCTTGGTATTAGAAATAAGAGAGTTGTGAGAGAGAGTAGCATACCCATTGGTGATTCTAAGTATTGATATCATGTTATCATATATATTTTAGATGAATATAGGTTCATATAGTGGAGGGATCCAAATAGCAATTGAATATCATGAAATTATTTTGAGTATTAATGGGACCTCAAAATTCTATTGGTGCTTGACATTTTGTTATGTGGTGAATGTGTATTAATGAGATGTATTAGTGAGTGTGCCATGATAGTGGTACCCATAAGTGTATAGATGAGTGTGATAGTGTTCGTATTATGTTAGGTAATAGGACTTTGTTATATGTTGGAAATTGTGCATTAAGTGAGGGTAGATGTGAGTTCACAGGTATGTGTCTAGTACGGATATATTACCTAGGACATGGGGGTGTATATGTGTTAATGAGTGATGTGACTGAGAGCATGAGTGGTAAAGCGAAGTACAAGTGTGGATATTTCATGAGTATCATGTAATGGGGTTTAATATCAAAAGTATCAATAGTGTGCCAATGGGCAGGTTAATGTTAAGCAGATATCATAAAGTATTAAGTGCATGAATCGAGGACAGTTATGGAGTTATTGAGAGTGCCTAGAGAGTGCAAGAGTCCAGGGTACATCAGGTTTAAGATGAGTATTAGGTGGTATGTGTAGTGTATTAGCTTATTATTAGTGAATATCTTGAGAGTGACAGTATCAGTTAGTGTAGCAATATAATACTGATGTAGAGTATGTTTTGGAGTAGGAGTGAGATGCTCAAGGAAGAATATGAGGAGTAACCTCTGTGAAAGTAAGTTCAGTGAGTAAGTTTATCTATATATGTTTATATTCATACCAAGGTACATGTGATTGGACTAGAGGAATTGTTAAGTGTTAGTGTATTTGTTAGTATCAAGATACCAAGATAGGAGTATTTTTGTCCAGATGCAGAGAATCTCAAGTATCAAAAGCATTCAAGATATGGATAACCTAGTGGTTAGTGTAACAGATATAGAAGAGATCCTTGAGTATCTTCGTAGGAGAGCATCACATAAGTATTATGTATAGGAGTTAGTGCCATGTGATAGATAGTGTCAGAAATTTGGATAGGTATCATATAAATAGTAATTTAGAAGTCTTAGTATAGTATCCTAAGTGGTACGGGCCAGTAAGTTAAGTGTGTCAATGGCCTTGAACCAAAGTATATCATTAGTATTAGAAATGACAACCCATGATATAAAGTATTTTGGCTATATTGACGTTTAGTGCATAACTGGAGTAAGTATCAGAGATAGGTAGGGAGTCTAGCTAGTCCACCTGTGGCATCGCAAATGTCCCGTATCAGCAGAGAGAGATACCCCAGTAGGACAGGACTTTTGTGATGACGATCGAGGGACGGACACTACTGACGATGGGTTAGCAAGTTTTGTTCTCTCTTCCTGTCCTTTTTTTATCTATTAGTTTGATTGTTCCTTAGTACCTTATAGTTGCTTTAGTAATTTTGTGCTATATAGTCAGTATAGTGAGTAGTATACCCATTATAGAGACTGCAATATCAGGATCAATAGGTTATAACAGTACCTATTTGATAAACCAAGAATATTTCCTTTTCAATGGAATTGTATGTTGTATGAGTCGGATAGGACTTTCTTGGACCATGGTTAGATGAGGGTTTGACTATAGCTAGAATTACGATGAATAGATTATAACCAGTTAGAAGAAAGAAGACGAGATTATATTCTGGACCATGAGTTATCCTTTCAGTTCATGTCTATTTTAATCCTAAAATTTTGAGGACAAATTTTTTCTAAGGGGGTAGGATTGTAACTACCACTTTCCACCATAGGGATATTTTGATAATTTTGCATGTTGTTAAATTTTTTATAAATTATTTTATATTAGTGATTGCCTAAAATTATATTAGTGTTAGTTAATGACTAGCCAATTAGAATTTGCAAGTGTTAGTTAGTGTTAATTATTTTAGTCATTACTTCAGTAATTAGAATTAATTAAGTTTAGTTGTCATGAATAGAATATTTCTCTTAGTTGTAGAGATTCTTAACTTTAGTTCATTAGATTATATTAATGACAAATAGAGAGGGACAAACTTGATATTTTGGCATAATTAAACCTTACTATAAGAGATAAGTTTAATTTAAGGCTCATCCATTCATTTTATTTCACTAATTAGCTTTATTTTTTCCAAAGCTTCTTCTTTTCCAAGCAAACCCAATTCCATACCAATTTTACTCAATCCACTTTCAATTCCCCTCATTCTCACCATCATCAAGGCCTAGAGCATTGGAAGCACAAGCAGATCCATAGGAGAGGAGCTTGCTAGGAGATTGTGTCTAACTCATCTCTTCCGTGTCCAGATTCAGAATTCTTCAAGGAGGCCACCAAAATACTAGATAATTGTCTCAATTTTATCAAATTTATGGTTAAAAATATCCCTTGGTTATGTAGGAACCTTTTCTTGGTTAGATTCGACTTTCCAATGGTACATATAGGCACTAGGAGCCCTCAATTTAATAGATCTAAGTTGGTATCATAAATCTGGGACTCAATTTGGGAAAAAATTCTAATTGTGTCCATTGAGTGAGTGTATTGTGTCATAATGAGGACTATTAATTTATATTTGATGGTGTGAAGGTATTCTTGTATCAAAAATTGGACACGTAAAGTCTGTATCATGATACGCCATGATACGTATAGGTAGGTTTGGTAAATTGGGTGTATACATGTGTTCTTTTATCCAAAATAGCCCAAATTTGTTATAGTATTCAGCCTCATTTTTAGCAGCCGTAACAACTTAGAAATGCTATAACTCCTAACTCAAGACTCTGATTAATCTTCAATTTTTTTCTAAAAGAACCGTATCAAAGTTAGGTTTCCAAATATATAAATTAATAGGTCAAATTAAATTTAGAACTTTCTGTAAAATTGTTTGAATGTCAGGTGTCCGAAAGACGAGTGCATTTCAGTGTTTTTGTTATTTCAGGAGCTTCCGGACATGAAAATACGATCCATTTAAAATTTTAAAAAGATGATATGAAGGGCTATGCCATAATTTAACCATATAATTTATTGAATAGGTCTAATAGGTGCAGTATTGGTTACAAGTAGAGAATTGACTATACGACATAGGCATTTTGTGTATCCTATGAGCCTAGGTAGTATGGATATCAAGTGAGTGTAGGTATCATAGATTGTCAAGCATATATATATATATATATATGTGTGTGTGTGTGTGTGTGTGTGTGTGTGTGTGTGTTAGGTAATATGTGTTAGTTAGGGTGTGTTAGTGTTGATACAAGTGGTTATCAAGTGAGTTAAGTATAGGTAAGTTAGGTGTCAAGGTATTAGAGTTTGGGGCAAGGTACTAGTATGATACTTGGGTACCATGAGGATATTGGTATCATGACACTCAAGTATCATGAGTGAGGGTAAGTAAGTATCATGAGTGAGGGTAAGTGAGTATTTGGGTTTTAGTAAGGTATCCTATTTGGTATCAAGTATTAGTATTAGAGTTAGTTGGGTAAGTATCTAGGTGGATAATGTATTGGTCAAGATACTAAGATATTGGGTATTAGAACTAGGTAATGGGTAATATCAAGATGTCAAGTGCCAAGAGTAGGGTGAGTATCTTTGATTTAAAGTAAGTGTAGGTTGTAGTCATGGGTTAGTATATTGGGGGTTGGTATCATATTATACTTAATATGGTACCATGTACAAACAAGTGGGATATACGTAGGGTAAATTAGAGGGTGGTATCCTAAGATGTATCAAGGTATTTCGAATACCAAGATACCAAAATATTATAACTAGTATAAGGTAATACTAGGATACAAAGGTAAGGTTATGATATTATGTATTGGATTAAGATATCATGGTAAGGGTAGTATCTAGCTTGGGTAATGGGTTAGATACCAAGGTATGAGTTAAAGTATTGGGTATTGGTATTAGCTAAGGTATTAGTCTATAAACTATGATACAAGATAATATGATAAGGTATTGGTAAGGTAATAAGGTAATAACTAGGTAATTAGGTAATACTAAGGTATTGGCTAGGTATTAAGTATTATCCTAAATTATTGTATATATTAGTTTATCTATATAGTATATATGATATTATTATATCAAAGCCAACTAGTATGACTTTAAAACCTAGTATTAGCAAGGTATTGACACATAGTTAAGGTATTTGAGATACAGGATAAGGTATTAGGTAAATGTGTGATACGGGTTAAGATACCATGATACGGGATAAGGTAAATACCTATAGGCCAAGATATTGCTAGAAATTATAGGTATAAGTATATATTAGGGTAATATATATTAGAAACTTATTAGTATAGGCTAGTATCACACCTGTTTCTAGATTTGATATTTCTTGAATTTGTGATATTTAAATTTTTTTATGTAGATGTATTCATGCTGTATTTACTTGTAGGTTCCTGTTAATTATGGTGTATTTATTAATTATATTCATGTTTATTGTGGAAAATTGTCCGAGACCAGTAGTGAATATCTTGACAATTGTCATAGACCCATGCTTGGACCTGTATATATAATGGATACCAGACCCGGTTCAATCTTGGAACCAATAAGCCTATTTTGGATAGTTGAGAATGGTTGGAGAGTGTCATGACTTAATCTTAGGGCTAACCTCATTTTTCCACTTGGTGTATATATATATATGGTTTTCTCTCTCCTCTCTCATTCTTCCTCATTTATACTTCTTTTCTTTTTCTTCTTCCTCCTTCCCTCAAGATCTCCCCTTGGCTGAAGCCTAGCCCTATTCCTAGTGTTGGTTCTAGGAAGAGGTTTGTTAGTCCACCAAGGCAAGTACATCTTGCTTGAAGTGGTGAAGCCATAGATTTTTGAATATATATATATATATATATATATATATATATATATATATATTATTTTAAAAATATGGTTGATGGAAAATATTCTCCTTGAGTTGCTGATTATATTTAGTTCTTGGAGTTTTGGATTTTGATGTATAGATTTTTGTAGATCTGAGTTTCAAGATTTGGATTTTTATGTGTTCTATGAGTTTTTCTTGATTTTGATCTACTAAAACTTAGTATTTTCGAAAATTAGTTGTTCCTTATGTTAGAGCATTTTAGCTTTTGTTTCACTTGATTTGGACTTAAAATAAAGTTTTTATGAAAAAAATAATTTTCGGATTTTGGAGTTTTTCCACCATGCCTGAACTTGCTGTTTGGAGAAGACAAAATTTTCATGCGGCCAAGGTAACATGCTGGTTGGCTATGTTGTAACGAGTCCAGCCTTATAAGGATTATGTCGTATGGAAGTCTCAGTCGCATATTACCACCTTGTATTTTTACTCGCTGAATGAATGAGAAATTTGCTAAGTCCAAAAGACACTCCATACGGCATCGAACTCCATGCGACATCAGACTTATGTGGCAAGCAGACCATGCGGCCACCTTCCCTTAGACGCATGACTCTAAACTTTGGCGCATCCTTGGCGCATCTTTCTATGGTTTTGTCTTTCCTTCCTAACATATTTTATGCCACATCATACTTTATGTCACATCACTCTTTATGTCACTTCACTGATACGCATTTAATGTACATCACTCCGGTACTTGTTCCAAGAGTGGACTTTGCCTTGACGCTATGCGGTACCGACCCCTATGCGGCACTTGCCTCATGCGACAAGCAGTCCATGCGCCTGATCAGTGCATGCGGCTTGACCCATACGATAATGCATACGTATACTTCTCATGTGCGCATGTGATCCTATGCGACCCTAGTAATCTATGTACACATTCCATGATTTTTGGAGTTTAATTATTTTATTTGAAATGTTTCTTTGTTCTATGTGGTTGGTCTTGACAATTGCTTATTATTAATCCTAAGAAAGAAATACACTTAGTAACTAGATTGTGCTAAAATTGACTATGTGCATAGTACGATTATATGCTGTAGTAGGCCATGTGTAACCCAAAGTAAACTCATACTAGTATATTAACTTATCCTTTGTTCATCGGATAGAGTGAGGGGCGTAGTTCTGCTCGGAAGACGATCTGTAATCTCAGTCCTTGTTTGGTTTAAGGATTGTGGATATGCTCCAGAGTGGTTCGCACTTTTTTCCTTACTCATGTTCGGCGGCAAAGTCATTGATCGATAGTCGGTGTACCTAATTTTAGGAGGTTATAGTTTGACCAAGTATCCCCATGTGATAAGACTCATATGACCAACTGTAAGTTTGGTGATTCGACCCAATTTCTTGTATCCGTGCCGATACAATTACTACGTGCTACGTGTACATATATTATAAATGTGCACTGATGTGCGATATAACTTGCTACGTACTATAAGATTACATGTTTTGGGTTGTGCATCGAGAATGCCTCCTATACTACGCGATATGTGATATTATTATATTAATTCTCCAGCACGGGCATAGTATGTGGGTCAACTACCAAAGCGTGGCTAGGATTTAATTGATTGTTGCATCACGCTAGGGTGAATCTAAATTGAACTGTCAAATGACAAAGTGGATTTGTATCTAGTGTGGATCGTACTACGGTACGACATATAAGAGGAGTAACATATGACCACGACATGTGATTCCAACTAACAGCTAAAACATATAGAGCATTAGGAGGGAATGGAATCTCAAGATCGTGCCTAACTAGCCACCTCCAGTCATCTGAATTAGGGTGTGCAGGCTAGTCCCCATGGATATTGTTTAAATTCTCATTAGTGGATAGCAATATCCGATTATTATATGATACTATGTATTCTATGCGATTTTAGCACGGTAGCCTTACGAGGGGCCGATGCATACTACTATGTCCTATGCATCAATTGTGGCTCGGCTAACCCTGCTAGTACCTGGTTCGATATGAGGTTTCTGATATGCATAATATCTCTGGGAGAACCCAGACTCCACGTATCAAGCCGTATGATTGATTGGCCGATTAAACGAGTATGTGTTGGTAGTCTAAGGACATTAATAGTTGTGGTGCGATGGTTAAACCCTTGTCCTTGTTTGGTTGTAGGGTTGCGCCAATGTGTCACAATAGGTCATATACCAAAGCTGCATATTATATCTATATCTTAGCTTGTATTATGGCATGTGTGTCCTGGATTATATTGATGTGTTATATCTTTATCGTGTTCATAATTGGTTAGTCGTACCCTATCTCGGAGTATTGCGGTACCTCTTGTCCTTGTTTGGTTGTAGAGGTGTCCTATTGCTCCAATAAAAGGCCATATACTTGCCGTTATAGCACAGACTTTCCTATTTTATGTACATTATTAGTTTTTTCTTCATTCACTTGTGCTCATTTATGGTACTTGCTATCGGGGCCTGACCCCGCTGGTTTTGTTTGACCGGGTTTAGTAGCAGAGCCCGAGGACCCTGTTCTATATCTGACTGATGGCGCACAACAGGAGGATGTCCGCCGAGGAACTTGAGTGGATTTTTTCTTTCCTATTATGAGTATAATTTTGTATTATCTTTTGGCGTTTAGCTGACGATACCTGTTAGCCGATTTATCTGGACATTAGTTCCTCTACATGATTATATATTATTTAGACCGCGGTTGACTTACAGTCATGTACCCTTGACAATGCACTCGTGTACCATCCTGTATAACAAGTTTCATGATCATTCTGATAGAGCGTCAGGGACGTCTAACTGCTTTATCTTACATGTTCATTCTTATTGTTTCTTGGTTGATGATTGAGACATAAATGTTCATGACCCTATGTGACTTGATTATAGCATGCACCCCCTTGTCTCTTAACAACCTTTGAATATTATGGCTTGCTTCGGTATTCTGCAAGGTGTGGTTGGCTGAGTCACTCCCCCGCTCTCTAGTATTCTGGTTCTGGGGCGTAACACCTAGAAACCTTGTATTGGTCGAATATTAACTAGTATTGAATAGTTTGACCTAGTTAGCACCTAAAACCCAAATAATGACTTGTTAAGACCTATTATAACTTTATAAAACTTGTAAATAGGTCAAATCAACCTAGAAACTAGAAAATGACATAGTTGTATTGTGTTGACCAAGATTTGACCTAGTTTGTCCAAATTTGACCTAGTTTGACGTAGTTTGCCCTCGTTTGACTTAGTTGGACCTAATATTGACTTAGAGACCTAGTTTCAAGTTAGTATAACATGTTTATGATTTCAAAATACTGTTTTAACTTGATATTTTATATTTACGTCTTTGAGACACTAATACGAATACGATTTGGCATTTATTACTCTAGACCACAGGTGAGTATATTCTCTGATAGTTTACTTATTTGATAGTCTCTATGTTACATGTATTTAGTATTGAGACATTTGATTTCTGACACGAGGGTTACACGAATTGGTATACGTGGATCTTGATCATGAGATATTATTGTTGAGATTACTCAGTGATCATCGTGTTGTGCTTCGTGATTACTCAGTGATTACCGTGATATCTTAGTGATTATATAGACCGTGATCATAGTGCATTATATTGTAGACCGTGTAGTATAATTTACGTGTTATAACGTGTCGTGATTTGGATCCATGTACTAGTCGGGGTTGGAGAAGTATTAGTGTATTCGAACTTTGCTTGTGGTACTTGTTATTGGGGTTGACTCCACTAATTTTTCATAATCAAGACTATTAGTAGCGCCAGAGGATCTATCGTTTGGTTTTTCAATGGTACGCCGTTCTCGGAGGACTGAGGCACTGGATTGCGAGTTTATTACTTTCTCATCTTCTACTTCTATATTTTGTATTTCAGTTTTGGCATTTAGACCAGGACATAGATCTTGTATATGAAGCGTGTTCCCACTATCGTTTGAGGACGTAATTGTATATTTTAAACGACCGCTAGTTGTATAGTCATATACTGTATTTGACAATATATTAGTATTATGTTTCCTTATACTAGCTTCTAGATCATGTATATCTCAGCATTTGGGATGCCTTATAGCTTTTCATAAGTTATTATTCTTGTTATTCATTTGTTGTATGGATTGAGATATAAGACTTTTCAGGCCCTAAAAGGACGTCAGTGGTTTGATAGACTATTCCCTCACTTGTCTCAAGATAGTCGTGACCACTTTATGGGGTATTAGAGTACTTCGTCTAGAATAGCTGGTCTACGACCTCCCATGTTTTCAGTATTATGGTTTTGGGGCGTGACACTCGCCGACCCAACTCCTCCAACCGAGTCGATTCGAGTTTTCCCATTTAGGCCTGGAGGCTGAGCCATGTCTGGGCCGGACCAAGCTAGAATCCCCCTACTACAAGTCCCACGACATTTGAGTGTTAGGGTTTTTAAAATTTAAACCCCTCCCCTCACCAACATCCATATTCCAAGGATAGTACAGTCTTTTTGAGAATATTTTTACCAAAATTTTCCCAAAACCATTATTTAACCTTTTATCGATATCAATAAAGGAGATTTTGATAATTTTACTAAAAAAAGACTGAAATATATATGTAACAGCACTAAAAAACTACAAAGATATATGTGATCATTTAAATCCTCATAATTAAATAAGATTTTTTAATTAAATAAAAAAATTTGATAACTTATTCTATTTCTTCCTATTTTATGTTACATTATTTTTATTTATTTTTAAAAAAGTAGGCCAAGCCTATTAATTTTTTTCTTAAATAAAACTCGAGTAGCCTGAACCGGCTTTACGGGAATCGTGTGCCCATACTAGGTTTAAAAATTTTTGTTCAAGGCACGCTTCGAACTAAACCTAGTCAAAACTAGATCGGGTCGGTCCGGGTCCAGCTCACACTGTTGTGTCTAGTCTAGACATTTGGGACAAAACTCAGGCTGAGTTAGGTCCGATAAGAGTTTGGCCCGAACTCGGTGTGTTTTGAGTCAGAACGATTGACAAGGTCCAAACCAAACACAGGCCGAGTTCGGTTCGGTCGGGGCTGAACGAGTTATGGGTCTAATATGCACTGTTAGATGCTGGCGGATGACCAGATCTGATGGAGGACAATTTTGGAGATTTCCTAAAACCTTAAAGTAGGTTTCTCAACCTATTTATATGCGTTGAGGGTAGAGAGATAAAGAATAGAACAAGGTAGGAGATTCAGGGTGCATCCACAAAAAATTTAAGAGAAAGTCCATACTTTGCTCTTAGGGCTCGCCATCCAAGATAGAATAAAAGGAGATCTGATCGCGGAGTCATTGCCTTCGTTTAGGGAGATCACTACATGTAGGGGGAGTGATTTCAAGTTACAATTTTCTACTTTCTTTTTGAGTTTGGTGAGGGGGTTGAACCTTTGGGTAATTGGTTCAACATTATTTTTATTCAAACTTATATCTTTTGTCAAATGTTATAAAGATTAAGATTTGTCTAGGTGACGTAGTTACCAAACATATACTATGTTTGATTTGTCTTTGCGTTCGTAGTAGATTGGTTCGTTATCTTCAGGTGGCTTGGCATCGCTTTCGCGTTCATGTCTTTCGTCGAATCCAGCACGCATGGGTTCCCAACAAGTCGTATTAGAGCGCCTGTAGGGTGTTGCTGATCCTAACAACTGGTATCAGAGCTCTCAGGTTCTCGAGAGGGAAGGTGCAACCATGTCCACGGAGCAGATAAACACATGTATGATCACCCTAAGAGGAGAAATTAGGCATTTGGAAGCCAATAATGGAGGATCTAGTGCAAGGACTTGCTTGGTCCGTCGGAGGGCGACAGCGCCGAGCCATCAGACAAAGTTGTCGATGACTGAAAAAATTGGATCAGAAGGCCGTTGGATTCATCTGCCAATGGCTCGACGATTCGGTGTTTTACCACGTATCCATGGAGAGGTCGATAAAAATATTGTGAGAGAAGCTACATTCACTGTATGAAAGGAAGGCGGCTGGGAATAAGGAGTTTCTTATTTGCCAACTCAAAGTATACGTAGGGTGCCCCAGTGGCACAATATCTTAACGAGGTTCAGAGTATCATCAATAAGTTGTCTGCGATGAAGATGGTGATTGATGATGAGCTTCAGGCCCTTCTGCTTTTGAGTTCTCTGCCATAAAGTTGGGTAGCGTTCGTGGTATCGGTAAGCAAATTCGTGCCTGATGGAGTTGTCACGATGAAGATAGTCAAAAGTATCTTGTTGAACGAGGAGGTCTGGCGTAAGCCAATTAAATCGTCACAGAAGTCCTCTCTGGTTGATTCCTATGAGAAGGGAAGACTCAAGTCACAGGCAAAAATATGATAAGTTCTCAGGATCTTGCGACTGTGGACAACAATGAGGGATGTTATCATTATGGCAAAAGAGATCATATTAAGATGAACAACATGAAGTGCAAAGTTGAGAAGGCCAAAGGCAAGGATGATCAGGAAGATCTCACAATTATGGGAGATATCATCATCGCAGCAACTGACGCAAGGAAACCTTGTGGTATATGTCATGATAGTAATTAGGTTATGGACACAGGAGCTTCGTATCACGTCACTCCACATAGGAGGATCGTCATACCGAGATAGTAGGTTTGCACATGTGAAGATAGACAACAGGGGATAACTGTAGTTATGGGTATTTATGATGTGCACTTGACAATGGAGCTTGGCGAGAAGCTCGTTCTCAAAGGTTTACGACATGTACTGAGTTGCACTATAACGTAGTTTCGGTGTGAGGCTAGTGGATGATGGCTATCGCAGCTTATTAGGGGATAAACATTGGATGCTTATGAAGGGTTCCCAACAGCTGGCTCGAGGAGATATATATTGAAGTATGTACAGGCTCAAGCCGTTGAGCTGTACATGTATGCCACTAACATCAGATGGAGGCTCAAGGGGTGTTCAACAATTGTTTGTGGATCGTAGGGAACTTGCTTTGGTGGGTCTTCGAGATGTTTTGAAGGATATGGAGGATTCGGTTCATTAAGACAAAGCGACGAATAGAGGTGAGTCAAAGATTGAGGGTCAGTTTGTCGGTCCCATGACAGCTAGTCGGTCTCCAGGTGGGGGATTGTTCTGTGTATCCAATTTTGGTGATGAACGAATTTTCAAAACTTTGCGGAGCGAGATTGGTTTCAGAAGTTCGAAGCCAGGGAGAAAATAAAGGTGTGCAGCAAACTCAATCAAAGGCAGGTGCATTGTCACTACCACTTTTTCGAAGAGGGGTATTTTTATCTTTTCTATTATTGGTAATATTGTTAATATTGTACTTCATAAATAATTATATTAAGTGGTATTTTTATTTTCAAAAACTAGTATTGATACATTTGCATGATATTTATTCAACAATATTTGGTATTGTTATATATATTTATATATTGTATATAATTAATGGTTAGTAGTTAGACATTAGTCAGAATAGTTGTTAGTGAGCCTAATTGGACCTAACTTGACTTGTCATGGACCAACATTAGTTAGACTAGACTTGAGTCCAATAGTTAGTCCATTTCATCAAGTTAAGTGAGTAATTAGCCAACCATTAGGAGTGGAAGCTTCTCCCTTAATTATTATTCATCATGACAAGCCCAAAGGGGTATTTGAGATATTTCACATTGCTTGGAGGCCAACCATGAGAGGGGCCAGCCATATAAGGAGAACACTCTCTCTCCTCCTTCCTCTTTTTATTCTAAAATTCTAGATCTAAGTATTCTTCCCCAAATTTCTTAATCCATCCACCAAATCTCTACCAAATTTCTTCCAAATATATTCCTAATTCACCATTGGGGACTCTAGAAGCAATGAGGAGGAAATGATCTATAATTTGGAGAAAATTGTACAAGTTGAGGCTTCTTTGTGCTCATTGGAGACTTTCATTGAGAATCCATCTCCCAATAGGTACAATTCAGTTTTCTCCTTCTAATTAGACTCTAAATATGTAGTTTAATCATTAGGAAGCCACCTATAGACTAGGGCTACCTATATGAAGAATAATTGACTACTAGGGACCCCTATGGTAAAATTTACCATATGTTTTGTGTCAATTTTGGGAGAAATCCGAGATTGGCACACCAAGTGTTTGTCATTAGGCGACATAGATGTATTTGTGTTTATTTTAGCATTGTGAGACTAGTGTCATGTCCATAATTGGATATGTGTATGCCGTGTCATTGCAATTTGGTGATACAGATTGATTTGGGAGTATTTTTCGACACGGGGGTTGGAGCATGTTATATTTTGACACAGGCACATAGTTGAGTGGCTAGCACTCCGTGTTGCTTATATTTATGATTTTAGAATTGCTCGTGTCCTTCAGGATACATTTGGTGATGTGTTGGAGCCGTATCGCAAGCGTATCATAGATTGAGTGTGATACGGGTGCGGTACACTCTACGTGTTTGTTGTTTTGTATTCTATTTCATTTGGACTATGTATAAGCTATTTGAGTATTGTGTTGATATATATATATATATATATATGTGTGTGTGTGTGTGTGTGTGTTATATATATATATATATATATATATATATATATATATATATATATATATATATATATATATATATATATATTTCCTAAGTTTGTATAGTATATATTATAGTGTATAGTTGTACATGAGGAGAGGGGGATTGCATTATGGATTTGAGATGGTGTTGCTCACTGTGTTGAGCCATATAGGGACTGTTTGGTTGGTATATATATATATATATATATGTTGTTATATGCATTGTTTGTGTTTAGGTAGTAGATGCTTGGTGTATAGTAAGATGGGTAAGGGGGTGTGATGACTGTGGTTGATCACAGTTGAGGGTCGAGTGCACTGTGCAGACCGTGCAATAGTTGCACAGTGAGTTGGTCAGGTTGTTGTGCTGCAAGGAGGTCGGGTATGGGGGATTTTTTGGTATGATGTTGTGCAGTGTAGTACTCACAAGCAACTGTAGCACATCAGTGATGAGGGAAGATATTTCATTGCATCTTAGCAGTTCTTAGGAGTGATGATTTGGTGGGTTAGATGGTTGGGGTCACTGTCAGTTAGCAACTGGAAGCATGTATCAGTACATGCATCAAGGGGCTCGGGTAATAGCAGTTGGGAATGGAGTTGAGGGTGCTGGCTCATTTGATGGTGATCGGTTGGGGGTGAGGTCGGGTTTTGGTCTGTGAAGCACTGCACAAACAGTGAGTGCAGAGGACAAGCCTATATGGAGTGGGTTAGTGATGGTTTAGGTAGATTAGTGTGTTAGTTTTTAGTAAGTTCTGACCAGTTAATAGGTAATAGCTGTGAGGGTATGTAAGATTATTAGTTAGTGTATAGTGAATGTTAGTGTCAGTTAGTTATATGAGTGTGATAATTAGAAATGATTGTTATTTGGTAGTTGAGTTAGAGGCCATGATGTTAGTATCAGTTGCTAGCGTTAAGTTCATAAGGTATGAGGGTTAGTTGTTGGTTAGGAATTTATATGTGTTAGTAGTTGTATGTTGTAAGATTTTGATGTTAGCTATATAGTAGTTGATGCCTGTTAAGTATGTTAGTGTATTGATATATAAGTATCTTGGTTTAAATCCTAAGTTAGATAGCCATGGTAAGTGACAAGAGGTTGGGGTTGTGTGTAATGTTAAGTTTTAAGATATTATTAGTTTCAGTTCAGATGATTAGTTAGATATATGTTAGTTGGGGGTAAGGGTGTGAGCTGCTAATTTGTGCAATTACACAGTTAGTATAAGAGATGTTAGTTTATAATATGTAATGGTTAGTATTGTATATGTTAGTTGATAAGTTAGTTATTAGTTGTGTATCTCTATATGTTAACAGTTAGATACTTGTGTTAGTATATTGTTAGATTAGTATATGTTAGATAGTTATGTTAGCAAATGTTATAATTTAAGTATTGTTAAGTTAGATATATGATATGAATGTTAGTTATATTTATGATTTAGTATATATATATAAATATATATATATATATATATATATATATATATATATATATATATATATATATATATATATATGATTTGGGATATATGTATACCTTAGTTAGTAGATATTAGTTATGTAATGTTAGTTCTAGTTACCTTGAGATACGAAGGTAATGCCTAGATATGGGATTTAGCTCTAGGTTTTGGTTAGAGTATTAAGAGGGTAGATGTCACACCCCAATCCCAAAATCCATGAGACCAGACACGTGGCAATGGCCAGCTGGTATGACTCTGTAGGGCTTTCCAATTTAATGGACCTGACGAAGCGCACTTACGCTGTCCACGGTCAAGTGATCCAATTAATAATCTAATTCTAACATGCAAAAAGTAAACTAAATCTCAATCCATGGTAAATAAATCTTAAGAAAGAACGATAGACATCATCAGTCTGCAGCCCAATAATACATCTGTTCGAATAGGCCAAAAGAACAACATAGGCCTATAAACACTAGGCTATAAAAGCAGAATTAAAAATGGAAGGTAGTACATGACTGTAATAGCTAAAAATGTAAAGATACCTGCAACGATGTCCATACTCCACTAGATCAAGCATCCTACAAACTGCACGAATAACCTGGAAGAGAACCAGGTCCTCAGAGGGACGTAACAAGATACAAAAATACATGCCATAAAAATAAATACTGTAAAAACTCTAGGGTGAATTAACCAGCTAAGTGAAAAGCAATTTGAGGACAACTTAGTGCGTATGTGAAGTGTAGGCTAGATATATGCTGACGTAATTCACCAATCGCCGTGACTGGCTAGTATATGCCACATATGCCCCCATAACAAGGGCACTCTACAATATAATAACGTCCAGCTCCGAAGAGCGTGGTATCTGTACATGTAATGTCTATCGTTCCAAAGAATGAGGTATCTGCAATATATATACGTCTGTATCGCTCCGCGGAGCGCGGTATCTGTATAAAGGAGGTGGGTGTCCCATATGCCTACTAGTCGTCCTCCCCGCCCAATGCCAATATACAAGTCGTGAACACGACGTGGACATCTCGTACTATAATGCAAGTCACTAAAAAAATATACGACTAAGCTAAATACCATCACACGTACTGCTCACACTGATGGCCAGTCAAGCATGAAGCACGCATCCCTACATGAACTCACTCTATAATGTGCAATGATACGTGTCAAGGCCTGGGGAGTCATATTGATAACTCCATAACTTTAGGTGGGTCCACTAGACACTAGGTCAGACACAAGTCCTAACGTCAACGCATTCGTTGACTGCACCCGAGTCTTTCTCAGACGCGCACAGTTAAATATTAAAACAAATAAACATGCAACTAAATAATATCTAAATTTAAACAGTACAACAAGGAAAGGTATGCTTGCCTGAACCCTCAAGCTGCGAGTATCAAAATTATGTTCCCGAAGTCTCGTCTGAACGGTCCAGCGACTCTATAATATAATATAATATAACATAATCATCAGTCATTACAATAGTACGCACAGGAAATACGATTATGTTATACTTAGAAACTGACGCAAGGGGGTCGCGATTGGTCAACTAGCAGGGTCAAGCTTGTGTGTCTAAACACACAGGTGTCATATTCTCGAATACCATGCACAGCAAGACAAACAACTAACACTAACACAATGTCCGAATCTCCAAATCTCGTGTAGCACTAACACATGGTCTAGCTAGCACGTCAGGGTATATATAAGGCAGTGAGTCTAAAATATGTTTAATACATAAATATATATATCACCTTAGCATATTATCTAGTATTACCTAATACTTATAATTATATTAATACACCTAGGTCATACTTAACATATATAAATATGTTACACCCACAATTAATAACCAATTTCTAAGGGGTAAACACTAACAACTAATTCCTATGAAGTAGCATGCTATCCCTAGTACTATTCACACATGTATACATAAAATCACAAAAGAAGGCAAGCTACGAACCTTGATGGGCACGTGAACGTGGAGGGTGACGCTGACCGGAGACGGTGCTCGGGCTCCGGCGAGGGTGGCAGCATGGTCGTGGGAAGTTCGAGTCCAGGTCGACGTTGCTCGGGTCGACGGGGCTGTTCCAGCGAGAAAGTCGGGTCGATGGAGATGTCGACGATGGGGGTAATGATGATGATGATGATAATAATGGTGTTCAGGTGGGGCTGCTGTGTGTTGGCGCTCAGGCGGAGAGGGTCGTGCTTAGAAAGAAATGGCCGGAGGAAGGTGCTCAGGCACGTGGAGGTGATGATGTCGATGGATAACGCCGCATGCTGGGAGGTTTGATCGGACGACTGCATAGCCGATACTCGTGAGGCTCGACGGTACGGGTGGATCGACTCAAAAGCTATCACCGATGAGGCAACTCAGCGTTGTCTGGCAAGACACCGATGGTCGAACTCAGTGCTGGCATACGCGTGGACAGGACATCGTAGGTTGTTGGAGGGAAAAAACTGTGTACGAGGCACCGTGGGGCTGCTCGGCAGAACATGCAGTGCCAGGGACCATGTGTCGCGGATCCATGGCGACTGACCACGGACGAGGGCGAGCGACAGTGGGCGCCGCTAAAAACGCACACGATCGGAGTGACTGACTGGTCGGTCGTGGGTCCTTCACCCGCATAGTGGCATCGGGGAGCTGCGTTAACAGGGGTGGTCGATGGCGATAGTGGAGAGCGTGCGGACTGCATTGGTCGGTCGACTTCGAGAATCGAAGTAGGTGATGGGTCGATCGGAGTAGAGGTCGGGAAGTGGAAGAGAGGTGGTTGGTCGAGGCATGAGCTGCCGAGTAGATGCGGGTCAGAGCAGTCGTTGACGCGAATATGGCAGAGCTCCGGCAGAAATTGGCAAAGTCGGCTTTGGCCACTGGGTGCTCCGGTTGTCGAGGTACGTCCAGGCGCAGGCAAACCAGAGGCGGGGCTAGGGTTGAGGTCCTGAGGAGGTGGTGCAACATTAGGTAACGTTGGTTTTGAGGGACGGGATCGATGATAGTATTATTGGAGGATGTGGGTTGATGATGTAGAAATTATGGGGAAGTATTTTGCATGAGGAGGGAGAAGATGGGTGCTAGCCTAGGGATTAGGGTTGGCTGCCTCCTAGGGATGGGGTTTGCCCATTGGAAAAGGGGGATGTTGCTACATGAAGGAAATTGGAGGGTGGAGATGGTGTTGGGTTGAATGGAGGGCCAAGATTTAATATGAAGGAAAGTACACAAATAAAAGGGAGAGAGAGAGGGATTGGACTGGTCAAAGAGGGGGATAAGATTTTTTTCATTGGCCTTGACCAATAGGATGGTGACACATCATTGCACTTTTGCATAAAAGTCCTCAACAATTAAAAAATTATATAAAAATTGGAATTTAGATTAGATGAGGGAAAATACCATGTTTGGTATGATGTAGTGGCTAAAAAGGGTGTATGGTGTTTAGTATGAGCCTTGAGGGTATGAGTGGGGGTTTGGTTTGGTGTTGGATCTAGTTTTGGGTTAAGTTGGGTCCTTATACCAATTTAATTAAAATTAGTGTAAGTGGTGCTATTTAATTAGTTGAAAATACATAGGGTTAAAATTAGGTGGGACACAAGTGTCATGGACGTAGTAGACTCAGAATAGAATATTGTCAATAATTGGGTTGCACAAAACGGGTCGAGGTTGTGTCTCCAATTTCGATTGGAACGGACAAAGATGCAAAGTTAGATTTATTTGGATTTAAACATGGACGTTTGTAACGAATATTGTGCGACTAAAATGAAGCACAAGAGAGGGTATTTATGAGTTACACAAGGGTCAGAATGGAAGGTTGGCATGTCTAGGAAAAGTGTGTAAAATTTGTTTGGAAGCAAATGCTAGTGTAGCGCTCCAAATATCGAAGCAACGATAAGGTGCACAAAGTGATACAAATATTGTACAATAAATATAAAACACTGTGTTCTAATTCTAATTGGCTTCAAACTAACCAAAGTCTCTCTATCTAAGCCAGGTAGACCTAAATTTGGTCGAGGGGGTTTACAATCTACCCAACTTATAAGAATTTTGTCCTCAAAATTAAAATAAACACATAATAAACAATAAATTATCAAGCAATGCTACGGACATACCTAGGACCGGTGGAGTTGGCCTTTGCACTACCTATTGGGCTCTATTGACATACTGGGAACACTCCTGAGCCTGATGTTTGTTCGATCCGCACCTCAAATATTGTCTTAACCTGCTTCTGAAACTAGAACGGTTAATATCTCAACATTCTTTCCTAGGTATAACATCATCATCCTATAGTATCCACAATGGAATCATGCAACCTAACTTCTTATAATTAGTCATAGCAGCAACAAGTCTAATCACTCAGTCATACCTAGTCTAGAAGCTCAACTCGAATAATTTCTAGGAGAAATATATGTAATAAAATACCACATAGGTCTCTACTCAATACATAGTAATAAGGATATATAGAAATTATGTAATAAATATCTATTCAATCCTTCTAAATACCCTAACAATTACAATTACAAGAATACGATTCCTAAAATTCATTGGCTAGGGCAAATTGGATTTAGGCTCCCATAACACCACCTACTACTAAGGATTAGGTTCAGCAAACTCATGTCCTATTAGTCAAAAGTCTAAATCTCTGTCCCTAAGCAGTTTATGTGTAATCCACGATATTTAGCTACCATTTCTATCAGACTTCTATCTTCCATTTATACCCCATACTCACGTGTCAATATATAATCTAAGAGTCTAGTGGTAGTCCTCTACCAATTGACCAATGAGTCAGCGTGTGATCTAAACCTGTATTTCGTTCCTTGAAATAAGACCTCCGTAGATTGTCCAACTCTGAAAGGTAAAAAGTGAGCGATCTTGGTGAGTCGATCCACGATCACCCATACCACATTGCGACCACTGGGACTCCTCTGAAAGCCCATAACGAAGTCCATAGTGATGTGCTCCCATTTTCACTCAGGTATCGGGAGTGGATTTAAGTAAACATGTAGACCTCTGATGCTCAGCCTCGACCTGCTGATATACCAGGTATTTTGCCACAAAGCGGGCTATCTCCCTCTTCATTCTATGCCACTAATAGTACTGCCTTAAGTCTTTGTACATCTTCGTGCCTCCTGGATGAATAGAGTATGTTGAACTGTGCGCCTCCGTCATCAGCTCTTGATGAAATTCTCCGTTCAAAACATAGAGACGATATCCATATCTCAAAGTTTCGTCCTCGTGTATACGCAATCCTGTCTGTATCCCGGCCTCTGCCCTCTGTCGAAGTCTCTAGAATCTGGCATCTGTTGGCAAGGCAGCCTTGATCCTCTCAACCAATGTCAATTTTACCTGAAAACTCGAAAACTGGCTGTCTGCTCCGGGCATAATGACCCCTATACCCAACTGCTCTAGATCTCTCAACATGTGTTGCTGGGTAGTCAAAAAGAATGCCCTAGGCCTCCTGCTTAATGCGTCATGCTACCACGTTGGCCTTTCTCTGAGGGTACTGTAGATCAGTCTCAAAGTCTGTCATCACCTCGAGCCAACGTCTTTGTCTTCGGTTCAGGTACTTCTCTAAATTTTTAAAAGAAACTCGAGGTCAGGTACTTGTCGCGAATCTCATCTTATTGCCACTCTACCTTTTTACCTCAAACCTGAGGGTTCTCCTAATTTACTCCATGCCTATCCTTCACCCAAACTATATTGGTACCATCTTGTTTATAACTAGTCATCCATTATAGGTAGTTCACGATATCCAACTCAAGGCTATAACATATGTCGATACTCTCATCTTTCAATCTAATTGCTCTATTTCAGATACTAGCTCAACTAATCGAGTTATCAATGGTAAGATCACGAGCCTAATAGACACTGACAACGGAAATAAGTCTAGTACATCTAATCTAATTTGAAAGCTATATTGTAGTACTCAAGTTATCTCATCATCCAAATATTGGGTCTAGCAATCTATGTCTAGCAATCTACCTATCTGTTTTAGCTTAGCCATATAATCATCATTATCTAAGGGTGGGAAATTTTCTAGGTTTGGTACTATAAGTCACAAGGCAACTAGGGATTAACCACTATGGTTTGCTACCTAAAGTGCTATTTCATACCCTATTTTTATTAGTATCCGATAATCCTCTTCTAGATGTGGGTCTAAAATTTTGTCTTGTCATTCCTTGTATCACTACCATAAGACTACAACTGATTCCTTGTATCATTATTATGAGGCTACAACTAACCCTAGTATCTAGCTATGTCTTTTTCAAATTCTTTTAGAGTCTTAGAATCAAACAACCTTTCTAGCTTCTAATACTTACAAATCACGGCTACCTTAAGTAAGGGTAGGGTCTAGTTTTAAGTCTCTACTTCTATGTCTAATTCTTATGTCAACAGTCTATACTAGCTCTAGTAACAAGAAAGAACTTATCAACTTTCTCTACCATGGTTAACCATCTACTCAAACATCCTATCAAATATGCCTTCTTCATCTTGATGAGGATCTGCTCCTGGAGGAATTCACCATGCGCGAGCATCCATCTTTCCAAAATAAGGAAGATGAGAAACAGTAATAACGATGTCGACGGTAAATGGACGAGTACAGTAATGAAGTCCAAGGGCGACAAACGAATACAAGAGGAGTTTTAAAGTCAGTTATGGATTGAGATCTTATTCAACATTAATCCTAAGTTGCAGGCTCGTTCAGTACAGTAACGTAACCAAAAGAATGATACGCATCATCATTCTGCAGCCCAATAATACATCTGTTCGAATAGGCCAAAAGAACAACATAGGCATATAAACACTAGGCTATAAAAGCAGAATAAAAAATAAAAGGTAGTACATGACTGTAATAGCTGAAAATATAAAGATACTTGCAATGATGTCCACACTCCACTAGATCAAGCATCATGCAAACAGCACAAATAAACTGGAAGGAAACCAGGTCCTCAGAGGGACGTAACAAGATACAAAAATATATACCATAAAATAAATACTGTAAAAACTCGAGGGTGAACTAACTAGCTAAGTGAAATATAATTTGAGGACAACTTAGTGCGTATGGAAAGTGTAGGCTAGACATATGCTGACGTAATTCACCAATCGTCATGACTGGCTAGTATATGCCACATATGCCCCCATAACAAGCGCACTCTATAATATAATAACGTCCAGCTCCGAAGAGCGTGGTATATGTATATGTAACGTCCATCGTTCCGAAGAACGAGGTATCTGCAATATATATATATATATATATATATATATATATATATATATATATATATATATATATATATATATATACGTCCGTATCGCTCTGCGGAGCGCGATATATGTATAAAGGAGGTGGGTGTCCCATACGCCTACTAGTCGTCCTCCCCGCCCAATGCCAATGTACAAGTCGCGAACACGACGTGGACATCTCGTACTATAATGCAAGTCACTAAAGAAATATACGATTAAGCTAAATACCGTCACACGTGCTGCTCATACCGATGGCCAGTCAAGCATGAAGCACGCGTCCCTACATGAACTCACTCTGTGACATGCAATGACACGTGTCAAGGCCTGGGGAGTCATATTGATAACTCCATAACTTTAGGTGGGTCCACTAGACACTACGTCAGACACAAGTTCTAACGTCAACGCCTTCGTTGACTGCACCCGAGTCTTTCTCGGACGCTCACAGTTAAATATTAAAACAAATAAACATGCAACTAAATAATATCTGAATTTAAAAAGTACAATAAGGCAAGGTATGCTTGCCTAAATTCTCAAGCTGCGAGTATCAAAATTTTGTTCCCGAAGTCTCGTCCGAACGGTCCAGCGACTCTATAATATAATATAATATAACATAATCATCAGTCATTACAATAGTACGCACAGGAAACACAACTATGTTGTACTTAGAAACTGACGCAAGGAGGTCACGACTGGTCAACTAGCAGGTCAAGCGTGCGTGTCTAAACACACATGTGTCATGTCCTCGAATACCGTGCACAGCAAGACAAACAACTAACACTAACGCAATGTCCAAACCTCTAAATCTCGTGTAGCACTAACACATGGTCTAGCTAGCAGGTCAGGGTACACATAAGGCAGTGAGTCCAAAATATGTTTAATACATAAATATATATATCACCTTAGCATATTATCTAGTATTACCCAATACTTATAATTATATTAATACACCTAGGTCATACTTAACATATATAAATATGTTACACCCATAATTAACTACCAATTTTTAAGGGGTAAACACTAACAACTAATTCCCATGAAGTAGCATGCTATCCCTAGTACTATTCACACATGTATACATGAAATCACAAAAGAAGGCAAGCTACGAACCTTGATGGGCACGTGAACGTGGAGGGTGACGCTGACCGGAGACGGTGCTCGGGCTCCGGCGAGGGTGGTCGCGTGGTCGTGGGAAGGTCGAGTGGGGGTCGACGTTGCTCGGGTCAACGGGGCTGTTCCGGCGAGAAGGTCGGGTCGATAGAGATGTCGACGATGGGGTGATGATGATGATAATGATGGTGTTCAGGCGGGGCTATTGTGTGTTGGCGCTCAGGCAGAGGGGGTCGTGCTCAGGCAAAAATGGCCAGAGGAAGGTGCTCAGGCGGGTGGAGGTGATGATGCCGATGGATAACGCCGCATGCTAGGAGGTTTGATAGGACGAATGCATAGCCGATACTCATGAGGCTCGACGGTACGGGTGGATTGACTCAAAAGCTATCACCGGTGAGGCAACTTAGCATCGTCTGGCAAGACACCGATGGTCGAACTCAGTGCTGGCATGCGCGTGGACAAGACGTCGTAGGTTGCTGGAGGGAAAAAACTGTATACGAGGCACCGTGGGGCTGCTCGGCAGAACATACAGCGCCAGGGACCGTGTGTCTCGGATCCATGGCGAGTGACCGCGGACGAGGGCGAGCGACAGTGGGCGCCGCTGAAAACGCACACGGTTAGAGTGACCGACTGGTCGGTCGTGGGTCCTTCACCCGCACAGTGGCGTCGGGGAGCTGCGTTCACAGGGGTGGTCGGTGGCGATGGTGGAGAGCGTGCAGACTGCATTGGTCGGCCGACTTCGGGATTCAAAGTAGGTGATGGGTCGACCGGAGTCGAGGCCGCGAAGTGGAAGAGAGGTGGTTGGTCGAGGCAGAGCGTTCGAGTAGATGCGGGTCAGAGTAGTCGTTGACGTGAATATGGCAGAGCTCCGGCAGAAATTGGCCAGGTCGGCTTTGGCCACTGGGTGCTCCGGTTGCCAAGGTACTGCCAGGCACAGGCGAACCAGAGGCGGGGCTAGGGTTGAGGTCCTGAGGAGGTGGTGCAACATTAGGTAACGTTGGTTTTGAGGGACGGGGTCAGTGATAGTATTATTGGAGGATGTGGGTTGATGATGTAGAAATTATGGGGAAGAGTTTTGCATGAGCAGGGAGAAGATGGGTGCTAGTCTAGGGATTAGGGCCGGCTGCCTCCTAGGGATGGGGTTTGCCTATTGGAAAAGGGGGGATGTTGCTACATGAAGAAAATTGGAGGGTGGAGATGGTGTTGGGTTTAATGGAGGGCCAAGATTTAATATGAAGAAAATTGCACAAACAAAAGGGAGAGAGAGAGGGGTTGGACCGGTCAAAGAGGGGGATGAGGTTTTCTTCATTGGCCTTGACCAATAGGATGGTGACACCTCATTGCACTTTTGCATAAAAGTCCTCAACAATTGGAAAATTGCACAAAAATAAGAATTTAGATTAAATAAGGGAAAACACCATGTTTGGTATGATGTAGTGGCTAAAAAGGGTGTATGGTGTTTAGTATGAGCCTTGAGGGTGTGAGTGGGGGTTTGGTTTGGTGTTGGGTCTAGTTTTGGGTTAAGTTGGGTCCTTACACCAATTTAATTAAAATTAGTGTAAGTGGTGCTCTTTAATTAATTGGAAATACATAGGGTAAAAATTAGGTGGGACACAAGTGTCATGGACGTAGTAGACTCAGAATAGAATATTGTCAATAATTGAGTTGCACAAAATGGGTCGAGGTTGTGTCTCCATTTCGATTGGAACGGACAAAGATACAAAGTTTGATTTATTTGGATTTAAACATGGACGTTTGTAACGAATATTGTGCGACTAAAATGAAGCACAAGGAAGGGTATTTATGAGTTACACAAGGGTCAGAATGGAAGGCTGGCATGTCTAAGAAAAGTGTGTGAAATTTGTTTGAAAGCAAATGCTAGAGTAGCGCTCCAAATATTGAAGCAACGGTAAGGTGCACAAAGTGATACAAATATTTCACAATAAATCTAAAACACTGTGTTCTAATTCTAATTGGCTTCAAACTAACCCTAGTCTCTCTATCTAAGCCAGGTAGACCTAAATTTGGTCGAGGGGGTTTACAGTAGATAAGTGTGATACCAAGTTGGTTCAAAGCCAAGATATCCATATAGTGTTAGTACTTATCCATATAGTGTTAGTACTAGCTATAAGGATACTTGTAATATTATATAATGTATAGTATATGCTGTATATAATATTTTGAGTATCATGAGATACTATATAGTTAGGATACTCTAGTATCCTAATATATCTAGTATTGCCTAGATACATAGCGTATGGACCCACTATCCTAAATGTGGACTCATGCAACCTAGAAATAGCTAGTTTGACTAGTTGACCTAGAGTTGACATAGTTTAACTGTTTTGACTTAGAATTGGTTTTATGACCTAGAATTGAACTAGTTTAACTTGTTATCTTTCCAAAATCTTGTATTGATGTAACTTTTCATATTTAGGTCTTCGGAGCACCATTCCGGATATGGTTTAATACTTTACCCCCGATTCCAGGCGAGTACATCTCTTTGTTAGTTTTTATTTTATTATAGTGTATATATCACTTGTTCTAGAACTGCGTACTTGATTCTGACACTTGGTTACACGGACTGGTACTATATGGATCCCGTTAGGAGATGCTATCCCTTACCGTGTTCAGCGGGTACTCCTTCACATGTATTTTATCATATGCATTGGGTATTAATTTTCATGTGCTTCATGTGCATCCACTTTTTCATGTGCTTGTGTGACTATATCGTATTCATGTGCGTAACGTGTCATGATTGGATCCATGAGTATTGGTTGGGGGGGTAGAAGTTGGTTATGTGATCAAGCCCTATTTATCTCATGTGTATGTCGATTATACACCTCACGTATAATCAAGTTACCATATTTACCTCATGTACAACCTAAGCCGATCACATAACGAACTTCCGCTCTAAACCACATAGCTAGTATTCATGTTCTTCTACTTGCAGTTTATTTTCATATTACCAGTATTTACTTTCCAATTCTTTATTGTGATTATTTGCCTGTTCTCACATGTATTTCCATTTCATGATACTTGTGCGTCGCGTATTCTTTTCTATTACTCGTCATGTATGCTTTACCATGTATTTGGAGTTGCTTTCAGAGTTTTGTACTTCGCTCCATTCCTGATTGGATAATATTTTTCAGTGATTGTTGTGCTCTCCATTTCGGGATTCAGAGTGATGCTATAGACAAGACTGCTCTTACAGTGTGGACTTGAGGTGACAACTGTAGAGATCTAGTTTAGTGTTCCTTTCCATATTTTTGTCTAGTTTCCTTTCTCTAGAATGTTATTTGGATTATCTTCCCTGTTTATTCTTCCTTTAGATTATTGTGATTGAGTACATAATAGAACTAGCCGTTTTAGTATGTTTGATAGTTAGATAGGGAGACAGTGTTCTACCACCGATGCTGCGGCGTATGTTGGACGTACCCACGTACTCGTGCCCCTATACCAGGTGCGGGTCGTGACATGCATTTTCATTTGCACAGTTCCGGGGGAGCTGTGGGTCATCGACGGCATGCATAGTGCATGATGTTCTGCTCGATGATGCATTTGTACGGGGGAGCTTCAGTGTTAGACACAAAGGTGGACAAGTTAAGAAGACTAAATCTCAAAAGAACCACACTGTCCGCTTGGTTAGACCAGCCAAGGGTGAAGAAGCTCGTCGGAACGGTAGCACGTTCCGATGGAAGACGGAAGACGAAGACAGGAAGCCAAGATTTATGGTGAGGTTGATTGTCAGGGACTTAGGTCTTGGTCGTGTTATTGATATCGACAAGATCTCACTGGTGTACAGGAGGTGCTACACATGGCAACTAACGTCAACGTGACAAAGGAAGATGTAAAGCAATTCGGGGGATCGAATATCAGTGGCATGGTGGAGTAGGAACTCTGTCGGGGGACGACAAGCATGATTTCTAGTTGAGGAGCCACGGGGGTTAGCACCTCTTGTCAAACTAGAGAGGGGAATATTGTGTCAAGTCTGGACATTTGGCCTAGTTCAGTCCGGTCAGAGTTCGATCTGAACTCAGTGTGTTCGGAATCTGAACGTTTGGCAGGGTCCAAATAGAACTCAGACCGATTTTAGGGGCTGAACAAGATTTTGGTCTAATCTGCATCGTTAGATTCTGGTGGACGACCAGATCTGATGGTGGGCTATTTTAGAGATATTCTAAAACCCCTAAAATAGGTTTCTCAAACAATTTAATATGCGTTGAGGGTGGAGGCACAAAAAATAGCATAAGGTAGGAGATTCAATGTGCTTGTCTAAAGAAAATCTAAGAGAAAATTCGTACATTGCTCTTAGGACTCGTCATCCAAGATATGAGTCGTCGTCATCTTCGTTCAGGAAGATCGCTATGAATATGATGAGTGATTTCAAGTTGCAATATTCTGCTTCTTGAGTTTGGTGATGTAGTTTGAACTTTTAGGCAAATGATTCAACACTGTTTTGATTCAATCTTGTATCTTTTATCGAAAGTTATAAAAATTTGAATCTGTCCAGGTGACATAATCACCAAACGTATATTATGTTTGATCTGTTTTGACATTCGTAGTAGATTGGTTCATTTTTCAGGTGGGTTTGCATCACTGAGTCCGTCTGTGGCCAAATCCAGTTCGTGTCATGCACAAATTTCCAACAAGTGGTACCAGACCGCTTGTAGGATGCTGGTGATCCCAACACACATCTACTTTTCTATACAAAATAGAACTAGGATTTTCTTTGCAACCATCAGATATCTATCACATACCTAGATTTTGCAACCTGTGCATGTTAATCTTACCCACCAAGAGCCCATGACGGAGGAACGCTCACTAGGCTAGTCCGTTGGGTGTCAACTTCACCTACGAAAGTAGGTTAGTCCAACAAACACTAGAGCTAAAGTTTCTTAATCCTATATTAACCCTCCCTATTTAGTACATGTATGCCCTTTGTGTCATGTTTTCATATTCTTTGTAGCCTCAAAGCCTGCTTGTTTCTTTTCCCCCCTCTCTGCTAAACATCAAATTCTAGCTCTTATACACAACCAAATAATCAGTGCATAGAAAAAGATGGCCTCTCAATCCTGTAATTGTACAGAAGATTTTACAGAAAAGATATTGATTTAAAATTAGTCTTCTCCAAATAATGAAAAGGGTACAGAGATTTTCTTTACTATTTACACCAGTTCAACAAGTAACTTCTATTTGCTCCGTATTTTCTCACAAACAAGTGCAAGTGTGGCAACAATTGTGCTTTTCAAATTTAAGCTCAGTTGAGGGATGGAACCGAATGTTCCATGCTTGTTCCCCGTGCTTCCTCCATCCTTGACTGCCCATGACACTAGGACGAATACCCATAAATTCCTCGAGTGACAATCCTTCGCTGATATCATAGAGATCTGTTGTATATGTCCAGTATGGTAGCTTTCTCCTGGGTAAAAGTAAAATCACAAGCGTCAAAAACTGTGATTCTTTATGCGATTATTCATCCGTACAGTTTTGCAAATGATGGTTATGGAGAAGTTATAATCCATGCCTTTATGTTCAGAATCTTCCTACTCTAATATAAAGGCATGGCACAAAAGAGGTTTATATTGTGGAACATAATGAAAGTCGATTGATCCTGGTCAAAGTTGTGATGCTGTGTTTCACAAATAAGCAAGCGATGTGCGAAAATCTTTGTCCAGTTTCCTTTTAGCCTGGGTATTTACCAAGAACTAGGTTTTTTCCATTGTTCCAATGATGGATTTCTTAAACATGGTAAATATAAAAAGATCAAATTGTCAAACACATGGATATGAAAATGGTAATGAATAGCCTAAGGTAACTTTTCTGGTTTCTAGGCAGTTTACCACTTATAAAAGAAAGTGTTATGTTGTCAAAGCAAAAAGTGGCTATAGGCTCGTGGTGAAAAACTGCAACCAAGTAAACAAAATATTACTCCCTACGGTGTGACCTAAGTCACCTAACCAAGCTAAGACTGAGCCAAAGCAGGACAAAGATGGCGGCCGAGGAAGGCATATGTGAGCTTAGATGGTATCCAGGCAGGGGTCTATCTATGCTTCAAAGGACAAACAAGGAACCCGTAAGGACCAAGGTTCAAAGTATCGGTATCGGAATCGGTATCGGACCATTCCTATGAGTATCGGGATCGGCGGTATCGGGATCGGCGGTATCGGTAGTATCGGCGGTTTCGGATCGGAGTATCGGATTTTTTGGTATCGGAAAGCAAACAACTATTAGTAAATTATTAACATTTTAGAGAATATATTTTATACATTTATGCATAATTTAAAGTATTTTCAGTATTATTTCTTAATATTTTTGATATTGAATGAAATAGTAGTCATCATTGTCGATTGATTTATATGTGATAGATAAGTTTTTCTCTTTTATATGTTTTTACAATCTTACTATGCTTTTACATCCTTTCTAATTGGTCTTTTTAATTCAATTTTTTTTGCCGAATTGACTGGAAAAGAGACCTCTAATGTCGGTATCGGTCAGTATCGGGTATCGGATCGGGACATGCCAAACTGTATCGGTATCGGCCGTATCGGATCGGTATCGGCCGATACTTTAAACTATGGTAAGGACTAGGCAACCATTAAAATAAAAAGAAAAATTAGTAAACAATCAAGCAGTGAAATGATCCCTAAATAAAATGAAGTGGTAAATTGATGAGGAACTTGGAGTAGCAATAAAGACACTTGGGATCGGTAGCCCACTGCTAAGATAATCTTAGAGCAGCAAAGGGGCATTTAGAGGAATTTCTTCCCTGACATTAGAAAAACCATGAAATTAGTTAATTACCTCAGTCTGGTTGGTTTCAGCAGGAAACCAATGCATGAGATTCCCTAGGTGAATTATAGCTGGTATAAGTTTGAACATTAGAGGTGTGGTTACCTGCACAGGAAGAACTAGAAATTAAAGCAACGAAATAGGGGTCCAACCTCTGCATCACGTAGATCAGAAAGAAGCTCACCAAGCTAAGGGCAGTTGTTCCTAAAAGTAGAAGGTACATCTTTCCCTATACATAATGGAGTTCAAGTAAACAAATCAGAATAAAAGAACTAAGAGGGAAATTTATGGTTGAAAAGGAAAAACAAATAAAGAAATCAGCTTATAAGGGTAGGCATAGAATAAAATGTCAAAGAAAAATCTTAATTTTAAGTGATACATTTTCTTACCATTAAGGATTAAACTACCAATATACTCATTCAACATATTTTTATTTCTAGCAGATTAGATTCCACATGTGCTATTACTACTGCAGAATGTAAGCATTATCGGCAAATAGCTAATACTCTCTATAGGAAAATATCATCCAAGATGAATTAAATAATAATAAATGCAATTCAGCAACTGAAGTATGTTCAATTTGGTTATACTCGTCCACAGATCCTGCTACCACATTTACTTGTATAAATGAAAGTCAGCTGTACAGGCTAAATTGGACGTGGTATAGCTTGTTTTCTTTGACAAAGTTTTAAGAATGATTTCCACTGAAGAGAAATTGCAGAACATTGCCAACTGAATGAGAAGAAAGAACTACATATCAAAGTTTTTAACTAAACGAGCCCTGAAAGAACTACATATCAGGTAAGATATGTCACCTCAATAAGATGCAGATTTGATGCGCGGCTCAAGAGTACAAATGCAAATTCTCCAATTTGTGCTAATGATAACCCGACCTTCCACAAATAAAAAAAGGAAGATGAATAAAAAATAGGATCATAAAATAAAGCACTACCACAGGTACATAGATATTAGTCATGGAGGTTTGCGATAATTCTTACAAGAATTGATGTCCTGAGCTTGTAGCCAAAGGCTTTCACCATTGTTGTTATCACAACAGTTTTAACTATTATGACCAGAATGACAGATGCCAGTAATATGTCCACATGCATCCATAAGAAGTGTACATGTATGAGCATTCCAATGCTTGCAAGGAACAAAGCTGCAAATAGATTACGAATAGCTTCCACCTTCAATGCAGAAGATTAGGAATGAGTTCAAATGTGCATACAATTGAAAATAGAACATAAAGGGATAGCTTAAGCAAAATGCCAAAATTAAAATATTGTTGCAAAGATGACTGCAGTTCAAATGAAGTTGTAAAAGGGGGGAATTTTGACCAGCCCCATCCGACTTTTTGAATCTAGTTCTGGGCCACTGTTGACAATTCTCTTCCCCTTGGGTCCCTAATTTTAAACTTCTTATATAAACAAATTCTCTATTTAGAACTCAAAAGATCATGAAAGGACTAATATGTCCTTCATTTAATCACTGGGCCTCCCACCTCATCCTCTCTCTACTACTACTGCTGCTGCACACACACACACACATCTACATCAAAATAAATGCATGTTTTCTAGTCTTTAGAGTTCGTAAATTTTTAAACATAACACGAACTACTGGATCCACCCTCAATATATAAAAGGTCTTAACCACTTAGTAACGAGGTTTTTATTGTATATTGTATATTTATTAGTAACCATAGCATGTTACTTGTATTTTCAAGTATTATAATTTGAATTAACATGGGTGGTTAGAAAAGTCGTTCAATGAGATACATCTATAAATCATATGTCCACATATTTCCAATAATGTTACTTTAAGAGACTTAGAATATAGTACAAAATATTCGTTAATCAGTACTGAGATTCGAATTCAAGAACTAGAGTACCCTTCCCTCCTTATACGGAGGGTATCAACCTTGAACCCAAAATCTAAAGCTAAATTCATATGACTAAAGTACTTGTAATGTGGTAAGTATGATTATCGGCAATGTGTTACATTTATTTGTAAAATGTTACTACCAATCCAGACATGTTATATAACAAAAATTCAATGTGTTGCAGGAAGTCGTTCCATATTACATATGTGCCTAATATCTTATATTTTGAACCAATGTCTTTTACATATATTTTTCAAAATTAGTCATAACATAATACGCTATATATATATATATATATATATATATATATATATATATATATATATTGGAAGAGGTATATATTGTAAGAGGTAATTGTTCATGTTCGCTCCCACCGGGATTCAAACTCCGCCCACTTGGGTCTTATGCCCACACTAGCCACTTGAGCTACGAAGTCTTGACTACGTGTGTGTGTGTGTGTGTGTGCGCGTGTATATATATATATATATATATATATATATATATATAGTCAAGACTTAGTAGCTCAAGTGGCTAGTGGAGGCATAAGACCCGAGTGGGCGGTGTTCGAATCCCGGTGGGAGCGATCATGGATAATTACCTTGGGGAAAAAGACTTGGCAACAGTGGCCAGGAAGTAGATTAGAAAAGTTGGAAGGGGGCTCTACCAAATCTCCCCTTGTCAAAAATCTCCCACTATACCAGAACTCTAGAGCGGTGGTGAAGCTTATATACTATGTTTCTCCAGCATTCCCCCATGGGTAGAACTCCCTTTTAGGGAGTTGAGATCTGGATTCACCTAGTTGTATTTTGTTGCAAACAGTAAATATTTTGATTAAAGATTTAATACATATCTGCAAACAAGCAACACCAAACTGCTACTCAACAAATAAAAACAAGCAACAGTTTCTATATAGACAACCTACTAACCAAACAAAAAGGCAAATAAAGTCTCTTATAATCTTGGCTAATGTTGTGATCTGCTACTGCTTCACTAGAGGGATTCACGTCAATTTGCACCGTTGGCATCGGGTCTATTGTCACCCACCCGGAAGGTCGCATGGGAGAAGGCAATGATGATGGAAGGCAACCGCCATCACAACTCTCACAAGCATGACACCGTATCAAATGCCAATGGTGATCTCGTCAGTGACTACTTTAAGTATTTAGATTCTTTGATTCTATGTATCTAAATTCTTTGAGTCTGGTCATTCCTGACTACTCGAGGTATTTAGGTTTTCTTACTTTGGCCATTTGTGAACAACATCCGAGCGACCAAAAGGGAAGGATGTTGAGGTATATAGAGGCGAAGAAATATAACACTCATTTAAAGCCCACCACCAACTTGTACTGTGACCACCATTGTGTTGTTCTTCATCGATTACCCTTCCTTATTCTATTGTTCTATATTGATGACGAGTATCGAGGGGTGCACGGACATTCCAAAAATTCAGTGTCGGACATGTATTAGACATAGACACAGACACAAAACAAGCACTTCAAAATACACTAGGAAACATGACAATCAATGCCACGCCTGTATCTTGCTGTGTAATATTTGCGTCCATGCAACATAGATATTGGAGAACCCAGTTACAACAATTCATTCCCAATGGAGATCTATATCAACCTTCTGATAGCATCCATCCTAGTGGTGATAGTTGCAATGGTGATTGCCATAGGACACCTGCACCAGCGTGAGCTTTTAGCGGCAAATGATGACGGCACACACTGTCGCTATCAATTGATTTGAGGCTACACCATGGCAGCTCCCTTCAATATCATGTTAGTTAATAACTTTACCCAAAAGCTAAAAGTTATTAGGTTGCTGACCAATGTTGAATATGAAGCCTAACAGATCTTATGTAAACGTTGTGTTCTTGATATCAAATATTACTCATTACACTTACTTGATACCTTATATTACTCACTACACTTGCAATAAGAAATCACATATCTTCTGATACCATATAAACGCTTAATTTAGTGATAAAACATAATATTGGATTTACCCACAAAAACACTTGTGAAATTATTATGTATGCAAGAAAACGTCACTGCACATACTTTGTTTTGTCTTTGTTACAAGATTTAAAAGTAATAAGAATAATCACCCCTCCCCGCGCTCCCACTTTAATTTGCTAGTGTGTTCATTAAAACAGCCATAATTCCTCTCATACTATTTGAAACAGCTGCTGTCAAGACCAAAAGTTGAAAGTATTCATCTGACCTTCCAAATTTCCAGGATATTTTGAACACACCATCTCTGTTCCTGATTTAAAATTTGGAGGATCAAATCATCTTTGTTTCCATAAACAGCCATCAGCTATTTGGCTGTTTGGATCGCCTCAACTACCTAGGAAATTTTATGCCTAATTTTAGAGAAGATCTGCTAAAAGAAGTATTAAATAGAAAGTGGTTCTAGAACTTTACTTATATATTATACTTTTAAATGTAAGTCTCTACTCCCTCCCACTCTTGCTCAACTTTCAACTCTCCTACAAAAGCAAAAATCTGGCTTAAAAATTTATACTTCCACAGGTTTTAAACACAACTAAGAAAACCTTTCTTCTCATTTCATGTTTTGGATTGGAATTTGGAAGAAGCGTAATAAATCAGAGAAATATCACAGTTAGCAAGAAAAAGTCACCACATTTCTGTGTATTAGCATTTTATGGGGAAAAAAAATTCGTAACATTTGTGCATGTTAACTGGACAAGCATCCAGAATCTAACAAGCTGGTAATACACAAAAGAGAGCATGATATTTGAAATCAATTTCACTAAAGAATATCATTCAATTGTGGCACATATGCTATTGATAGGAATGATATGAATCAGTGTTCTAAGAAACATGATGCACACTCTGAGCGCTAGGTCCTCTGGAGCCTAGGCACGAGACACACAACAAGGCGCACGGCAAGACATGGGCTACAGTGAAACGAGGTGCACATTTTTAGAATTTTTAGTTTTAAATAATCAAACTCATATTATATCTAATCAATTCATATAACCATTAAATCGGTGACAAGTACATAAAATTATAAATATAACAAGAAGCATTTAAACTCACAAAACTCGTACTATTGCTTATTTCATACCCTAGAAATCTTGTCCCAAATTTTTATCTTCCAGCATAACAGGAACCCCTAAAAATCATTCAAAAGATCTTTCAAACCACTCAAAAAAAAGGTAATCTATACCTTTTAGTCCCGGTTGAAATCCCAAACTTAAACGTATCGTTTGATTCAAAGACCACCAATTTTAAACCTTAAATGCCCAATTGTGAAATACAATCTAATAACGCGTTTCTTTCAGTATGTGAGACTCGTCTCACTGTTCTAGTATACGTACCCGATATACGCGTATTATATATGTATAGCATGTTTATTGTTTAATTGCTTACATCTTGCTTTATGCCATTCATGCATTGTTTAGATTATTTTTGTAAGTTTTTCTTAGTTGCATGTTTTAGAACGTTGGTCCCTTAGTTTTCTTGGTGTGTGGCTGTGATGAACCCGAGTTAGAGGCATGGATTATGATCCAATGGCCAACAATCAATCCCTTGACTATATAAGCAATCATATTCTCTTTCCTCCACTTTTCTTTTCCTTTCATTTCTTTTCTTTTTCATTTCTTCCCCAGCAGAGCAGCAGTCAAGCTTGGACTTGGTTGTGGGTGACTTTGGTAATGTTGGTATTAGGCTAGAACTTGACCGTAAGCAAGTACATCTTATCAACCGAAGGAACAACCATGGATCTTGCTTTGATTCTTAGTATAGCTTGTTTTTATCATTTGATCGATTTTATTTTTGGGTAACACTAAGAACTTGCCTCATTGATGATTTTGTTTTCCTTGATTTGGATTGCTCATGGAGTCCAAGAATAGCAAGTCGAAGTATGCAAAGTTGGCCTGAAAATGCATACAAAAAGTACGTAGGAAACATTTGTCGCATAAGCGAAGTTCCAGTGAGTGTACTTGTGTGTGTTTCACAAATTTCTTATAAAGTGCACCAACATATGTTAAGTACTCTGGGCGCACTTCTCTACTCCTACGTACGTTTTGTACTAAGGCAATTCCTTCAAAAGTACGCCAATCCTATTTGGCGCAATTTTGAATAGGTATGCAAGTGATCAAGAATGTACGCCACTGCTTAAAAAGCCAAGTTAGCGCATTTTGCAGATATTGCAGAGTTGGCGCACTTTGGTGACTTTCCTTACCGGCGCACTTTGTCCCTTCTGAAGAATGGTGCACTTTGCTGGGTGGCGCACTATGTGACATTCTCCAGAGACGACGTACTTTGTAGTCCTTCGTAATTACTTAATGACTAAGCAATGACTTCTGACCATTCTCAAGAATTGTGTTCTCAACTACAGAGTTGTCTCGACTGCTGTGCCATACCTTAGAACTTTTATTGTCTTTTAGTAGACCTTCCTACGCTTGCTTGTGCGCCAAACCTCACTACTGGCATACTTGATGAAAGTGCGCCAAAGTCGTAGCTTGGGTACTTTCATTTGTGCACCAATGATAGATTTATGCACCAAGCTCCTGGCTCGCGCACTTCTATCATTGTGTGCCAAGGTCCTAGAAGTGCGCTTTAGTATGATTTGTGCAACATCTTTGCTCGAAGCACTTTTGTATTAAAGTGCGCCAGAACTGCCCGGATCAGTGATTTGTGTGCCAATACTCTTTTTGGCCATTTGTGAGCCAAAACTCTTTTTTGGCCATTTGTGTGCCAAGTGGATGTTATTTTCTTGTCTAATTTTATGCGCCAACCCTGAATTATTAATTTATGCACCTGTATGCTAGTATTCTTTTTAATATGCTTAACTCTTGATGATTACCTGATTCTCTTTTAATTCCGTTATTTTAGTTAATCCTGGTTATTACCTAAATATGACATTCTTGATATTGATCTTGATTTTTTGGCATAATCTAGTCCTGAATATTGACATGGAACTGATAATCTTGATACTGAACTGATAATCCTGATATTGTCCTGATAATCCTGATATTATACTGATAACCTCGATACTCCTGATCCTAATATTCCTGATAGTGGCTCGACGTAGCGCAACATCCTAATACTGTACTGATAATCCTGATAGTGGCTCGACGTAGCACACTTCTGACTTGAGAATCTTTGTAACTGTCCTGATCAAGGCTATTAGTACCACATGTTTGCATGACATGTATCCCCGTGGTTGATTTTGATTGTACCTGTCAAGTCATGGTCATGTCTTGCATCATGTCTAAGGCAGATTCCTGAGCACCACGATCGAAAATCCTTGAAAATTGTCCAGGCTAATAACTATAATAATAATCTAGAAAAAGTAACTAGAGAGATTTTCTGGCTACATGCAATTCCGGTATCCCAATGACACCTGATGGATTTGGAGCTCTCCGTCGTGAGGGACACACTTCCAGCACACCGACGAGTGTTGCACTACCAGAAAATATAATAATGATTATACCTGATAAATCTATACTATGTACCCGTTTGTCTGGATAACCCAGATAGTCTGCAAGGCATGTGGCTGTAAAAAAATCTCAAACTGCATGTGTTAGTAACTAGGACTGTGATAACCCTAGTTAGCTAATGATAGCAAGTCGTAGGACATAATTGGCCATGATCGTTTGATTTTCAGTCTAGTCATGTCTTGATTTGTATTAGCAACTGATCCAAAAATAGTAACCGTAGTACTGATTCCAGATATCCTTGTTTATATAGTCCAGATTTGTTTAACTATTACTTTATCTACTATTCTTACTGATTTGTCAGCATGCTGGTTTTAGTTCATAAGTTTGGTTTCATTGTGGTACTTGTTGTTTTGGGGTCTGACCCCACTGGTTTTGTACGATCAAATTTCGGAGCAGGACCGTAGGATCTCCCGTACTTCCCGCCTCAAGATGGTAAACACCAGGAGCACCCGAGGACATGAGTGGGTTTCTTCTTCCTTACCCACTTGATCTTGTACATTATTCTTTTGAGGCTTTTAGCCACCGAGCACGTGTTTAGTTCGTATTTTTGGACTTGACATTCTAGCATGCGGGCCTACATGTAAAGCATATTCTAGACTATAGCTAGAGCTGATCATGTAATATTGTACTCTGCTAGTTCTTCATTTTGGTACTAGCTTCATGACCATCTGGGTATGTATAGTTTGGGACGCCTTACTATTATATGTTGGTGATCATATATCTTGTAAATTTGTTGCTTGCTTGAGATTGATACACCTAGGATTCTTGACCCAGGAATGCCTGATGAATTGTAGAGTAAACCCTCACATGTCTAGACAGTCGTGACCGTATCCCGAGGTATAGAGTACTCTGGTATATGTAGCTAGCTTTGTCTGCCACCGTTCTCTAGTATTCTGGTTCTGGGGCGTGACACGACTTTAGTGGTGGCCCAAATTCAGAAGTGTGGAGGGTTTACCAATGTGTTTTAGATGTCTCAATCAAGATACTCTTTGATCTCCTTTAGTATCGAATTTATATTCCTAAAATCTTGATTCAACATCTACTTTGATATTCGATCAATCTTGTTCGTCCCTATGATGATCCTTGTGTCATTTATCTTTCAGGGACATTGTTCCTGGTCCTTCTTATCATCCAGCTAGAGTTCCTCCAGTAGCAGGACAACGTTCCGATGCCCATCAAACCCTTGAGGTTCAACCTCAGCATTCCAGGGTTTGCTCCAGAATAGCTCAAAATGAGGAACCTCAGATCCAGCCAGTACCTCCCATGCAACCAGTACCTGATGCAAGAGGGACATCAGTGTGCTAAATGGTATCCTTCGGAAATTATTGGCATCTCAAGGACGTCAAGAGGACGTACTCATTCGGTCAGTACAAGGGGCTTTGGAAAGAGGCGGACCTCGTGCCAACTCAAAAAGCAACTTCAAGCGCCTCAAACCCTCGTATTTCTATGGCACCGAGGATGCGATTACAGCGGACACTTAGCTTCAGGACACTGAGGCTATTCTAGAGGCTGTCGGAGTTCCGACTAAAGAGCAAGTCTCGGTGGTTCGGTTACAGTTGTTAGATTTGACCCGAGACTGGTGGACAGCACAGATGGTTTCACTATCAGTACCCGTCCCTGGGCCGTATTCAGCGAAAGGTTTCAGGTCAGATACTTTGATGTGGTGTCGTGTTATGATCTGCAACAGATATTTAATAACTTGAAGCAGATGGACAGGACTGTTGACGGCTACGCGGCAGAGTTCTGTAGGTTAAGTCGGTTCGCTCTCACCTTGGTGGCGACCGAATTAGACCGAGCAAGGAGGTTCCAGTAAGGAACTTCACCTGGAGATCATATTAGCAATGGAACAGCACGAGTTCTAGACTTTTTATGCTGTGTTAAGAGCAGCAAGGAGGCCTGAGTATACCTTCCAGAGAATAGTGGATAGGACTGGATGTCGAAAGAGGACCCATACTTCAGGCGGTTCTTACACCCATTCTTCAGCACCAGCTCCAGTCGTGCGAGGTTTGACGATTGGAACCCCGACCAGGACAACTTCGGTAGCATCGTTTCAGCGACCAGCTCCGATACGTCCTCAGCAGCAGAGGTCATCTCCTTCAGTGGGATGTTCTCATTGTGGAAAATCAGGGCACGTTTTATCAGTGCCGCAGAGCACAAGGGTAGTATTTGGCATGTGGAGCACCATGCCACAGAGTGGGATCTTGCCCACACAGAGCTAATTCATCATCTTTTCCGGCAGGACCCCAGTATAGAGCTCCAGTACCGGTTCGGCAGAACCAGGGTCAGAGGCCTTGCCGACCCAATCTCAAATATTACAGCCGCAGAGGCCCCAACCGTATGCGCAGGCCCAAGCTCAAGTACAAGCCAGGCAAGGAGGTCCGCAGCAGCAAGGACCAGCACCGAGAGGACGAGGCCAGCCTATGGCACTCACCACGGAGGAGCAGCTAGCTTCAGGTAGGGTAGTGACAGGTACCATTCTCGTCAACTCTCATTCAGCTTCAGTATTATTTGATTCTGGTGCATCACATTCCTTTGTCTGCACGATTTGCGACACAAGTTGGATTAGAACCCAAATCATTATCAGTAAGACTCAATATACTTACTGGTAATGATATCGTAGAAGTAGATAGAGTTTATACCTAGTGTCGATTCGTAGTGTGCGGAAGAAATTTTTTCGCTAGAGTGATAGAGTTTCCTATGGGAGATTATGACGTCATCCTAGGCATGGATTGGTTGAGTGTCTGATACGCGACGATAGATTGCCATGCTAGCAAGGTTATCTTTCATATCCCCGGAGTAGAAGAATTCTCATTTTCTAGAGGAGAGATAGAGTCTCCGTCAGCAATCATGAGAATGGCAGTAGCAGAAGAAGTACAATTCCCCAGAGTGGTCATTGAGTTTCCAGATGTGTTCCCAGAAGAGCTTCCAGGTATGCCACCAGAAAGAGTTTACCATTGATCTACTTCCAGGAACATCACCAATGTCGGAGCGGGTCTACAGGATGGCACCAACAGAGTTGAAAGTCTACCGAATGATTGAATAATTGAGAACCAAGAAATTCATTCATGCTAGTAGATCGCCTTGGGAAGGCATAATGCTTCTAGTGAAGAAGAAGAAGAAGGATGGAACATCACAATTATGTATTGATTATCGTACCCTCAATGCAGTAACCATCAAGAACAAGTATCCCTTGCCAAGAATCGATGACTTGTTCGATCAGCTTAGTGGAGCAACAGTGTTTTCCAAGATTGATCTACGGTCGGAGTATCATCAGATCAGAGTCGGAGAACAAGATATATCCAAGACGGCGTTCAGATCAAGATATGGACATTGAAAGTTTCTAGTAATGCCCTTTGGAGCAACCAATGCGCCAACAGTATTTATGGATCTCATGAATCGTATTTTCATGTCATACTTGGACAAGTTCGTGATTGTGTTCATCGATGATATATTGGTTTACAGTCGGAGTGAAGCAGAGCAGAAACAGCATCTTCGCGCAGTTCTCTAAGTCCTTAGAGAACATAAGTTATATGCTAAGTACAACAAGTGCGAGTTCTGGCTTGATCACATTTCATACTTTTCGCATATTATTGCTAAAGGTAGAGTAGAATTGGATCCTCAAAAGATAGAAGCCGTTAGAGTCATGGCCAGTACCTAGAACAGTTGCAGAAGTTCGTAGTTTCCTGGGACTAATAGGATATTATCAAAGATTTGTGTCTGGCTTTGCTAGAATTTTTGCATCCTTGACATAATTGACTCGTAAGGATGTGCGCTTTGATTGGACAGATGAATGTCAAATCTCTTTTATGAAGCGCAAGCAGAAGTTGATTACGGCACCAATTTTGACGCTTCCAGATAGGACAGGTGGTTTCACGGTATATGGTGATGCGTTAGGAAAAGGACTAGGGTGTATTCTTACACAGCATGGCAAGGATATAGCTTATGCGTCTCGGCAACTTCGAGACCATGAGAAGAATTATCCAACACACGACTTGGAGTTAGCAGTTGTTGTCATTGCACTAAAACTTTGGAGGCATTATCTATACGGAGATCGAGTAGAGATTTATATTGATCATAAGAGTTTGAAATACGTCTTTACTCATAAGGATCTCAACATGAGACAGAGAAGATGGCTAGAGCTGATGAAAAACTATGATCTTGACCTTCAGTATCATCCAGGGAAGGCTAATGTCGTGGCAGATGCTTTGAACCGGAAAGCAGGAGCGTATTTTCTCACGACGCAGCGAGAGATTTTAGAAGAGTTGCCTGGCAACATAGTATTGATGGCTTGTCTACAAGTTCAATCCAGTATAGTGGAACGGATCAAAGCAGCACAATCAACAGATATCAAGCTTCAGCAACTTAGAGCAGAATGCGAGGCAGGACGTAAAACAGAACTAAGCATTCACAATGACGAAACTCTCCGATTTGGTAATCGTCTTTATGTACCAAGTGGAGATATCCGTCAAGAGATCATGTCAGAAGCCCACAGTTCTCACTATTTCGTTCACCCAGGGGGAACGAAGATGTAAAGAGAGATTCGTCAGCATTTCTAATGGAATGGAATGGAATGAAGAGGGAGATAGCACGATTTCTCCCGGTGTTTTGTTTGTCAACAAGTCAAGGATGAGCATCAGAGACCAGCAGGACTTCTTCAACCTTTACCAATTACGGAATGACAGTGGAACCATATCACCATGGATTTTGTGACCGGTCTTCCTAGATCCCCAGCTGACAGAGATACAATTTGAGTAATATTGGATCGACTCACGAAGATTGCTCACTTTCTACCCTTCAGAGTGGGACAGTCTACAAAGCAGTTGACTCGAATGTACATGAATCTGTTTATGGTGATAAACGGGAAAAGATTGATAATGTGGAAAACGAGGTCTTATATGAAAACCCGCCCTTCTTTTATGTTTACAAACAAGATTGTACAAATTTGATCCTACACGAGGATGTCTAAGTACAATTTATTTAATCTGGGTGAATATTGCTATAGGTGTCTGATCTGCAGTCGATCACTTTAGCCCTTGGACCACACGATGTTGAAGAAGTGCCGTGGAAGACAGGTAGCAGCTTCGAAGGTTGCTAAAGAGGGTGGATGCCCGATGCCAAAGTCGTCGATCCCTTCTCTTTGCCTGAGCTCTGGATTCTCCTCTCTCTCTCTCTCTCGACCGTTGGATCTGGTACTGGATCTCTCGATCAGTTTTCAGACCTAACTTCTTCGACCCTCCAATTTGTCGACCTTGTTCCTCATTGATAGAGGTCTCTATTTATAGAGTTTTAGTGACAGTGACCACACAGTCGGCGTAGAAACCGAGTAGTGGAAAGTACAACACCCTTTTACACGACGGTTTAAAATAACCAATGCCTGCGTATAAATGACCATTTGAGTGAGCATGTGACGCGCGTCCAACTAAGGGACAGAACGCGTATATCTGCTACGAAGATCACGGCGTAGAAGCCACGTAGGTAGTTATCCCTTGTGTAGAAGAGGTTGGCGTAGAAGCCAAATGACTGTCACCATGGCATAGAAGCCAAGTAGGCATAGAAGCCGAGTAGGCATAGAAGCCGAGGAGGCGTAGAAGCCGAGTGGTCATAGAGGCCGGGTGGGCATGTAAGCCGAGTAGGCGTAGAAGCCAAGTGGACATAGGAGCCGAGCAGGCGTAGAAGCCAAGTGGGCATAGAAGCCGAGCAGGCGTAGAAGCCGAGACGATGTGGACGTTTTAGCCGGAATTACGACTCTCGGAGATATAATTAAATCTCTTGCATTAAATGCAGAGATCTGCCCCCATCCTGCGCATTAAATGCAGAGGCTTGTCTTTAAGATTTGTCATCATTCCGTGCATTAAACGTAGATACGTGCCTCGAATTCTGTATGAAGAGTGACTGCTGATGTGACGGTCGGTTTGCCTTCTACGGAGCGTAAGAAGCTCACGTCTGCCTGTGTAAAACTGGACGACGTATTCCCTTATATGCGTAAGAGTAGTTTACGCAAAGGGGATGTCACTAAACGACGGTTCGGTGACATTTAATCCAATCTCCAGCATTAAATGTGGAGATCCGCCATCAGCCTGTGCATTAAATAAGGAGGCGTGTTTTGAAGGTCTGCCATCCTTCTGTGCATCAGGTGCAGAGACGTGCCTCAGGCGTCTGTTAGTATTCGGCGCTTCAAATGCAGAGACGTGCCTCGAGAAACTGTCACCGCCCTGCGCATTAAATGCAGAGACGTGCCTCGAGCCCTGTACGAAGTGCAACTTTTGACGTGGCAGGTTGTTTGTCTTCCGCGGAGCGTAAACAGCTCACATCTGCCTGTGTAAAACAAGGCGGCGTATTCCTTCGTATGTGAAAAAGCGGTTTACGCAAAGGAAATGGCAGTAAATGACAGCCTGGGTTGCAGTGCCGCGCCATCATGATACCCGTTGCTTGGGTTGTCGTGTTGTACTTTTTGTCAGGAGTCCAGACGTCAAGTTCATTGCGTGATCTGACAGGTTCATTTCGAAGAATACGAAGCGTTCCTCGTACACTTCAATGCTACATTGAAAGCGGATGAGTTTTACGCCATATAGGCGATGTAGCACCTCTTTTACGCTGAAGCGGCCTGGTCACATTGCACTACGCGGATGGTCCTTGAGCTTATATTTTACGCTGTGCTCAGCGGAGAAGCTCTGTTGCAAGTCTTGATGGCTCTGAGGTCCTCTGTTTACACTGCCTCGTATCAAGATGCTACGTAGAACTATCCAGCGTATTTTTCATGCTTCTACAAGACCCCCTTCAAAGCTTTTAAATTTCTCGTAAATTGAAACGCTTTGAATGAAGCATGAACCGTTCCTCGTAACTCGAAACGCTCTGAGTGGAGCCTGAAACGGTCAAACCTGACACGTTCTTTCATGGCTGACTTTATGGCAGAGTTATTGGGGATCGGTGCTCTCTCTCGCCTATAAAAAGGCTGAGGAGTTCTCCTGTTCTTCCCACACTTCCTTCATCATACAGAGATGATGGCCGGAGTTCGTCGGGTCGATTTGAGGAAGAAGGAGATCATGCTCTTCCAGCATGTAAGGAGCCGAAAAAGACGGCGTCTTCGAGCAAATGTCCTCTGCAACGATGGGTCATGGAAGGATATCATAGCCTCCTTTGCTCGGGATAATCAACAACTTTGTATGGTGGTTCTTCGGGAGAGAAGAAGGGTCGTGTTTGACCAGGCAGCTTGCAAGTGGTGCCTTCTCCCGTTACCTCCGGGGACGAGAGCAGACAAACTGTAACTGCCGTCCTTGAGTGGCGTTGGTTGTAGGGAAGCAGATTTACCCTGCTTTCCTTCTGTTGGAGGATGGGTCTATGCCCAGTTTTGTATCCTCCCGCCGTTGACCCATATGTCAGTCAGTTTGCTGTTACTGACTGACTGTCGGAGAAGATGAATGAAGGATGTCGCCCATGCGAGAACCTGGCCGAAACAGATTCTGGGCACGATCTTTAAATGAAAATGAGAAACCCTTTTTAGCATAGTTTAAAGTATCGGCCGATACCGATCCGATACGGCCGATACCGATACAGTTTGGCATGTCCCGATCCGATACCGACCGATACCCGATACTGACCGATACCGACATTAGAGGTCTCTTTTCCAGTCAATTCGGCAAAAAAATTTGAATTAAAAAGACCAATTAGAAAGGATGTAAAAGCATAATAAGGTTGTAAAAATATATAAAAGAGGAAAACTTATCTATCGCATATAAATCAATCGACAAGGATGACTACTATTTCATTCAATATAAAAAATACTAAGAAACAATACTGAAAATATTTTAAATTATGCATAATTGTATAAAATATATTATCTAAAATGTTAATAATTTACTAATAGTTGTTTGCTTTCCGATACCAAAAAATCCGATACTCCGATCCGAAACCGCCGATACTACCGATACCGCCGATCCCGATACTCATAGGAATGGTCCGATACCGATTCCGATACCGATACTTTGAACCTTGCTTTTTAGACAAAATTTTTCTCATATGTAACCATGAAAATAGAGAAAAAAACCTTGTAGACTGGATTTTCCTCATATGTAATCGTGATTTTAATAAGATCGTTTTCTTCTTCATATGATCATGTTGCCATACTTTGCTGTGAAGTCTGAATATGTGTAGCTTCGACACGTCTGATTCTTTACGCTGACTCTGTGTAGAAAGAGCGCTAGGTCCTGTCCTGTCTTTTACGCATAACTAAGGATGTGCAGAAAGCCGCTTAGCAGTCGAGTTTTCGAACTGTCCTGCTGTTAGGAACCGCGTAGAATTCTAAACTGTTCTTTACTCCTGATAAACAGAATTTTTGTTCAGACTATCGTCTTCAAGAATGATTTCTCGAAAATCCCTTGGAACAGGACGAGAACTGGCTGTCAAACTGAGTCGCCATCTTGATTTTGTAGACGAAATATTCAGACTTGATTCTGGATGAACTTCGAATCGACCCATGAAGAAGAGTAATTTTTCAATGTTGAACTCTGTATGCTTCGGGTACTTAGGGTATCTTGAGGTCAAGAAGGAATATCTTCTGTGTGAACTCATGTAATTGACCGCCTTGAGCATCGTTCAGATGTACTGTACTAGCCTGCGCATCTTTCAGATGTGCGGAAAGTCGTGGAGCGTGAAATCATAAGTTCGTTGCCTCTAAGCGTAAAAAGCCACCGAGCGTGAAATCATAGACTTGTAGTTCCTGAGCGTGAAGTCGTAGGTTTGTAGCCTCTCGAGCATAAAAGCTACCGAGCACAAAGGCATCCGTGCGTAAAACCATAGACTTGTAGCCATTGGAACGTAAAAACCGTAGATTTGTAGCTGTCGAGCGTAGAAAACTCCTTGGTGCAGAACTGTAGATTTGTAGCTTCTGAAAAGAAAATCTTCCGAGCGTGAAGTCATGGATCTGTTGCCTCCGAGCGTGAGATCATAGATTTGTAGCTGCTGAGCGTGAAGTCGTAGGTTTGTAGCCTCTCGAGCGTAAAAGCTACCGAGCACAAAGGTATCCGGACGTAAAACCATAGACTTGTAGCCTGTGAGCGTAAAACCGTAGATCTGTAGCTGTCGAGCGTAGAAAGCTCCTTAGCGAAAGAACCGCGAATCTTCATGGCACGAAAATTTTTCGAATTCGTTGACTGTCCGCCTTCTCTGAGTAAATAGGCTGACGTAGTACCCAATCATAACCAGATATTAATTAGGAGATTTGGTTCGGGATTCGAGGAGTCCATCCGAACTCTATATATACCCCAAGTTCCTGAGAGAAAAAACTTTTCATCCGTCTTCTGCGAAAGAAAGCCTTCGTCTGCTCGAGTTTCTTCTTCGTTTCTTCTCCGAGATTTCGAAGTTTCCAGTAATGGCCTCGAAACAATCCTCCTGCACTAAGGGAAAGAAGGTTGATTCTTCTTCTCGTTCTTCCGCTCAAGTGAGAGCGTCTTCGGTCGGGCAAGGCGAACTTCCTTCTGAGCGAAGTATCCCGACGACGAGCAGTGCACCCGGCCTAAAAGGTATAGCATTTGGGATGAAGAAGAACGACCGAAAATCCTTCGCACACGTTGTACGTGACCGCGCTAGGTCGTCTCCTGTGCTGATAGCCTCTTTGAGGAAGATGATGCACAGAGACGTTTCATATTTTACGCCCACATTTCTAATGTGTCAGCGCAAAAACTCCATATTTTCGCAGTCCGGCGTGAAAGCTTCGACTGTCGAAAGTTGGTGTATAAAATTTGAGTGTTACGCTTCTGGATGAAGATTCTGGCGTAATACCTCAACCTTATCAGTCTGGCGTAAAGCACAGACTGTATATTGCCAGCCTTAAAATTTTACGCTTTAGGAAATGGATTCCAGCGTAATGGTCAAGTTTTTACGGTCTTGGCGTAAAGCACAGACTGTTGATTTTTGGCGTGTGCTGCAAGATCTGTAATGTCTAGTTATAGGAACTGACGTGTTTTTCTTGCACTCTTGCAGTTAACTTGCATGTGTGTCCGCTAGCCGATGTGATGGGTTCTGCCGCAGGGATGTTGCACTCCAACTATCTGGAGGATCTGTCACACGTGACATTTCCTATCTCCGGGCCACAGTATCCGGAAGGAAGGGAGATTCTGATATCGGCTCAGGGCGAGCGAATGCTGCTGAGCATGATCAACGGTGAGCCCCTGACGTATATAGACGGGGACCAATACATAAAGCCGGCCTTCCTCTTCGGGGACATGATTGACAAGCAGTCCCAGACGAAGCCCAAGAGAGAACTCTGGATTTTTCCTGCCAGGAGCTTGGTTTTGTATCTGCCCAAGATGCCGAGAGACTATCCCCTCTCGGCTTTCTTCCATGCCACACATCCCAGGAAGATGTCGTGGACGCTGACTCTCGATCTTCACGGCAGGCCGGGGAAGATCTTTCATCTGAAAGGAGCTGACCAGGGGTCATTTGTTAGCCGTCCTTCCGGCAATGTGACGTTGTTCCGGGGACTGTACCCGGGCAGTGTCCCGAGTGAAGACAGCTTGGTGATCCAGCCGGTCCAATTACCGACTTTCTGCAATAATTTTATGGGGCACGGGGGAGTATACCCTAAGGTGAACCCTCGGTGCGGTGGTTGGATCACCCCTTCAAACCTTCGATGGGCTCGCTTAGTTGATTGGGCCTTGAAGCATTTTCAGACCGAGTTGGAGAACATCAGTCTGTTTGCAGCTGTGAGTGATACCAGTGTTGGGTTACCTCCTAACCCTAACATGTTCCTGGCACTGATGGAGCGATATATTTCGCTCACCGGGACTTTCGCCACTCCACTGGGGGAGTTGGGATTGGCCCTCCATGAGATGGCAGAGATCTCGAGACTGCCGATGGGGGATACTCCATATGAAGAGTATGTTCCCACGAACCGGGAGCTGGGGGATTCAGACCCTCGGGTAGTGGAAGTATATCAGGAGCTGATGTGCCACTACCTCGCTTGCACCGCTTTTTATGATGAGCCCTCAGATTTGGCTCACATCAATAAATGGACGTCCCACCTCTTCTTTCACCGGGCCCGGAATGCTAAGCCGGAGAAGGTATTGGAGGGCAAGGATCTGCCTGTGAATCCTCTGAGCGTGCTTAATGCTCAGGTAGTCGACGATCTCATAGTGGATGCTGGGGCTCCGGACTTGACCCTAGACGAAGGGATAGGACAGTATCCTGTAGGCACTAAGGCCTATAGTTATTTGAGGCGCTGCCGCAGGCCTCTGTCCAGGGAAGCTCAACTGGCTGGCTTCCTCTCCATATGGCTGCGCCGAGTGGTGGTACCTGGCGTCGCATCTGCGGACCGCATTCACCGCAACACGCTGTGGCCTGCAGTGCGTCTGGTGTTCGGTGCAAGACTGGGCTTGCTCCCTGCCATGGTGTGCCGCATTCGAACCGGCCTGAGGGCCATGACTGACGAGCTGCTCGCCGATGAGACTCGGCGTGATAGCTTTCCCAGGATAGAATTACCATACATGTATCTGATGGGATGGTTAATTCTTCATAACCCCAGGGTTATGTCTCCCGGCTCCGGCAGTAGTTCGGGGGCTAGTTTCTTGCTGAACTACCAGAAATCTTCCTAGAACGTGACCACGGTTCTAGACTGTCGGCGGGCGCTGGGCCTCAGTCACAGCTGGAAGCTCTTCTGCACTGTCCCCTCCGTACATCGCAATCAATCGGGGATTAGGCTTGAAGATTCCGGTAGAGAGAAGACCAATCTTTCTCCTGAAGCCTTTAATTGGTTGGTCTGCATTAGACCTTCCCATCTACTGTACAGGAGTGAAGACCATTGCTTCTTGGAGCCCTACCTGCCTAGTCGATTTGCCAGGCAGTTTGGGTATGATCAGTTGCACGTGGGCAACGCCGTCACCAGCTTCCGGTCCAGGGGTGGACTCATTGATGGAGCGAGAGGATGGCGATATTTCCTCATGGGTTACACTGGAGCAATTTTTACCGTGCCAGTTATTACACTCTCCACGGAGCTGCGCATCCTGCACTCGTATGCCCAGTTCTATGTGGCAACGAACACCTTCCATTGCGATTTTGACATGCATAGAAGTTTTAGGGTGCCCTCCTCCAAGTCTGGGGGAAGAGTCGAAGTCCCCTCGGTCTCTTCTGACGAGGGTGAGGAGTTCGTCAATCCAGATGAGCCTCTGGTGGCGATATCGAGGGGTGAAGTTCCTCTGCCTGCAGGTCCTTTGGTGATTTCTGGGAAGCGAAGGGCCCCTACTCCAAAGGAGACTTCCCCTCGTAAGAGGAAGAAGAAGATGGTTAATCGTCCTCTCCGGATCCTTGGTGTTGAGGCTCCTGGAAGTGAGCTTGCATCTCCCCATGTTGGGGATGATTCTTTGATTAGGGGTTCCTCGCCTTTTAGAGAGGGACCCTCTAATGTTCCGACTGGTGGTGCCGGAGAATCTCTGCTGGAGGCTGCCGTCGCTGCTATTGCTTCAGGTAGTGGAACGAGGTCGCCTTCGGGGCTGAGAATACCTTTATGCGGATCGACATCGGGAGAGACTCATGCCGTGTCTGCCAGTGCATCTGGCGAGATTCCAGCCGATGAGCCTCGGTCGGAATTTGACGAGGACCTGGAAGAGCATTCGCCGGTGCTTCTTAGAGCACCCCCTTCTCCAGGTATAATAGCTTGCCTAGCATCATTAAGGAATGATTTAGCTATACAGGCTGCAGATGCGACATATATGCCGTCGGCCATGGGTAAATGTCGTTTTCACGCCTTTTCTTTTAGGAAAGTTAACATTATGCTGATATGAAACTTCCTTTCGTCCTCCTTTCAGGGGAAGACCTCTTCGGGGAGGGCAGTGTAGATGCGCCCTTTGGCTCTGGCGGCGACACGGATGTGGCTGATTTTGAAGAGGAAGCATCTTCGGGTGCCGGCTCGCCTGTCGACGAGGTTCCGATATCTCAAGAGGAGAACGAGCATGTCATTGCGACAATGCCTCCTTTGAGTATACTGGTATCTTCGTCCGGTGTTGGCGCTTCTTCTTTCGTCGTACCACCTGTTGAGGCGACGGCCGTGGCAACATCGTCCGCGGTTGTTCTCGGAGGGAGATTCGCCAATGTCGAGGCCACCCCCAGCGTCCAACCGAATCTAGCTGTGCTGATCGGGCAATACACTGATATCTTCTACACCACCTTAAAAATGTTAATATCAAGGGTGTTGGCGAAGAATCTGAGCTTTGCGTCGCTGAAGAGGTCCTCCCAGTCGGCGATAATGTCGATCCGAGAATTCGACGACACTGGGCTAGCTGAAACGCTGGAGGAGATAGTTAATGGTTTGGAGCAACCCATTAACGAATACTTGCAGCTAGCTCAAGGCAATGTTGAAGATCTGGTCCAGGCTAGATACGACTCCATGACTGTGCGGCTTACCAAACAGATGGCAGGCGTAAATAAATCCATCCAGACCCATCAGCAGGAGATGGATGAAGGAAAAGTCGTCCTGGAGGAGACCATTGCTCTTCGAACGAAGTGTCAGGCCGAGCACGAAGGGAATGTAGCGAGGGTCCTCAGGCTGGAAACGAAACTCGCTCAGGCAAAAGAGTGGGCTTCTCAATCGTTGGAAGCTCTAGCTGTGGTGGATAGCCGATTGGGCGTAGCACAACAGAACTTGGCGCGTGCAGATGTCGCTCGTGCTGGTTTTCTTCGGGCAAGAGCCGAACTGTCCCTCATGACCAATGACGAGACACGACTGGAGCGGGCTCGCCATGATGTCTTGGATTCCAGGACTGAGAGGATGGCCGCACTGGCGCAGCAGCTTCGCGACCTGACCGCTCCCCCTAAATGATGTACTTTTGCTTTTGCTTTTCAATGTACTTCTGCTCCTTTTTGGGAATAATAAAGAGGCTTTCATCTGACTCTATGGACCCATCATTTCGGAATGTAAATGACAGGTTTGGACGAAAGTGATATCAGAGGTAATATGGACGTGATATACTCTCGGTGAGTTTTAGCAGGATATATCTATTTAGATGTTGTATGAACATGATAGAATACGATCCCACTAGTTTCGCTTTGGAAGTAGTTTTGTCAAAAATGAGGTTTTCGCCATATTCCACTTGAGCAGAAGAGGTTAAGCATAGTATCTTTTCAGGAATTTGCCATTGATAGGAGCCATTAGCAGGTCTCCATTAGGCTGGGCTAACCTGTAAGCGCCGTTTGAGAACGTCGTCTCGATCAGATAAGGGCCTTCCCATTTTGGCTGGAATTTGCCCTTACTTCTGTGAGTAAGGATCATCGGCCTTCTCATGGCTAAAACTAGCTCGCCGACTTTGAATACCCTTTCCTTTACTTTTTGATTAAAAGCCCTAGAAATGCGTGCTTGGTAGAGCGCGATGCGTTGTTGAGCTTGGAGGCGTTTCTCGTCTAATCCTTCTAGCTCTTGAAGCCTTAACAGGTCATTCTTTTCTTGAGTCAGCTCATTAGCCACGGCTATCCTGAGTGACGGAATTTGGATCTCGATGGGGAGAACTGCTTCGCTCCCGTAGACTAATGAGAATGGGGTGCAACCTGTTGGTGCCCGTACCGTTGTGCGGTATGCCCAGAGACATTCTCCCAGTTTCTCATTCCAATCCCTTTTGTTCGAAGAGACGAACTTCTTCAAGAGCTTGATAATGGTTTTGTTGAAAGCTTCCGCCAAACCATTAGCAGCAGGATTATATGCCGTAGAGGCGACATTCTATATCCGATTTTTATCGCAAAATCGATGAAATGCTTGGCTGATGAACTGCAGTCCATTGTCATGGATTATCCTTCGGGGTATCCCGAAGCGATAAATGACATGATGCTTGATGAAGCTGATCACATTAGATGCCTTCACCTCAGCAAGAGGGATCGCTTCTGCCCATTTGGAAAAGTAATCCGTGATGGCCAGTATGAACCGGTGACCTCTGGAAGAAGACGGGTGAATAGGACCAATGATATCCATACCCCATGCTTCGAAAGGCCAGGACGCAACTGTAGGATGTTGATATTCGGGAGGTTGATGAATAAAGTCTGCATGGACCTGACAGGCTCTGCATTGTCTTGCATACTTTATTGCGTCTGTGATCATAGTAGGCCAGTAATAGCCCATTCTCCTGATGCGATCATGTAGCTTAGGACCGGGTTGATGTGCTCCGCATACGCCGGCGTGGGCTTCACGGATAATCCACTGTGCTTCATCACCAGAGAGACATCGTAATAATAGTCCGTCATAAGACCGTCGATATAGACATTGTGACGATGCGTCGAAATAGAAGCATAATTATCGTCTTTTGACGGATACCGCTTCTTTAGGATCCTCTGGCAAGATTCCGTATGCTACGAAATCTATGAAGGGACTTCTCCAGTCTCTCCTGGGAGGATCTGTGTTCACAGCGTAGTTGCATTCGATGTGAAAGTTATTTTTCACACAGAATAAGTCTCTGTTAAGAAGGATTACCGAATTCTGCCTTCTTATAGGGGTAGCTAAATCTGCAGCTAGACTGGCTAGGGCATCAACTTCCAGATTCCGAGATCGAGGTACATGCCCTAGGAAGAAACCTTTGAACGTCATGGCTATCTCGACCGTTGCTTGGTGATAGGGGATGAGGTCTGGATTCCGGACTTCATATATTCCTCTGACTTGATTGACGATCAGCAGAGAATCACCGAAAGCTTCCAGAGATTCGACGCCCAATTCTTTAGCGACTTGGATGCCGATTAGTAGAGCGTTGTACTCTGCCACATTGTTGGAACATGGCTCGCTAAGAGAATATACTCGGTAGATGACGAGCTTATCAGGAGTAACTAGGACAATTCCTACTCCCGAGACCACGTTTCCCTTGGGACCAGTTCTGAAGGCGCCATCGAAGAATAGTTGCCATGCATCACTCTCCATTGCGGAATTACATTCTGCAACTTCGTCGGGAATGTCCTCGTACAGCTTAGAGGCCTCCGGGATTGGATGAGCAGCTAGGAAGTCAGCCAGTGCTTGGCCCTTGACGGATTTCTGGGGGACGTACACCATGTTATACGGTGTTAATAACATCGCCCAAGTCGCGAGTCGGGAATTAAGAACACTTGGCTTGTTCATCAGTACCCGAAGAGGATTGATCCTGGAGATGATGTGAATGGTTTCTCCTGTGACGTAGTGTCGCGTCTTCTGGATAGCGAACATCAGAGCCAAGCATTCTTTCTCCACTGGATTGTACCGGTGTTCGGCTCCGACCATCATCCTGCTGAGGTAGTAGATAGCCTGCTCGTGACCCATCTCGTTCTTTTGTGCGAGAAGAGCTCCCAGAGAATGATCCATCGCTCGAACATACAGTACGAATGGTCTTCCCATGACAGGAGGCACCAGAACTGGCGAACTGGTGAGGTAGCGCTTGATATCACCGAACGCTTGCTGACAGGCTTCGTCTCATACGAAGGATACACCTTTCTTCATGAGACGAGAAAATGGCTGACATCTCCCCGAGAGGTTGGATATGAATCTCCGGATATAAGCCAGACGACCTTGAAATCCCCTGAGCTCCCTCAGATTGCGGGGCGGTCGCATTTCTAAGATGGCCTTGACTTTATCAGGGTCCACTTGAATGCCTTTGGCGGTAATGACAAATCCCAGAAATTTGCCACTAGATACACCCAGAAAGGACTTTGTAGGATTCATTTTGAGTTGATGTTGGCGCATCAATTCAAATACTGTCTTCAAGTCTTGGATGTGATGATCCTTGAGACGGCTTTTGACAGCTACGTCGTCCACGTAACATTCTACTGTCTTGCGTAAATGCTCATGGAATATGTTACTCATAGCTCGTTGGTACGTAATCCCGGCATTCTTCAATCCGAAGGGCATGACCGTATAGCAATATACTCCCAGTGGTGTCCGGAAGGCAGTGTGCTTCTCGTCTTCAGGATGCATCTTGATTTGATTGTATCCTGAAAATCCGTCCATGAAAGACATACGTGCAAAACCGCTAGTATTGTCAATCATGACGTCTGTGATGGGAAGAGGAAACTCATCCTTGGGACAGGCTGCGTTCAGATCTCGGAAATCGATGCAGACTCGTATTTTCCAATTTTTCTTCATGACCGGGACAACATTGGCGACCCAGTCAGGATGTTCTTCTCGGATGAAGCCGCAGGCTATTAACTTCTTGACTTCAGCTTCAATGGCGTCCATCATATCCGGACGGAACCGGCGTTGGTGTTGCTTCACAGGCTTCGAATTGGGCAATATGTTGAGCCTATGAGTAGCTACCTTTGGATCAAGGTCTGGCATGTCCTCATAATTCCACGCAAAGACGTCGATATATTCTTTTATCAGCTGGATAACTTCTTCCCTTTCTGCTTCGGAAAGATTGTTACTGATAAATATCGGCTTTGGCGAAAGTTCATCCCCAACGTCAATCTGGATAACTTTGTCTTCAGTGGGAGGTTCTCTCTGCTCGAAGCGGAACTCCCATTGGGTATCCATTTGCTGAGCCCAAGCGTCATTCTCAAACGGTTCGGATTCTTGTTCGTCTGATTCGAAGGAATCTGTCACTACCATATTTGCTGATAATGTTCGTTTGAGAGCATGAGATGAGTCGCAGGGCGCTGAGCCGTTTTGAGAGGAGGAAAAGATATCCTCACTTGACTCAGGAGCTGCGAGGGAGGTGGTATACCCTAACCCGAAACGAGTTCGTTGATAGTGGGAATTGCCGTGCAGCGGCATTCGTCTGCCTTTCCCGTAGTTGAGACCCGGTTCCAGCTTCAAGTTATAACCCATATTTTGCATGATCTTCAGAGCTTGCGGGCTGTATCTGTGAATCTGCATTTTACCGGCATCGTCGTCGGAAGAATCCTCTTGCACCGTCGGTTCATTGCGCATGCGGCCGATGACTATCAAATGCTGACTAGTGCAGGTAGACGGGACAATGAAGATAGAATCCTCATGCGGTCCGTATGTTGTTGTGACATTGGATGATGACGCCACTTCCCATATATACGGATAATAGGAATCTATAGCTTCCAAGAATTTTTGCGCTATAGGTTCTATATCATCGTAGGGGGAGGATTCCTGATTCGGAATTTGGGCCTCAATATACTGGAAAAGTGGATGTTTATTATCATCTGAAACTCCGTTCCCAGTTGCATTTACTTCACTCGGCTGTTTGCTGCGCCGGAGGTTGATGACCAAGGATGGAGGCTTCTGGTTCAAAGTGATCACTAGAGGATCACCCGCTTTTCCTGATCTGGTCTCGTTCAGGTGGATCGTCGTAGGCTCTATGGCTTTTGGACGAGTAGTCCGTCCTTTCACCTTGATTGACAGAGGTTGCTTGGCAGAGGGTTGCTCTGGCTCCCGGTGGGATTCCTTCTCTGCTTCGGCTGACACCTCTTCCGTACAGTCTTGAGAGTACAACACGGCATCAGAGTAGTAAGATTCTACTCCTTTGAACGGGTTCAGGTCAGCAATCTCCGTTTGCACTGTTCCTCGGGCGTCTACATATTTGAAGCATTGGTGTAGAGTTGAAGGAACAATATTGTGGTCGTGGATCCAAGGTCTATCCAGCAAAATGTTGTAGGACACCTCTGAATCGATGACGTAACATGTAGCCACAGATCTGAGGTTGCCAATCTGGATCCTTAGGCGAATCTTCCCCAACGGCTTACTTCTTCCGGCGTTGAACCCCACGATCGTAGTGGTGGTGTAAGCCAATTCGCTGGTAGGAATCCTCAGCGGTCTGAGCAGACTATGAGGAATGATGCTGATCGACGATCCCGGATCTGTGTATCCGGTCGACCTCCATGGAACCGATGTACCCGGTGTAATAGAGGGGTCTGTCATGCCTGTTATGTTTTAACAGCATGTCGTCTTGAGTGAAAGTGATGTTTGGGATCACCTCCATCACACTGTGGCATTGAGGACATGCCACGGGTTCTTCGTCAGGGGACTTGAGTTGGGTCAAGTATGCATCCACCTGCATCAATGCTTCGCTCAGGGCATGACGAGTGTCCTGAGAGAGCCTGAGTAGCTCGAAGATGGACAGCCTGGCTGGTGTATTAGCCAGTTGGGCCAAGATGTCGAAGTTGTATGGCTTCTCTAAACCCTTGTTTTGAATGTTTTTCACAGGTTTATCGAAGCGCACTTCTTTTTGCTTCCCTTTGTCCGCCGAAGTTGGTCTTGAAGGACCAGCTTCTGGTACGACGGATTCCGGTTCTGAAGGCTTGGCGGCTGAAGCGTCCGCCGATGCATCTTCTTGGCTGGCCCCATAGTCCTGGAGGTAGGCTTTCCCTGAGCGGGTTCCAGTAGCCAAGACCTCGTCTTCCGATGACGAGTGTACCGTAATCATGTGACACGGTTTGTACTTTGAGTTCTTTTTAGACCTAGCCTTAGCAGCTTGAGTCTCTTTCTCGATCTCGGGTACCAGATCTGGATGAACCCACATAGTCTCACCTTGCTGGGTAGTTAGTGGTAGCAGGTCATGATTCTGACCTCTAGCTGGAGGGAGATTAACGATGTTCATCGTCGTCCGAGAAATAGGCGTAACACCGTTCGGGACTTCTTGGGGAGGCAGATTGCCAAATTGCAGGGAGATCATGTTGGCCGTGACCGTCTTCTCGCTGTTGCGCAGGGTGATGGCCTTAGCATCGATCAGCTCCTGGATCTTCCTTTTTAGTATATAACACGCCTTGGTGGGGTGTATGTACCTATGGAAGATGCAGTACTTGGGGTTGTTGGTACTGTCGGCCTCATTGGGCCGTCTCACCTCAGGAAGAGTAATCTTGCCGCTTTTGACGAGACATTCGAATATGCTCGGAATATCGTCGTCGTCGAAAGAGTACACCTCGATGGGCCTGGAAGTCCCAGGCTTCGTCTGCGTGGTGGCCACCGTCTTTTGCCTGGACGTGTTGATTGCCAGAGGTTCTTTACCCTTGGAACCCCGAGGATGGTCGATGTTGGAGGATGACCTCTTGCCTTTATCGGAGGCCGAGATCATGATGCCATTATCGCGCGCCTTCTGACTATTATCCTCCGCGGCTACTGCCGAGATGATGAATGAGGGCCAATCACGGAACTGATATGGTCCTGTGAATACTGAGATCACGGGGAGAAGGTTCTTCCTGCAGATGTCGACAAACGCCGAGTCTGGGACTCCTGGAGGCATTTGTAAAGTGGCTTGACGAAAACGTTCGATAAAAGTACGAACATTCTCTTTTTTCTTCTGCTTGACTTCGATGAGAGAGGACATAGACATGTCCATTCCTCCCTCGTAGAATCGCGTGAAGAATAAGGCTTTGAAGTCTTCAAAGGGAGTAACGCAGTTGTCCGCCAGACTTCGGTACCACTGGTAAGCTACCCCCGAGAGACGGCCTTTGAACACCTGAGTGAGGAGGACGTCGTTCCCTTGTAACAACACTGTCATCATGCTGAAGTAGTTCATGTATTGACTTGGTGTTGTTTTTCCCTCGAACAAAGCCATAGTCTTTGGTTTGTATCTAGGAGGGAAAGGGACCTCTTCCCAAATGGCTGGGTAAGGTTGGTTGATTCCCAATTTCTTGAGCTGATCTTTGTGCTTCAGGGCATCAAATTGGGCTTTCAACTCCCGTACTGCCTGCATCGGATCTTCAGCCGGTGGTGGGGCCACGGAATGATGAGGAGTTGATTGCATCGCGACCCCGGTGGGAGGTAATACGTTCTCCGAGTGAGGAAGTGGAGGAACTGCTGACTCCTGATCTAGAGCAGGCTCTTGGACCGTGTTGGATGGTGGTAAGTCCACCCCCACGCGTATCTGAGTTGAAGGAGCCGATGCTGGCGCCATGGCAGCTGCGTGTTGAGTTAGCATCATCTGGTGCATGTTCTCCATCATGGATTGTATTTCCTTCAGAGACGTCTCTGGTATAGTGATGCGCTGCTCAGTGTTCCCGGATGGGGAAGCTTCCTCGTGTTCATCTCCAATGGCAAACTCCCCTCCCTGGGTGTCATTGAAAGATTAGTATAGGTCTCTGTAGAAGTTGACTCTATACTTTCGGCGTCTGATTCGGGAGACTGCCGACCCCCGACATCGGAATCAGAAGAGTACGAAGCTGGTTGTTGCGACCACGAACGAGTGTTTTGGAACACCCCAGCTTAGGTGTTCCTAAGGAGCATGTTGAATCTCCTTCGGCTCGGAGTTCTAGAGGGATGACGTCTTGAGTCTGACCCTCCTCTAGGTACGTGTGAAGCCATGTTCACAGATGCATGCGTGGGCTCTTCTTCCTGGATAGATGGAGAGTAGCTCAACCGGTCGAAACCGACCGTTTCGCTTCAGAACAGCAACAATTAATTACAATCCTATGACTATTACAATAGTGCTCGCTAGGAGGCGTAATAGACATGCTGGAAGATCCCCTCTCCCCGCGCTTCTGGATCAGATAATTGCCCAGGTCAGTAGGAGCTATAGAAGAAGATGATCGCTTGTTCCTTTGCTGGCGTGAAGTTGAGTAGTCCGCCGCATGCTTTCCCTTGCGTAGATTGCAGGGATCATCTATTTTTCCCCGGAAGACGGATGCATTTTTACGCGCGGAGCGCGTTTGTGATTCCTGATTTGGCGCTGAGGCATCATCAAAAATTTTGTCTATTCCGCCAGGGACGGGAGACTGAAATTTACGTGCAGAGCGCGGTTTAGGCTCCTGGACTAGCGCTGAGGCATTGTCAAAAGTTTCGTCTGTTCCGCCAGGGACGGGAGACTGAAATTCACGCGCAGAGCGCGGATTATACTTCTGAATTTTACGCGCAAGGCGCGGAGGGAGCAAAGCGACAACCTCATTGGTCGGAGAGATCGGAGAGTCCACAGGAATGGCAGAGGATGTCTTGGGCATCCAGACCTTGCGCAGCTTCCTGTTGCTTTGGACGGAGAGGGAGTGAGAGCTACCCCCTGCTCGAAGCATGTCTTCGTAGGCCGACTGGTCGAACTGGACGACCAGTGTCTTCTTCACGGATACCACGGATACCTCATCGTGTTGAGCAATAGCTTCCTCATCAGAAGAGAAAGACGTCCCCAGCAGAGTCGCCATCTTGTTTATGGTGATAAACGGGAAAAGATTGATAATGTGGAAAACGAGGTCTTATATGAAAACCCGCCCTTCTTTTATGTTTACAAACAACAAGATTGTACAAATTTGATCCTACACGAGGATGTCTAAGTACAATTTATTTAATCTGGGTGAATATTGCTATAGGTGTCTGATCTGCAGTCGATCACTTTAGCCCTTGGACCACACGATGTTGAAGAAGTGCCGTGGAAGACAGGTAGCAGCTTCGAAGGTTGCTAAAGAGGGTGGATGCCCGATGCCAAAGTCGTCGATCCCTTCTCTTTGCCTGAGCTCTGGATTCTCCTCTCTCTCTCTCTCTCGACCGTTGGATCTGGTACTGGATCTCTTGATCAGTTTTCAGACCTAACTTCTTCGACCCTCCAATTTGTCGACCTTGTTCCTCATTGATAGAGGTCTCTATTTATAGAGTTTTAGTGACAGTGACAACACAGTCGGCGTAGAAACCGAGCAGTGGAAAGTACAGCACCCTTTTACACGACGGTTTAAAATAACCAATGCCTGCATATAAATGACCTTTTGAGTGAACATGTGACGCGCGTCCAACTAAGGGACAACGCGTATATCTGCTACGAAGATCACGGCGTAGAAGCCACGTAGGTAGTTATCCCTTGTGTAGAAGAGGTTGGAGTAGAAGCCAAATGACTGTCACCATGGCATAGAAGCCGAGTGGGCATAGAAGCCGAGTGGGCATAGAAGCCGAGTGGTCAAGAGGCCGGGTGGGCATGGAAGCCGAGTAGGCGTAGAAGCCAAGTGGGCATAGGAGCCGAGCAGGCGTAGAAGCCAAGTGGGCATAGAAGCCGAGCAGGCGTAGAAGCCAAGTGGGCATGGAAGCCGAGCAGACGTAGAAGCCGAGACGATGTAGACGTTTTAGCCGGAATTACGGCTCTTGGAGATATAATCAAATCTCTTGCATTAAATGCAGAGATCTGCCCCCATCCTGCGCATTAAATGCAGAGGCTTGTCTTTAAGATTTGCCATCATTCCGTGCATTAAACGCAGATACGCGCCTCGAATTCTGTATGAAGAGTGACTGCTGATGTGGCGGTCGGTTTGCCTTCTGCGGAGCGTAAGAAACTCACGTCTGCCTGTGTAAAACTGGGCGACGTATTCCCTTATATGCGTAAGAGTAGTTTACGCAAAGGGGATGTCACTAAACGACGGTTCGGTGACATTTAATCCAATCTCCAGCATTAAATGTGGAGATCCGCCATCATCCTGTGCATTAAATGAGGAGGCGTGTTTTGAAGGTCTGCCATCCTTCTGTGCATCAGGTGCAGAGACGTGCCTCAGGCATCTGGCGTCTGTTAGTATTCGGCGCTTCAAATGCAGAGACGTGCCTCGAGAAACTGTCACCGCCCTGCGCATTAAATGCAGAGACATGCCTCGAGCCCTGTACGAAGTGCAGCTTTTGACGTGGCAGGCTGTTTGTCTTCCGCGGAGCGTAAACAGCTCGCATCTGCCTGTGTAAAACAAGGCGGCGTATTCCTTCGTATGTGAAAAAGCGGTTTACGCAAAGGAAATGACAGTAAATGACAGCCTGGGTTGCAGTGCCGCGCCATCATGATACCCGTCGCTTGGGTTGTCGTGCTGTGCTTTTTGTCAGGAGTCCAGACGTCAGGTTCATTGCGTGATCTGACAGGTTCATTTCAAAGAATACGAAGCGTTCCTCGTACACTTCAATGCTGCATTGAAAGCGGCTGAGTTTTACGCCATATAGGCGTTGTAGCACCTCTTTTACGCTGAAGCGGCCTGGTCACATTGCACTACGCGGATGGTCCTTGAGCTTATATTTTACGCTGTGCTCAGCGGAGAAGCTCTGTTGCAAGTCTTGATGGCTCTGAGGTCCTCTGTTTACGCTGCCTCGTATCAAGATGCTGCGTAGCGTATTTTTCATGCTTCTACAGAATCAGATTGTCAGACTTCATGGAGTACCAGTCAGCATCGTATCAAATAGAGATTCCAGATTCACATCTCACTTTTAGCAGAGTCTATAGTAGAGTCTGGGTACTCGTCTGAAATTCAGTACAGCTTATCATCCCCAGACAGATGGTTAGTCAGAACGTACGATCCAGACTCTAGAAGATATGCTTCGATGATGTACCCTTGACTTTGGTGGTCCGTGGGAGGATCACTTGCACTTAGTCGAATTCTCTTACAACAACAGTTTTCAGGCAAGTATCCAGATAGCACCCTTAGAGGCACTGTATGGCAGAAAGTACAGATCTCCTGTAGCTTGGGATGACATTGGTGAGAGGCAATTGCTTGGTCCCAAGATGATAGTCCAGAAAGTTGAGGTAGTCAAACAAGTCCGGAAGTATCTTAAGTTGGCTCAAGATCGTCAGCGTTATTGGACCGATTCGCACCGGCGACCTCTTGAGTTTTCTGTCGGCGACCATGTATTCCTTCTGATTTGCCTACCCGAGGGGTCATAAGAATTGTTGTGCGGGGAAAGCTTAGTCCACGGTATATTGGTCCGTTCGATATCCTCGAGCGAGTGGGAGATATTTCTTATCGCCTTGCTCTTCCGCCGTCGCTTCACGAGATACATAACGTTTTCCATGTATCTTAGTTACGACGGTATATACCAGATTCAAGCCATGTCCTGGATCATTCGGAATTGGTCGTTGGTACCGACATTTCGTATGAGGAGAGGCATGTATCCATTTTGGACCGAAGAGAGAAGATTCTCAAGAACCGGACTATTCGGTTAGTCCGAGTTGCTTAGGGGCATCACTCACCGGACGAGTCAACTTGGAAGCGAAATTATGATATCCGTGTTCGATACCCGTATTTGTTTGACTCGTGAGGTATACTTGTTTGTATATCTCGTACCATGATCTTGTCTTGTGAATGCTTGTCTTGTTCTATAATTGTGCTTGATTCTTGTATGCCCTTGCTTACCTTGATTGCATGTGCCCAGAGTTTTCTTACTAGACCCCGTGCCTTATTGAAATTTCGAGGACAAAATTTTCTAAGGAGGAGAGTTGTGAGACTCGTCTCACTGTTCTAGTTTACGTATCCGATATACGCATATTATACACTATATAGTTTGTTTATTGTTTAATTGCTTACATCTTGCTTTATGTCATTCATGCACTGTTTAGGTTATTTTTGTAAGTTTTTCTTAGTTAAATGATTTGGACCGTTGGTCCCTTGGTTTTCTTGGTGTGTGGCTGTGATGAACCTGGGTGAGAGACATAGACTATGATAATCCAATGGCCTACAATTAATCCCTTGGCTATATAAGCAATCACATTCTCTTTCCTCCACTTTTCTTTCCCTTTCATTTCTTTTTCCTTCTTCATTTCTTCCCCAGCAGAGAGGAGCAGCCGAGCTTGGCCTTGGCCATGCGTAACCTTGGTAGTATTGGTATTAGGCTAGAACTTGACCGTAGACAAGTACATCTTGCCAACCGAAGGAATAACCATGGATCTTGCTTTGATTCTTAGTATAGCTTATTTTTATCATTTGATCGATTTTATTTTTGGATAACACTTAGAACTTGCCTCATTGATGATTTTGTTTTCCTTGATTTGGATTGCTCATGGAGTCCGAGAACAGCAAGTCGGAGAATGCAAAGTTGGCTTGAGAATGCATACAAAAATTACGCAGGAAACCCTTGTCGCATAAGCGAAGTTCAGTGAGCGTACTTGTGTGTGTTTTACAAATTCTTTAGAAAGTGCACCGAGATATGTTAAGTACTCTTGGAGCACTTCTCTACTCCTACGTACGTTTTGTACTAAGACAATCCCTTCAAAAGTAAGTCAATCCTACTTGGCGCACTTTTGAATGGGTCTGCAAGTCATCAAGAATGTAAGCCACTGCTTAAAAATCCAAGTTGACGCACTTTGCAGATATTGCAGAGTTGGCGCACTTTGGTGAAACTTTTCTTACGGGCGCACTTTGTCCCTTCTGGAGAATTGTGTACTTTGCTGTATAACGCAATATGTGACATTCTTCAGAGACGGCGCACTTTGTAGCCCTTCGTAATTACTTAATGACTAAGCAATGACTTCTAACCATTCTCGAGAATTTTGTTCTCGGCTACATAGTTGTCTCGACTGCTATGTCATACCTTGGAACTTGTGTTTTGTCATTTAGTAGACTTTCCTACGCTTGTTTGTGCACCAAACCTCACTACTGGCATACTTGATGAAAGTGCGCCAAAGTCGTAGCTTGGGTACTTTTATTTGTGCGCCAATGATGGATTTATGCGTCAAGCTCCTGGCTCGCGCACTTCTATCATTGTGCGCCAAGGTCCTAGAAGTGCGCTTTAGTATGATTTGTGCGTCATCTTTGCTCGGAGCACTTTTGTATAAAAGTGCGCCAGAACTGTACGGATTCAATGATTTGTGCGCCAAAACTCTTTTTGGCCATTTGTGCGCCAATCTCTTTTTGGTTATTTGTGCGCTAAAACTCTTTTTTGGCCATTTGTGCGCCAATAGTGATTTTGGCCCTTGTGCGCGGATGTTATTTTCTTGCCTGATTTTATACCCTGAATTGTTGATTTATGCACATGTATGCCAGTATTCTCTTTAATATGCTTAACTCTTGATGATTACCTGGTTCTTTTTTAATCACGTTATTTTAGTTAATCCAGGTTATTTTCTGAACATGACATTCTTGATATTGATCTTGATTTTCTAGCATGATCTTGTCCTGAATCTTGACATGGAACTGATAATCCTGATACTGTACTGATAAACTTGATACTGCACTGATAATCCTGATACTGTACTGATAATCCTAATAGTGGCTCGACGTAGCGCACTCCTGACTTGAGAATTATTGTAACTGTCCTGATCAAGGCTATTAGTAGCACATGTATTGCATGACCTGTATCTCCGTGGTTGATTTTGATTATACTTGTCAAGTTATTGTCCTATCTTGCATCATGTCTAAGGCAGATTCCTGAGCACCACGGTCGAAAATCCTTGAAAATTGTTCAGGCTAATAACTAGAATAATAATCTAGAAAAAGTATCAAGAGAGATTTTCTGGCTACATACAATCTCGGTATTCCAACGACACCTTATAAATTTGGAGCTCTCCGTCGTGAGGGGCACAATTGGCCGTGATACCATTGGCAACTGATCCAGAAATGATTGGCCGTGATCGTTTGATTTTCAATCTCGTCTAGTCCTGATTTGTATTAGCAACTGATCCGGAAATGGTAACCGGAGTACTGATTCCAGATATCCATGTTTATATACTCCAGATCTATTTAATTGTTACTTTACCTGCTATTCTTACTTATTTGTCTGCATGCTGGTTTTAGTTCATAAGTTTGGCTCCCTTGTGGTACCTGCTGTTTTGGGGTCTGACCCCACTGGTTTTTATGACCAGATTTCGGAACAGGACAGCAGGATCTCCCGTACTTTCCGTCTCAAGATTGTGAACACCTGGAGCACCCGAGGACATGAGTAGGTTTCTTCTTCCTCACCCACTTGATCTTGTACATTATTCTTTTGAGGCGTTTAGCCACCGAGCACGTGTTTAGCTCGTATTTTTTGACTTGACATTCTAGCCTACGGGCCTACATGTAAAGCATATTCTAGACTATAGCTAGAGCTGAACATGTAATATTGTACTCTGCTAGTTCTTCATTTTGGTACTGGCTTCATGATCATCTGGGTATGTATAATTTGGGACGCCTTATTATTATATATTGGTGATTATACATCTTGTAAACTTGTTGCTTGCTTGAGATTGAGACACCTAGTATTCTTGACCCAGGATTGCCCGATAGAGTAAACCCTCACATGTCTGGACAGTAGTGACCGTATCTCCGGGTATAGAGTACTCTGGTATACGTAGCTGGCTTTGTCTGTCCCCGCTCTCCAGTATTTTGGTTCTGGTACGTGACACAGTAGAAGAGTGATATATATTATACTGACGTTTTAGGTTTCTTCTTTATTACTATTATCTAGTTGTCATTTGCTAGCTATTGGACAACTATCTGAATGTTTTGTTTTTTCTTTAATAACTATCTAGTTATCATTTGCTAATGGATAACTATTCCACAACTGCCTACTTTTGTATCTTTTATGTATTGCTTAGCCTAGGACCCTAATGAATGAATGCAATATTTTTTTTAACGTAATCTACTCTTCCACATGGTATCACAACATTATTCATCTTGGAAATAGCTCTCTACTTTCCAGCAAAACAAATCATATCCCACAACTATTATACAACTGTTTACTTTTATATCTGAATGTTTTGTATTTTTCTTTAATAGCTATCTAGTTGTCATTTGCTATTGGATAACTATTCTACAACTGCCTACTTTTGTATCTTTTATGTATTGCTTTGCCTAGGACCGCAATATTTTTCTAATGTAATCTACTCTTTGCATGGTATCACAACATTATTCATTTTAGACATAGCTCCTCTACTTTCCAGCAAAACAAAATCCTATCCAAAACCCATTCCTCAAAACACCCAATTTACTCCAAAGTTCTTCCAATCCATAGTCTCCAAACCTATCCTCTCCGAAGCCACTTCTCCAAATTCATCTTCTCCGATCTACTTGCCCATACAAATTTTCTCCAAAACTATTCTCTTCAAATCCATCTTCTCTGAAGTCGCCCTCTCCAAATTGATTTTCTTTGAACCTATTTTCTCCAAATCTACTTCCCCAAAATTCTAGCTACAAAAACAAGATCCTTTATCCAATTGACGTTTTTTCGCCACCCTTCGTAGATCGCCAGGGTCCACTACTTGCCTGATCACTCAATGGTCCTCTATTGCAACCCTTTGTGGTTTTCTCGATCTCCGTATCTTTTTTATGTGAAAAACTCTCTTCCACATCTACCTCCTCGACCATGTCTACCTCCTAGCGACGACGACTACTCAACCATGTCTATTTCTTCGGTCGTATGTAGTATCCACTTCCTCGCTACATCAGTTCAACCAAATCTACTTCGATCTTTGCTAGTTCCTCTGTCAGCAGTAAGGTCTCATATTTTATTCTTCCTAGTATGAACAATAAAGGTACTATCTCCTCTTCGGCCTAGCGAGCGTCTCTAGTAAGGGTCTCATCTTATCGATGACCCCACAATGTGTTAGCAATTCTTAGTGTCTCACTAGCTAACACTTCAGCGCACTCTTGGACCACATGGTTGCAACTTACTCTCTCGCCGCCTCGATAGCGCAACTCAACTCAATCTCTTAGTTGTTTCTACAATTTCTTCCTCAGGTAGGCTACATTGTCCTATAAGCTCTAGCTTGCATGGGAATATGTAAGGGTGATTTATGAAAGTTTTATGCTTTTCTTTTATTACCTATTATCTAGTTCTCATTTGCTAGGCATTGGACAACTATCACACAAGTGTCTACTTTTGTATCTCCTATATATTGCTCATCCTAGAGACATAAATAATGAATGCAATATTTTCCCAATATAGTCTATTCTTCCACACTTCCTTTACCACCTTTCAAAGTCATATACAAACACAAATCCCAAAATTTCATGATCCATAACCTTATATTGTGGATTACCCTTATCTCTCATTGCTAAGATTTCCAATCACTTTCTTAAACTAAAGACAGGTTGTGCAGCTATATTACATCAATTTTCCGCTTGCACCAATAACCATGAACTAATGGTGTTGGACAGTCACCGCAGAAACGTTTAGATAACTATGAGCACTTCCTTTCATCCCTGTACTCTTCGGGAAACTATGATAAATATTTGGTTCCACAAATATCATTTACTGGGAAGCAACTAATCCTAGTCAAGACTACACACCAAGAGTAAGGACTTCTGGGTTGTGGATTTTGTACTTTCTACGGCAAGTTTGTCAATCATATTGTTTCTAAATAATTTGACTGCTCCAACTCCTCTTTAACTCTGGGGATGCTATGATAGAGCTTGGGGTAGAATAAACTAAATATTCTTCCAAGCTATGTTGGCACAGACGGCTCCTAGGCGTGCAGGTAAAAAATTTACGGTCTCAACCTGGGTTATTTTTCCTTGGTTGTGGCAATGGGCGCCTAGGGTCGCTTAGGCGGTCGCCTAGGGCTCCTAGGATAATTCATATGTGCAGCATGGAATAACATATATGCGCAGCAGGGAAGTACCCAAGTTCCTGGACGATGCCTAGCTAGGCGAGGCGGGAGGCCTGTCGCCTCCCTAGTGCCAAGAACAACATAGCTTCCAAAAACCATATATATATATATATATATATATATATATATATATATATATATTTGTTACCTGTAGCCAAGCCAGTTCAAATGTTATGTATATCAGACTACAGTAAACATCTGTTAAAGGATGAAAGGAAACATACTACCAACAGAGAGTTTAGATTTACATGATGCAGCTGAATTTGAATGAAAATATCAAGCATATGGAAGCACTACCAAAATGTTGTAATAACAGAAGTGACATGAATGGTATCTTACAGCAATACAAAACAAAAAATGTTACCTGATCCAAGGTATGCTGAGCAAAGTCAGTGGTGGATATCATAACTCCAGCAACAAATGAGCCTAACTCAAGACTTAGGCCTAGCTTATCACTGCCCTGAGGAGTAACAGAATGGGGTGGACATTCAAGTAAACAAGAAAGGAACACACCGTACATACGTTCATGATGACATTACTAAGGTGGAACAGAGAGAAGTTTGGTAGACAAGACAACCAATATATATATAGTGTAGGTTAAAGAAAGGATATGTATGTCTTTTGAACCCTACATTTTTAGTTTAATGAAGCACACGTATGTATCACAATAAATTGATTATCACCCCTAACCATAATAACAAAAGAAATCTCTCAAGATATCTTCCCATTTTCCTAACTGTCAACATGTGTTGACATGAGTTTTCTATAGATTTCTTGTGTCCATATAATAGCAAGAAGCAATGTTATAAAAACCGCTATGCAGTAAGGGGACGCTTAACACCCAGGCGGATTTATGTAGAAAAAAGTGTTACCATTAAAAAAAATGTTAGGATTTTCTAGTTGATCGTAAGTGATACAAAACTATATATATATATATATATATATATATATATATATATATATATATATATATATATAAGGATTGCATTATAAAGATTAGTAGTAAACACTCGAATGAAAAAAGAGTACAATAACTACTATTGAACAAATAGAAGTATAATTTATAATTCACCAAAAACAATCTAATAAGAAAATAGAAGCTCAATGTAAGGGGTCAATATAAATATTTTTGGACCAGGCCAAAAAATGACAACGAAAATAAAAGGGATCAGGCCCAAAAACATTTTTTGAACAAAAAATTGACCCAAAAAAAAAATCTAGGTGGCTCTTTTCTTCTTTGGACGCATAATGTCGTTTTTTCCTCGTAATGTCGCTTTTTCGCATAATGTCACATACTATCTAGAACGCACAATATACTGAAATTTTGGCAGCGCGCTCTTTAACATATATAGAACACCAGCAAGAAGTAATAGAATGTGACCTAAAAAAGGACCAATGTTAAACAAATTGTCAGTGACTGGTGGAGTAACGTGGTAGTTTTCAAAAGTTGAAGTAGACATGTCAGTAACATCTCAGCACACTAACATCGTGCAATAAGCATAGTTAAGTTTTTGTGGCACATAATAGCAACAATCTGTAAATCCAAGTGAGGTTAAGTTTCAATTCAAGAAAATCCATTTTGAGTACATAAAGTAGAAATTTGTACCCAATCCCCATATTCTGGGACCCATAATCTAGAAGCTAAAATCAAGTCGGCATAATAAGAGGTTGTAGAAATCTAAATCACACATAGCTCATCTCGTTGACCACATTGACCTATAATCTCCTTAATTCGTGTTCTCATCAGCCCCTGTTTCTATCCCTCGTCTATTTCTTCTCGTTCGTCCATGCCTCGGAGAGGAATTTCTTTCCAGTTTGCTCTTTGGCTTACTGTGTCATAGGGACAAATGTAATTTCCCCATAGCAGAACATGTTGTCTTATATCTCTGTCTGGACCAATGTTACCAGGATCGTGGGTCGCTATGGTACGTGGTACGGGTACGCGGTACGGTACCTCAGCCGGTACGCGGTGCGGTGGGGGTAGGCTTATTCGATACGTATTTGGGGTCATCATTCGTTTTTATCTGGATCGTCTTTTGTACCATATACAATTATATAGAAGTATACAACAAATATCATAAGCTCATAACCAAAGCCATCAAAATCCAAGTGAAGGAAAGCATAGACAATATTCTTGTAACTAAACCAAATATCATAAGTTCATAACCAAAACCATCAAACCAAATATCATAAGTTCATAACCAAAGCCATCAAAATCCGGGTTGCTAAATTTGACGAACGGGTCGCGAACGCACCCCGTTCGGGGTCGTTCGTCCCAATTCGTGGAATGTAGAGGGGGTTGGCAAATTAGGCAACTATGGTCTGGACTCTTTTGTAATCTGGATAATAAGAGCTTGAAGAAATCTAAAGCATTCATAACTCATCTATTCCACAACGCCGGGATTCTCTTTAGCCCCTTCTCCATTAGCCCCTGTTGGTATCAGAGAAGTTTCGGAGGAGAGTAGTCTGTCATTGACAATAATATACTAACAATAACGTCTGTACAAGAGAATAAATAGTTCAATCAGGAACAAAATAACTATGATGGAATGTCTAATGAGGTATAGATGTACACACCAGATATAAGTCCTGGTGAAGAATAATTGTGCACTCCAAATGTAGGCGATCTACAATATACAACACCCCTCTCAAACTCATGGTGGATCTAAAATCGACAGTTTTGGATAATAAACTGAAACTGTGATATTTAATAAAGTTGACTGAGGCGTGCAAACTTTTGAGTTGTCGTCTAACGTGCAAGGAGCAATGGACAGTTTCTAGTTTATGGGAGCTAGGTGTTATTGAATAGTCAACATTTTCAGGAGGATTTCTTGTATTATACCTTACATTTTAATGTGATTCACACAAAAAAAAAAAAAAACTAAGCCATAAGCTACACAATTCGTAGCATGCAGTTCAATACAACATTTTTTGCACCACAATTAAATTCCTCAAAATTTAAAAGCAATGATTAAACATGAACTCACCCAAGCTAACACTAGGCAGAAAGCCACTGCTGCTAACTGATAGAGTTCGTTTGTCTGCAGGTAAGACCAAATTACAATTAAGACACAAAGTAGTAAAGTTATGCTTGCAAGCCAGGAAAGGTCAAAGAAACAAGTACAACTATGCAATATATCACTTACAAAATTATAATGAGAAAGAAATTATTCAGAGCCTGACGGGTCAACCTTTTCATCAACAGGCATCAACCATATCAGCTAATCACAATACAAGATGACTTGACAAAACCATAGTACAAGTGCCTTAATAATATTCTTCAATAGCTTGTAGTTTCTTTTCGCTCTTTTGTCTTTCATGCCTCTTTTAGTCCCACATTGGAAAAAAGGACGATGCTTCCTATGTAATTTCTTCTATAAATAGCCTCCCCAAATGAATGAAATCAATCCTTTCACAAAACTTGACATGGTATAAGAGTCATGGCACGTTAATTCCTCTCTCTAAACCCTAACCGTTATCCATCTAATAGCCACCTCCCTCAACCTTCCCACCAACACCACTATTCCAAACATTTTCTCCAAATCCATCCTCCCCAAATCTATCTTCTCATCATCATCTCCAAATCCACTTTCTCCAATAACTATCTTCTCAAAACACAATTCTCCAAACTCGTAGCTCAAAAGAAAAAAAAAAAAGAAAAAAAAAAACTACATTTTTTAGCCTATTAATGCAATCTTCTTTGCCTCTTCATGAATCTGGTAAATACAGCTCATACGTGTTTGCTATATAACTTTTTACTGTTGCTCTTCCCGATTTTCTCGATCTCGACATCTCTTCTTTTGATATCAGATCGTTGAGCTTGACTTTCTTGGCTACGTTACAGTTATTTTCTCGGCAAGATCTACTCTATGCAGTTAATAACGGTTTTTTCATGATAACGGTCCAGTAGAGTTATAAATATATCACCGATATATCGGTTTTATAACGGTAAATATCGGTTTGTATTTTTAACACAATTTTTATATATGAACAATACACTTAATAGTTTTCTATTATAAAATATGCAGAAAGTATACATATCGTCGAGAAATCCAAGAGATCCAAAATAAAGGAGATCACTTGAGGAACTACATCTCTGAATAAGTTTGATGCATGGAGATTTTGATGGCAGAAGATGTAATCTCCATTCTCCATTGATGTGAATGTCATATCATTCAATATCGATTTTTCTGTAGCAAAACTAGAATGTCATATCATTCAATATCGGTTTTTCTGTAGCAAAACCAAAACCGTGAAAAATCGATTTTTTTGTAAACCGATATTTCGAAAAATATCGGCCGTATTGGCTGATAATATCGGTTCCGATATTTTACCGATATTTCTGCAGTCCAAGACCGATACCATTATATATCGGTTATATAACCGATATATAACCGTTTTTGACTGCTTAGGATCTACTTCCTCAGATCTTGCTATTTCCTTTTCTCGGACCCACTTGTCAGCATTAGGGTCTCGTCTTCTCCACGTACCTACATGCCAATTACTCGTCAGCAACTCATAGTGCCCTAATGGAGCACTCGTCTATTGGATGATGACGACTACTAATTACATATTCCACTAAAATCTCACAGGGGCTAGCTCTTGACTCAGCATATGCATGGTGGTTCTACCTCCGGTTCATTTGCACATATTTTATAAGCTTCGCTCTTGTAGTCAATTTCTCGCCTATGGGTCTCCGTACCTTTGCTATACAAGTTTTGGCAACAAATTCAATAAACTTTAGGACTTAAAATTATTTATCTAATATATCCAAAGAAAACTTTCAACCATTAGGCTACTTAACCTTTAGTGATGAAAGTATACCCATATTGTGTTTTGTTGTGCATATTGAGAGGAGCCCCCTCTGACGAAGCTCATGGATCCGCCTCTTATAAGTTATAGCGATTACAAGCAGCTCATTATCATGCCAATCCTACTCAATCTTCAACAAGGGCAACGACATTGCCGTCGCAAGGCTCACTCAACTACAAAAAACTTGTCAATCTGCTTACCAGCTTTGTTGGTCTACGACTTCTACCTCGACTTCGTTATCAGCCACCCTGATCCACGAGCAATAATATTTTAGATCCATCGGTTAATTGGCTCCTCCCGTGGCAATTCCCCTAAAGTCCTACATTGTTGCTACTTATGGTGTACACCCTAGTATACCCACCCAATAGATACTTAATTTGGGAGTTACCTATTACGTGCATAGTTTGCAGTATCGGCCGATACTAATCCGATGTTGACGATACCGATATAATTTGGCATGTCTCAATCCGATACCGACATTGGGTGTCTCTTTTCTAGTTAATTCGACAAAGAAAATTGAACAAAAAAAGACCAATGAAGAAAGGTGTAAAAGATAGTAAGGTTGTAAAAGCATGTAAAAGATGAAAACTTATCTATCGCAGGTAAACCAATCGGTAATGGTGACTACTATTTCATTACATTTCAAAACTACTATATGAAATACTTAAACTTATGCCTAAATATATAAAACATTTTTCTAAAACTAAATAATTTATTAATAATTGTTTTCAATACCAAAAAAAAATATGATACTTCAATCCGAAACTGTCGATATTGTTGATATCGCATATCCTGATCCTCATAGGAATGGTCCGACTCCGATTCCAGTTCTGATACTGCAAACCTTGGTTATATTGCACATGAATCCTCCAGTCTCATTTCTATTGTCTAGGTACCTACAAGTGATGGTACATCCTTACCTATCTCCTATCATCATCATTCGTTTGATTTACCTTGTTTTTTCATTCCCTACATCTACTATATTCACATATCGATGAACCTCATGTCTATTGACTGATTAACATGTAGTACTTCATTACCTTCACATGGTCCTCAAGCTTTGTGCACAATTATTGCACTGAACAACTGATTAAGACAAGGCACAGAACAACGGTTTATACTAGTAGTCTCATTCTACTACTTACTCATTTAACACCTACTTCAATCATGATTCACCTCGACACCACTCCTTCAGCCTACTTAGCACCGACATCGTCATCTCTACCTTCACCTACCTGTGGTTCTTGTCTAATTCAAGCGCTCCAGGGAATTTCTCTACCAAGTCCCTACCAAACTCCTAGTATTGTTTGCAAATTAGGCAAACACTAGATCAGCCCATCCAATGATCAAGTAAGTCCTCCAATGAGCGAATTTAACTTTTGACTTGGTCCACTATGACATATACCCTCTCCTTACCTTCACATGGGCCTCAAGCTTTGTGCACAATTATCGCACTGAACAACTGGTTAGGACCAGCCATAGAACAATGGTTTATACTACACAGATAGTCCCGTTCTACTACCTACTCCTTTAACACACCCTACTTCAATCATGATTCACCTCGACACCCCTCCTTCAGCCTACTTAGCACCAACACCATCATCTCTACCTTCACCTACCTGCGATTCTTGTCTAGTTCAAGCGCTCCAGGAAATTTCTCTACCAAATCCCTACCAAACTCCTAGTATTGTTTCCAAGTTAGGCAAATACCTAGTCAGCCCATTTCCTCCAATAAGTGAATTTATCTTTTGACTTGATCCACTCTGACATATACCCTCTCATTACCTTTTGAAAGACGACAATTGATATTATATTCTCTGTCGGTCAATGATCAACATGCTTTCTCAAAAATCATAAGGCTTCTCCAAATATCTTGAGTTATTTGCGATGATTTCTCTCAAACTAAAATATTTTGCCATTACTCACTAAGGAAATTCATCTTGCATTAGTTTAGAGACTTTCCTTTCAGGGGAGTTTGTTTAAATTATCTTGCCACCAAGAGATTGAAAGGATGAGAGACATCACAAACATACACTTGAGTCTACACTATCGTTTCTTCTCTCAGCATCGGCTCTTGTTTAGTTTTAGAAATATGTAATTCTCATGAGCATGTTCCACGTCGACCCGATTCCCTCCTCTATAATAGATAGTGCCTCTCCTTACTAGAAGCTCTACAAGTGTGGTCCAAATTATTGTACTCCGGGTGAATAGTTGCACTTGTGTTTTTTTTTTTTTTTTTTGATTCCTCCATCTGAACTAAACAAGTCATCCGTTCGGTTTACTATGTTTCTTCATCGAATAGCCCCATGCACAAGGGTTACAAATGTAATGATATGTTTGTCAAACGTCTTTGTATCTCATGTGATGTCTCATTCTTTAAGCATCTTCGTTGTTATGCCCTACCTCGTCATTACCATCTTCTTTTTCTCAAGAATCTTCTTTTTCACAAGGCTAGTACCACTTCACCAGACACCCAATATGCCTCCCCTACCTATTATCCAGGTTTATCAGTAATTTGATTATTCTACCATTATCGTCATACTAGTTCTGTTTTACTGATACGATCCTGTATATGAGATCACCAATGTGCCTATACCCATGCATCCTACTCCAGAACACCCTACTCCCTTCTGTCGCTCTACGTGCAGCTATCATCTGCTAGACAAATTAAATATGTTTACAAAATGTCTCCCACTCTTTAGACCTTCCTTGTAGCTACTTACAGCATTGGGAACCTCGTTCCTATAAGCTATCGTACCTGAGTGCAACAGAGCATGTCCGATGAGTTCAGGCCCTTTATCAGACGCATACTTGGTGTACTATTGTTTTGCATCGTAGCAAATCGCCGGGCAACTCCAAATGGATCTATAAGATTAAAACCTTGGCAGATTGCGCTGTCGATCGGTAGTACAAGGCTCGTTTAGTAGCTGTCGGTTGGTAGTACAAGGCTCATTTAGCAGCTCATGACTTCTCTTAGCAACATGACATTGATATGACGAGACCTTTGCCCTTCAGCCAAGATAACAGTTTCAATCTTCGGGCATTGTCACTGGCCTCTCTATCAGATATATGTGAAGAGTGTAGGGTTATCAATAGGTCGAATTCGGGTCGAATTTATGTAAAATTTGAACTGAGCCCAAAAAGTTTCCAATATGGTGTACCCAAACCCGACCCTGTTTGTATTCAGGCTGTAGTTTTAGCATATGAACCTGATTTGAAAATCAGGTCCCTTTGACATGTTAATAACAGAGATAAAAATGTTTGTCTTAATGAGGCTGATGTAAATCGAACCTAGTATCTCCGAGAACAAACCTGAACCCCCTACCCACTGACCAAACATTAGTTTTGTATGTATATAAATAAGGATGTTAATATTGACTCTAAACCCATCATAGACCTGAAAATTTTTCGAGTTTCATATGTTGTACCCAAACCCGACCCCAAAATTAGTTCGGGTTTTACTTTGGTTACAATTTGGGTCAAGTTATTCGGCTACCATTGATAGGCCTAGAATGCCGGCCTTCATGGAGATGGGACTAAGGATTAATTTATGGCTAATCCTTATGGCCTTATCATGCATCAGGGGAAGTTTCTTATTTTCGCCAAGCTTTATATGGCCTCAAGTATGCCCTTCAGGTGTGGTTATCCAGATTCACCAGAGTCCTTTATTTTGTCTTTTCACATCGAGTCAGAATGATTCGGGCATGTTTATACCTGCATCAGAACCTTATTTATGTTAATGATATGGTCAATACTTACAGCGACCCTGATCATATTAGGGCACGCAACCCTGATCATATTAGGCATGTTAGACAATAAGAACCTCATACTCGCTACTTTCTTGGTCATGTTGATCAATCCCTATGGGCATCTTCTCTCTCAGCAAAAGTGAAAATGTTGACAGAGTTGGTCTTACTGATAACTGAACATCATCTATGCCTCTAAAGTTAAATACCAAGTTGTATAGGCATGGATACTGATTCGGATACAGACAACATACGGAACATGACAAATTTGAAATTTTTGGGATACAGGTACGTCATGGATACACTTATATATACACATGAAAACATAACTTTGTACCTATTTTATAAATTACATTTTTATAATATCTATACATAAGCATATTTTGTGTAGTAACTAGGTTCCAAAATGTTCGGGAAAGTATTCAATGCTAAAAAAAATATTTATATCTCAATTATATTTACATCAGCATAAATATGTCAAAATTACTTTAAATTATGTTTTGGACCTTTTTAGAGCCTAAACATAGGCGAGAAATACCCGACATGAGTATCAAATAAGTATCATGTCCAATACGTGTCGGATACGGATACATGTCCAGATAAGATCCTCCCTAGGACTACCGTGCAACATAGCTAGCGTCTATCATACCTTTCTCAGTACCGACAACTTGCTCACAGATTGGTCAATCTTACTATTAGTAGGACCAACATCTCATCTAGTACATATTCTCGGCAAGTTTGTTTTCCTCCTACAACACTCAGCTATGTATCCCTCCTCCATATTCTTCACTACGAGGCACCACCAACAAATTAGTCTTTACTTTTTTTTGTTTTCCTTGTGCCTCCGTCCAAATATAAACTCTGATTGGCTTCGTGGTCGGAAGTCTATCACTGGTTTTTGCCTCTTGGTGACTATAATCTCGTGGAAGTCCATGAAACATGACATATTGTATTAATCTAATGTCGAAACTAAATATCGTGATATGACTGCAAACGTTACATTTATGTCATATTTCTCAATGACTTGAGTGTCGTCTTTCGCAACCAATCCTCTCAATTGCAATAACACCGGTGTCATTCATATTGCCAGTGATCCACAGTTCTATGAGTGTGTGAAGCATAATGAGATAGCTCGTTACTTCCTGGGACAATACTATCTCGTTGGGACGATCTCTCCCCCCTAGATCACTTCTTAGATTCATTTTCACACTTCATCACTAAAGCACACTCTCTCCAGTGGCACTCTTTGTAATAATAAAACTCTCATCGGTTGACCAATCATGAGTTTGAGGGTATTAATTATAACACATGTGCCTAGTTATACTCTTGTATAGCTTTTAGTTTCTTTTAGCTCTTTTGTCTCCTCTGTAGTCCACATTTGGAAGGATGGATACTTCCTACATAATCCCCTTTATAAAATAGCCTTGGGACAAATGAATGAAAACAATCCTTTCATAAACTCTAATGGCAACAATGATGCCATCAAAATAACACAAATCCTAAGATTTGAGGTGACCAACCAACCAAATATCTGTCATAAATGTGATGGTATTAGGGAAGGCACCTAATATAAATGTCCAATAACTTTGTAGACTTTCTATACTGACTGATTGAAACTCAGGATCTAAAACAAGTAACACTCACCAATGTTCATAACAATTTCTCAGAGTGATACAACAGAAGAAATAGAAGCTACCCCCAATAGAAATATTGTACTTGTTACAATAACAGGAGTGCTGTATGCATTGATAATAAATCCAGATATGGCATGCATTTGTATATTAACATGAGAATCGAGTATGTTGTTATATATTTTTTGTCTATGTCCGTATATCTGCTTACACCCCTAAATATTAGGGCATCTGTTCCCGTTTGTTCTCCTAAAGCAAATGCTATTAGTTCCCTCGACTTTGATAAATGTCGTTTGTTTGGTTTTGGGCAAGATGATTCCCAGTTGGATTCTACTGTAAAATTCTCTCATTACAATGATGTGGCAGCAGGTTGTTAAACACTCACTTGAGACGACAACTGAATCATAAGCTTCAAAAAGCGAGGAACAAAAGACCAAGACAATACTGATGCAGCAGAAATGAACAATGACAACACCAGCAACCTGCACACAACAAAAGTGGAAACAAGATTGTTCGAATCAAAAATCATGTTTAGCCAATTAACCACCAGTTGAATTAGCTACATGTGGGAATTGGTAACAGTATAATCCCATTTAAACAGGCTAGAAAACATACCATAGATTGACTACAAAGATAAGGCATTAAAAATGACCAAAAAAACACAAAATGCATACAAACATACGTATAGATTAACATAGGCATATACATGAGAAACCAAATAAAATCATCAGAAAGCCTCTTACATTTTTGCCATCGACATTATTCCACGAAAAATGCCACTGCTGCCCCCCAAAACCGGAAGCAAAGCGAACAGTAAACCCACTGCGCAATCCTGGAAAGTTAAAAAGTGATTAGGAAGTAAATATGCCACCATAATAGTGGCATCAATATATGCATTATAAATTTACACACACACATACTAAAGGACTTTATATAGGTTTACTTTATATAGGGTTTGTAGACACGGTTTGAATCTCCCCACACACCAGTTACAATTTATCCTCTGTGAAGCATTGTTTATCTACAGTTAGCTGCATTATGGTAACTCTAAGTTCTTTTTCATCTATCAATGTCAGTGTTCTAAATGGCGGTCGAGGCAGCCGCCTAGGCGCTAGACAGCCGATATCCACACCGCTTTTGCCGTTGGCGGTGGAGTAGGTGTCTGGCGGTGGTTTGGCGGCATAAGCAGAGGTGAGGCGGCATAGGCCGGCACCTAAGCAGAGATGAGGCGACATAGGCGGGCACCTAGGCGGAGCAATACCTGACTAGATATTTTGGCAAAACAGTTTTGCAAGTATTATGGACCTATGGTTCATTTTTACAAGACTGAAATTTCATAAATTTTTGTTCTACAACTTAGTTATACATAAAACACCCTTAATATATATATATATATATATATATATATATATATATATATATATATATATATTATGCACACACAAAAAGAGTGATAAAATAGTAAAAAATGTCCAAAATGTATCGAACGCCTAGGCAGCTCTTAGGCGGTAGACGGTCCCTCTCAGCCGCGCACCCGCCTACTGCCGTTTAGAACCTTGATCAATACCTCGAGGTCCAAAGTCACACACCCAGATCATCGTTTTTCTTTTTCTCTTTTCCTTATTTTGGCTAAGAAATTCATTTGGGACCCTTAAATTTTAGCGCAATAACAAAGACACTAAAGAAAGGGTGCCTTTGTGAGGGTTATTGGACCTTACCCCTAAAACTCCAATAAAGATAGTCATTATGTCAGAAAGGCTACCACAAATGATGAAGTGGTGCAGGCCTAGGGCCAACAGGTCAGGGTTACAGTAAAAAGTGAAAGGAAGGGGAAAGATAATCTGTGAAACTATGGCACTCGTGCCTAATCTCTTCTTTATTTTAATTCAACTCTCCTAATACATTTGATGGACAGGTTATTATATAGACCCATCGGTTACAAAAAACAGGAGAAAAAAAAGGTGCATAACTATAAATATTGCCGATAATGGAGAAATATTGTCGATAATGGAAAATTATTAAAAGCAACAAATAAATCATGACCTATGATTATGCTGGAAAGATGGGCAGTAAAAGTTCTCAATACGATCAAATCACCAATTAAGATTTTATAAATAATGTCAAAAAAGATCATTCGAAGCAGCTCTGAGGGTGGGCCTAAAGGATGGAATTTGAGGATCATGCGCAACTAGGTGGTGCCCATAGGATACTACAACCTATCCGCCGTTTTGATTCGTTCATCTCCTCCTTATCTTCAATTTGGCTGCTCATGGGCGTAAACAGACTCCAGTAGCCAAAGTTATGGCCTCTCCAGCACAGTCTAGTCATGTGTACTAGGTATGACTTGGTTTGGCACGGTCTAACCGCTCCAAGTAGGCCAAGGCTGCATAACGAAGTCAAGCAGCAAATTCAAAATGTGCTTGCTGCTATTAAGCATGAACTCAGCAAATTTATCTGGACGACACTAACACAGATGCTTTATATTATCTCCCTTCTCAGAAAGGTAATTTCTCTTTCAAATGCTATTGGAATTCTATCAGATGTAAGCTCAACACTTTCATTGTGAGGTATTTGGATTCTCTTTTTCCACTGAAGATTGCTTTCTATGCTTGGAGAGTTTTTCACAATGCAATTTGAGTTGATACCTACGTTCAGGCTTGAGAAATTCCTCTTTCTTCTAGATGCAGCTTTTGTGATTCTCCCATGGTTGAATCGGTGGATCAAGGCATATAGCAGCTATAGTCTGGACGTTATGGCCCCATATTTAGTTTAAATGATTCCCCAGTCGCTATTTAAGAGCTAGCTGGTTTTGGCTGAATGGTACATCTATTACTTCTCCTTTTGGCTATGCTTGTACTACTATTCTTCTTTGCGGCATGAGGGAAATTTGGCTTGCTAGAAACAAATTCATCCATGAGAATATTAATATGAATGTTGATACGATTATTCAGAATTTATTACTTTGGTACAAAAATCTTTATGAGAATTTCACTTCAAAGGAAAGAGGATCCTTAAGAGGAACAGTATGTGCTACTTGCATTTTAATCTATCTCTTCCTACTCCACAGTTCAGACCTGTTTTGTAAATTAAATGGAATGCACCTCCAACCATTAAGCTGAAGCTAAAATTAAATATCCATGAAGCGTCTTGGCCCTGGAATGCTCATCTCGACTTTTGTGTTGATTAATGGTAATGGAACAAAAACTTCTGCTGAATACTCTGCTTCAAAAGAAGTCATTTGTCAATGTTTTAGGTACAGTTTTGATATTGATATGGTTGATTCAAAGATATTTATAGAGGCTACGGATTACATAGTTTGCTCTCCTTGGCAATATGTGTATACCTCTAGGAAGTATACGGCTGCGGCAAGAAGTAATTGCACTTTTCTTCACACTCACAGGGACGCTAATTATGTTGCTGACAGACTGGCTAATTTTGCCTACGAAACTAATAGTGTTAACCATAGTATCTATCCCACTACTCACCACCTTCCTAGGACTGTGAAAGGACTCTTATTCAAGCATCATCTGGTTTGGCTCAGGTTAGGAAAAGGAAAGTATATTTAGAAAGTTCTAACCTAGTTCTTGTAATTCCATTCTCCCCTACTTCACTCGTTTCCTCGTTCGTGGGTCTTCGTCGGCGCTGCCCTCGTAGCGACCGGCCGAAATCCATCCACTTTCTAGAAACCCGTGTTTTTTGATGAAAAGTGGATTTCCCCTCTAAGCGACCAGCCGAAATCATAGGCTCTTGCATTAGCTTTAGGCCACAATTTTGGTTTTCCTTTGGGGTAAGGTTCACTATCCCACCCACCCCCTCCCCCTGCCGCCCACACACACACACACATCACAAGGTATTTCCCTTAAAAAAAAAAAAGTCCCCTAAAATGTGCGGAAGGCTGCTACTTTCATCCTGCTATAACTTAGAAACTAAATTATCAAGATTCAACTAATATGAATAATTAGCCTCTATATTACTTAAAATCAGAGGCATAGGCTATTTGTCGAGTTCTCCTATGGTCTAAAGTATTATACTAGGATGTGGTAATTATAGAGATAATAATAGTGATTAGCAATAAATATACCAGCATAAACAATATAGTCGTTAGAAGAAAGGGTATTAGAAATTAGAATATGAAACGAAGTTGTATTCCAATAAGACAAACCTGAAGAATAAGTGTCCCAATTGTAACTTGACCATAAAGAGCATTAGTGCTATTTCTCTCTACCAGAAATTTAGAAACCTGAAAAAAATATGGAGAAAATCTGGTAAAGTAGGTACTGTAGAACTGAATAAAGGAGAATATTCCAAAATGGTATCTTTCAGGTGGAGTAAGACTAAGAAATTGTTACCACTGCAGTAGATGACATTGATAAGAAGCAACCAACGAATACACCCTCCGATAATATAGCCCCACATAACTGTATCCAACAAACAACTCATTCATTGTAAGCAATAAGCACTACAGTATAAGTACAAACATGAGCAGCACCAATATAAATGATGGATCAAATTAGTTACAAATGATACCATGGCAGTTAAACCGCACAAAAACATTAGAATAAAAATCTGAAGTAGTCCTCCAAGAACAGCAACAGGTCCGACAATTTTTAACTGCCAGAAAATGAACCCACTGTGATTATAATTCACATTAAAAAATTGCACGTTATAATCTACACAGGGTAAGAACTCTTTCATTGCAAAATCAGAGAGTACCTTTGTCAAGGAAAACTCAAGGCCCAAAGCAAAAAGAAGAAACACCACACCAAACTGTGCAACAGTCTCAACCTGGATTCAGATGACAAATAGATGTAAATTAATACAGAATCAGGGAATCTTAACCATACTAAGCATAAATGAAATTTCCATCTATAATAAGGTTCTATCTATGATACTTGTGAATGTTACAAAGGAAATGGCCATTAACATAGCTGAATAGAAAAGATACAAATACTAGAACCAAAATTTGGGATAAAGTTTCTAGTTACTGTTGTAACAAGGTTCTACTTCTACAACACTAAAAATAAGATTAACGGTACAAAAAACTGGACCTTTGTGAGAGCAATATATAGAGAGAAGAGGGGGGGGGGGTATGATCCCCACTATTAAGCATCCCTAAATGTCTCCAAAATAGCAGTTGTTTGATCTATTTTTTTTACCATACATATTAGACCCTAAAACTATCCAATTTCTCACAATATTTTGTTCTATTATGTACGGTCAAAGAAGATAGATCAAACGACTATTATTTCGGGAACATTCGGGAATGTTTAATAACGGAAATCCTTATCCCTCCTTATATATATATATATATATATATATATATATATATATATATAACAAGCTTCCTATATTAACTTTATGGGAAACTTAGAATATACGTAGGTTTCTACTCCAAATTTATCTCTTTAAAAAATTTAAATCTCTCTTTTTTTTTAAATCTATCTCCATCTTAAAAAAATCTATCCATATATAAAAAAACAAAAATAAATCTATCACTACTTTTAAAACATATCAAAATAGAGAGAGATTTTTTTTAAAGTCATATCCATCGATTTATTATTTTGATTTTAATATTAATGTTAATTTAAAATTAATTTTAAAGTTAAGGTTAATATTTTAATGTTAATTTTCATTTTCATTTTAATTTTAATGTTAATTTTAATGTTAATGTTAAAACTAAAATTAATATTAAAATTAGAAAATTAAAATTAATATTAAAATTAGAAAATTAAAACTAAAACTAAAACTAAAACTAACAGTGACAGTGACAGTGACAGTGACAGTGACAGTGACATTGACATTGACATTGACATTGAAATTGAAATTGAAATTGAAATTGAAATTAATATTAATATTAATATTAATATTAATATTAATATTAATATTAATATTAAATTTAATATTTTTTTACTATAGATTTAGATTTGTGATAGAATTATTTTTAAGATAGATTTTTTTATATTTGTTTTGAAAGAGAAATTATTTTTTAGATTTGTTTTTAAAAATAAATCAATCTCTATTTTAAAAAATTAAAAACAAATCTATCTATTTATATTATTTTTTTAAATAAATAAATTTAAAATATTAAATCAATGGATAGGACTTCTTTTTTAAGATAGAGATAGATTTTTTTTAAAAGAGAGATTTTATTCTTTTAAAGAGAGAACTATGTATGTTCCCTACTCCCGTAAGTTTTCCGTAAAGTTAATCCCATACAGGAAGCTATATATATATATATGGTGGGGGTCAGGTGACACATACAATTTGACATCCAAAAAAACACACAATCTCAGCCGTACGTTATTTAAATGAATGTTTCGGATTTGATAGAGAAATTTGTATTAATTAGCATGCACGTCAAATTAAATATCCCACTAATTAATACAACATACTATTATTAGCATGTCAAATTTGATATGCATTTAAATCTGAACCATTCATTTCAAATAACGTACGACTAAGATTGCGTATTTTTTTAGATGTCAAATTGTATGTGTCACATGATCCCCACTATATATATATATATATATATATATATACAAAATTGCTCTAAAACCACCCGGGTGGTTTCTTATTATGGAACCACCCGATGTATCATGGGTTGGATTGAAATTGAGTGGGTTGAGATTAAAATGTGTAGGTCCTACCATTTTTTAATCTCAACCACTCAATCTCAATCCAACATATGTAAGATAGGGTGGTTCTAGAGCACTACTATATATACTTTAGCCCCACATCGGACAAGTAACATGAGGCACATGAATGTAGTTCAGCTGAAATGAACGTAGAGAGTTGAAAGCCTCAAACAATATATCAATGTTGTTGATGTCATACGTAAGATACAAAAGATTTACGATACGTATAGGTGTATCTAATGAGACAAAAACTCGTGGCTAAGATTTGGGGGCGTATATCGAAAAAACTTGTATTAGATTTAGTAAGTCTGTGTCAGGTTTAGTGAGTCTATATAGTCTACTTCGTTCATATAGGGTAAAATTACACGAGGAAGGTTCTACTATATATATATATATATATATATATATATATATACTCCAACGACAACAATAAAGTGTTCCACTCGAGAAGAACTTCTTTCTCATCATGGTATCGGAGCAAGGTTAGACAAAAAGCTAGCTCACTACCTTCCTCCAAATTAGACCAAATACCCAAATCCCTAGCCCTCCATATCTCTTAACCCTAAACAACTTCTCCTGAAACCACAACACTCTCCAAAACCCTAGAATTCTAGCCTCTATTCTAATCCCTAACCCCACTTCAAACTCTAATGCCCACCTTATGTCACGCCCCGATCCCGAAAGGGTCAATCGTCCTCGATGGATCCTTCACGGAACCGATTCGTCCTCGCTGGGGCGTGATGCCGTACGAGCCTGGAGTTGCGCTCGTACAAGGCAAGAACTTGCAGTTATAGGAACCCACTTTGAAACACAATTTAGAAAACACATTCACAGATAATTGAACACAAGTGCAGGAAGAAAATATGCTTTTTCATTGATAATTCAGAGTCATTTACATAGAGTCTACATTGATGCGCCCTCTCGGCTACTTGAATTACATTTGAAAAGATAACTCAAAATGTGGGGCGCGCTCCATCAGATAGTCTCCGTCGTCCATACATTACGCCCTTGTATAGGTTGAAAGTCCAAGCCTCCAAAATGATCTGACTTCAACTATACTTCAAAATAGAGGTGCTCCTAACGCCTCTTCGTCTATCCACTAGCGTTGCACCGTCTGAGTGCCTGAAATAGTTGCCCACAACGTGGGTCAGTACTCAACTTGTACTGGTGAGCGGGATGAATCCCACTCGACTAAATCGACACTAGCTTATTAGGGGCGAGCATGCATTAAGATTACTTCTATAAAGAAGCAAGTGAATTCAATTCATATCAGTTGCATGTTTGATAGAAATGAAAATAGTATTGAATCCAACCAGTACATCGGTTGCTTACTCAACCGATGCACGCCTTTCCTGCAATGAAACACAAGTATACTTACCATCTGCACAAGACAATAATTAGCATGTATTCCATTCTTTACGGTCATTGGTGTGATCGACACCTTAGGGACATCTTTCCAAGCATTAGCGGCGCGCCCTATCAGCCCGGGTAGCAAGCCCTGCTGGAGGTCCCGCTAAGCATCGTGACTAGCACGAATCGAATATTTCCCTCCGGATCGATACGGTTCCAGTGCCCCGGAAACCCGTTTCGAGGAAATGCCAAACCTTGTGCACAAGTTGTCCCAGACCCCATGCAAATGCATGAATATTTCATATCTCATACAATGCATCGAATTTTAACAGAAGAAGTAAAGCAGCAATATATATCTTATGCAACAGTTCATATTTTCCCAAAGCGGTGTTCCGATTTGATATCCCATGGATTCAAATTCTATCCGAGGCACCAGGCCGAAACCAACAACCAAATTCCCATTCCAACCAACTGAATTTATAAGGTGTGCAAGCATTAGTAAAATTAGTCTACAATTCCCATGTTCCTTTCTTAGTGGCTGGCATGCATTGTGGCTAAGCATTTCCTAGGCGTCCAACCGGGCATCATCGAGTGAACGTTTGAAACATTAGAGATGTTGGCGTGAAGAAGTAGGAAAGAAGGGACCAAACCACTCACTGGTTAAGGGAAAAGTTGCTGAAACAAGGAATCCCGCCTAGCGACGATCAAACGTCAGTTACGCGGACCTGCAACAGCACGAGCACCGAGTTAGAATTCTTGCCTATCCTTCCTTGCCGAACTCCCCAAAATTCAAGCTCCAATCAATGAAACCAACAGCGAAAACCAAGCAACTCGAAAGCAACACCAAATCAAATCCCAAAGCGGCAATCAAGAAAAACCAAGCAACCAAACACGAAAACTATTGGACTCGTTTCAATAGAGGCCTTTCCATGAGTTGGAAAGGATCATCGCATTTCGTCCTTGGCAATAAGATGCCGAAGATCTAAGCATACTCTGACGGACTAGCCACAAGCCCAATTATATAGTGCACATCCCGGTCGGATCGGGATTTGAGGCACTACACCTTACACTTTTACGTCCATTCAAATCCCTAGCCTCCACTCGAAAGCCTGACCACCAGTAAGTCATAACCAAATTGTTGCCCATAACCCAATAGCAATAACTAGAGATCTATCACCCAGTAACCTAATAGCTATAACCAATAACTCGTAGCAACACACTCTCCAAAACTGTAGCACGAAATAATGTCAACCCTAAGTTGCCACCCATAGGGCTAGTTTGGCTTGTAGTTACATTTTATCAAATGTGCTCAGAAACCTATTTATGGAACGCTCATTGAGCTAGCGTTTCGGAAATGTCCATTTTAGCCCCAAAATGGATGACTCGTTTGAAAAAATGCGCATCCGATAGGACTCATTTGGCTCGCTCATTGTGTTTGGCACCAAATAAAATTCCAAATGAAAAGGAAGCGTAATCCAAACTGGGTGCCCTAACCAATAACCCATAGCCACGCACTCTCCAAAACCCTTGCTCAAAACAATCCCAATCCTAGTTGCCACCCTTAGTCTTTAAAATCCTAGATCTCTAGTCTTACCCTCACTGCCCTAGTCTGTCTCATACCATGAGTTGCCTATTGAGGTTGTTTCTTGTTGCTCTTTGTGAACCGGGTATCCATAGCTCATATCCATTAATTCATCTGTTGTTGTGCTCTACTATGTTTGCCTTTGTATTTGCCTCTACTCCATGAGGTGATCTATGGTCGCTATTTCATATTGTTTATGCTATTGCAAAAATTGCTTGAGAGTTGTGATCTGTTTCTTCATGAGAGGTGATCTAATGTGGTTATTTCATATTGTTTCTGCTACTGCAGAAATTGCTTGGGAACTGTGATCTGTATACTCATTCCTCACGATAAGACTCGAGTCTGTCACTCAACGAATATAAATAAATTGCTTTGCAAGTTGAACATACTTGTCATGTCCAACTTGAAGAGGATTGTTAATCATGCATTCTGGTAGCAATCTCTACACATTTGCTTGTAGTCTTCTTAATGTCTACTGCTATCATTTTTGGCCGCACGTCCTCGTGCATTGGCCCTTACTACCACTTATGAGTGTGTCATCTCGCATCCCTAGAATTGAATTGTGTCGACCTCTACAACCGCTTTTGGTCGTCCTCCTTGTGTCGACCTCTACTACTAATTTTGGTTTTGTGTTCTCATGCGCCACCTCTACTACTACTTTTTATCATGTGTATGTGTGCCCTCATGCATCAACATCTAAGTCATCTCCTAGTTATGCACCCTCATGTGTCAAACTCTACTACTAGTCATGCTTCAACCTCAACCTCTAGTCATGCGTCCTCATGAGTCTTCGTGTGTCGACCTTTATCACTGCTTATGGTAGTGTTTGAGCGTTGACCTGTACGATTGTCTACTTTGCCTACTACTATTGCTACTCTTTAGATCGGTATCAACATTTGCTACTGTCATATGTTTAAGTTGTCTCTTATGTAACCTTTTGGACATGTTCTACATACCCCTAGAAGAGGACTACTAGTCATGCGACCTCATGAATCTTTGTGTCGACCTTTAGAACTGCTTATGGCTGTGCGTCCTCGAGTGTCGACCTGTACGATTGTCTACCTCACCTACTACTATTGCTACTCGTTAGGCTGGTATCAATCTTTGCTACTGCCATATGTTTAAGTTCTCTTATGTAACCTTTTGGGCATGTTCTACATACCCCTAGAAGAGTTACATATTTATAGGAGAGGATAGGACTCCACTTTGGTGGCTATCCAATGTGAACTAAAGAGAGATCCTGAAAGGAGAAATACATGGAGACTTTTCTACATGACAAAAAAACCTGATGTATTGTTGTTGCACAAAATCATATAACGAATATAGAGAAAGTAAAAACTGCATAAGACCATATTAAATGGAAGATTCCCAATTAAGCAAAGGAGTAGATCAGAATAGTTGTCTAAGGATGTGTTTGGTTCCAAGCAAGTGGAATGAAAGTGGGTAAAAGTGCATTTTTACCACTTTTATTGTTTGGTTACAAGCAAGTGAAGTTTGATTTTCACTTTTAGATGACATAAAATGGGTCTTGTCCCCTCCAAAATTTGGATCACACATCCTCCCTCTCAAGGAGAATGTGGGATGAAAGTGGGATTATTATTATTTTTTATCCCTTTTCATTTTCACTATGCGACAAGTGTACAATGTCACACTTTAAGCCATTCCACTTGCATGCTACAAAACATATAAAGTGATAAGGTAAGACATCCAAAGGGACAAAATATTTGTAAACAAGATATCTTAAAAACCCAGCTTAAAAAAGTGGACTTTTGTGAAGTCACTTTATTCACTTCACTCCACTTGCTTGCAACCAAACACTGCCTTAATAAAAGCATACATAAAAAATTAGATTAAATGGAAGATTCCCAATTAAGCCAAGGAGTACATCAGAATAGGTGTCTTAATAAAAGCATACATACAAAATTAGACTAAATGTGGAAGCTGCTAGTTCCACAACGTCAGCAAGGATCATAAAGTATGAAATTTTCAGAAAAAACAAATGAGCATGCATGAATTAATTGAGACATAAATGGCTATTACTATACCTGTACCATTTCACTGATGAAATTCAGACCTCCAGGTCCAATTAGAGACCCAGCAAGTAGGTAACCAACGATAACCTAGCAAATTAAACAAGTCTTTAAACAATGAAGTCCCAGTGGAATAACAACTATTTCATATTAAATTTTTCTTATATATCAAGATTTCATAATGAGACTATAACTAACCGGCTGTCCTATACAGGAGAAGACAATACCACCAATTGTAGCAGATACAATTACAACCACTAAATCAGATATCAACCTGCAACATGCAATGTCCCACTATAAGAGCTATAATCATGATTGGAACATAAAAAGAATAAGTGAGTCATTTATCCAATAAACTAATATTAGTATAATTAAAGGCTAAATATCTCTTGAATACTCATAACTATCAGGTTTTTGCACTTTAATACGCTGGGAAAAAAAAATGTTGCAAGTTGTTATCCTAAACTTTATTTTCACTTAAATAACCTAAACTCTCTTTCTTTTGCAAGTTAGCCATAGCAGTAACTGCCAAGAGACAATAATGCTCCCTATAATATATTTTTCCACTTTGTATAATAAAAACAAAAAAGGGAACTTAATCCTAGAGAACCCTAACCAAGAAAACAACTGGAGGGAGAAGCAGAGGCAGCGAGCTGGAGAGAGGGAGTGTGACGGAAGGAGAGGGGATTCTACTGCAGCAGTGGTGGGGATGTGGAGAAGGAGGGGCTAGGATGTATTTCTTTTTAAGGATTTTTTTTAATTTTTAGGAAAACCAAAGATAAGTAATTCTCTTTGTTTGAGGAGCCAAAAAAGTCCAAAATAGACGTGTTGTAGAGTGGGATGGCTGACTAACAAAGAGGGTAACTTGCAAAAAACTTTAGAAGTTCAGGGTATTTACTAAGCTCTCATGATATTAAATTGCCAAAACTTGATAGATCAGGGTATTTAAGTGCAAATTAACCTATCTAAAATAATTTCTAGGTAATTAAAGAAAATAAAATCAGTGTCACAGGCTCAGGGTGATAACCTCAAATCAACTTGAAGCACAGGATACTTGGATTTGCGATTGGACATGACGAATACATTGTCCTGTCAGGGGAAAGAGAGTAAAAAGATACAAATCAAAGTTAGTATTAGCAAAATATGACCATAGAAATTACAATGAATAAGCATTTCAGTTAAATTATGCCAAAAGCAAACACATGCTAGCTAATATGTTTAAACCAAAACTGTTCCAACACACCTTTCTATCTATCAATGTTGTCATGTCATCAGAACCATCATTTTCCAATGAGAACACATCTTGAATTCCAAATGATTTAGTTTCACTGCAAGAGACATCATAGATAGAATCACGAGAAAATAACTTGAAATGAATTACATGTGATGATAATTCTACCTTCATTACAAATGTAGATAAGTTAAACCTACTTTGTTGGCGCAGTGTCATTTTTCTTGGGCTTGTCATGAGTAATCATAGCCACTGTCTCCAAAACAGCCTGGTAGAAAACATGAGGGGGAAAAAATCCAGGAGAAGGATTACTTCTACAAATGCAACAAGGTATAAATAAAATATTCCATGTCCATGCCTCAACTTTTCAGCTGTACAAAGTCAATGGCTAGAAGATGAGTTGTGCTCACATGTAAAAATAGCTAATTCAAAATTCCATGAGAAATTACATCCAGTAAAAATAGTGTCGCTTTGTGCGAGAAGATTAAACATGTGAAGTGCAAAAAAAAAAAGCATAAAAACAACAAAAATGTCCACCATATTCATTCACCATAGAAAAGATTAAACATGAATCTGAAGCAAGAGTACTACAAAATGTTTAAAAAGTCTGAGGCCCTAGATCATAATTTGAGATATTTGTGTGCTTCTTGCTTGTGGGCATTGCACAGGTAAGAGGTCAGTAAAGGTAAAAATAGCTAGAAGATGAGTTGTGCTGACATGTAAAAATAGCTAATTCAAAATTCCATGAGAAATTACATCCAGTAAAGATACTGTCGCTTTGTGCAAGAAGATTAAACATGTGAAGTGGAAAGAAACAAAAAAAATAACAAAAAAAAAATGTTCACCATATTCATTCACCATAAAAAAGATTAACATGAATCTGAAGCAACAGTACTACAGAATGTTTAAAAAGTCTGAGGCCCTAGTTCATAATTTGAGAGATTTGTGCGCTTCTTGCTTGTGGACATTGCACAGGTCAGAGATCAGTAGAGGTAGTGATTCACACCCATCCATTCGAAATAGTGGGAAAAAGAGTTGTGGTCCTTGGCAATAACTTATCAGTTCAGATCAGTTCTGTGACGTTGGATGGAGAAATTTCTTCTACGACCCTGTGCAAACTACTATTTATCAAGGCTCGTGAGCTGCATGACTATTTTACGTGAAAGAAGGCTCCAACGGACAATAATCCATTGTACAATCATTAGGATCTATAAACTCTCTTGTTGCCTTGGCATAAACTCAACAGTATCACATATTGCACCAAACCATATACTTCTTGATTCTTCTTGGAAGATCTTGAGCATTGTTCTCAAAAGTCAAAACACAGTCTCAAGTAGGTGTCGTGTTATACATATCGGTCATATCGTCCGATATTTCGATTTGAGGCCTAAACCTATATATATTGGCTACATATATCATATATATCATTTTGAGAAAAAATCGACAGTCAAAATCCGATCAAAATCCGATATATCAGCCAATATCTTCCGATATATTAAAATATTGGTTCATGTTGGGTTTTCGAGTCGGGCCGGGTCCTATCCTATGCATTAACCCAATCTACAAACTAAAGGGTGCTAAAAAGAAAATGTCTCTCTCATGGTAAGCTCTCATTTCTCTCTGCTGTTTGATTTTGCTTTTTCTTTTCTTTTTTTCTTTTGAATTTTTTTTATTTTGTTGTTTCTGCATGTTCTTATTCTTCTTCTTCTTCGTTCTGCATAGTTTCCCATCATTATCCCCCTTTTTTCTTTCTTGAAATAGGATGTTTCTGAAGAAAACAAATGTGAGTTTTTCTGTTAATTTTCTATTAGTTCTTCTTTTCTGTTGCTTATTTATTACTTTATTGGAGAACCCATGTTATGGTTTATTAGAATGTTGAAATTTTAAGGAATTATTGGTATGGGATTATAAAATCTGCAAAATGAATTCTTTTTTATGTTGATATTTGGAATTTTTACGGGATTATTGGTGCTTTGATATTCTTCTTTCTTTCTTTTTTTGCTTCTTATTGTTGTATTTCTGCTAAAAAAAACCAAACCGATATGAATCGAATATTCAATATCTCGAATATTGAGTACGTATTGATGCTATGATCTATGATAGATGACGTTGAGAGTAATGATCAACTCAACGCAATAGTTTACTGATATGGCTTGAGTACATATTCATAGGAGAATCATTCTCAATTTTACATAACCGATGCAGTACTAAAGAAGAGCATAGAACTACTAAGGTTGGGTTGGAATTGCTTGTCGGAGGTTGCTTACGCTTTTTTTCTTGGAAAACAGGTCAAGGTTGTTTGTTAACAACAGCTTATCAAAAAAAAAATGTTAAGTTGGGTAACTCTTGTAGTTGATTTTGAAAGCAATGAAGAGGATGTTTCCAAAAGATGTTAAAGCTTATCAAACCAATTTTTACATACATAATTCTTAGTACATGTACAAATTTGTCATTTCCAATAATTTTAGTACTTAAAAACAGGTTTTACCAAAAACACCTTATTGCTTTTGAGAGCAACTTTCGTTGTTTATTTACCAAACCACCTTTGATAGCAGCTTTCGACAGCAACTTTTGATAAGTTGCAGCAATGCCAAAAAAGTTGCAGCAATGCCAAACCAAGCCTAAGTCTAACTCTGCACGTCAACAACCCGGAGCATATATATATCATGCATGCCCACCTTGATAGAAGCTTGTATGAATTAAGAAAGTTATGTGAGATTGCGAGTTGACACATGAGTTCATTTTATTGTAAGAAGGTTATAATAAACAATGCTCATAATTCAGTTCAACATAGCAAAAACAAGCATATTGAGATAACCAAAATTCATCAAAGAGTTCAGCCTGACCTACAATTAGCTTGAGTATTGTTGACTATAATTAGGAAACTCCTAATACGGAAACTATTCGTGTATGTTACCATATCTTGGACACAAGTAATAACATAAATATGGGAGCATTCTGGAATCTGGATACATTAGCCAACCTATAACTCCTTTCTGTAATCTAATTTTTGGTAGGACCTTATGGGTAGGTCCAAGCTTTCAGCTATCTAACTTATTAAGGATTATAAATTGCAAGAAACTTTGATATTCCTAGCAACTATGGAGAAATATATGTGAGATATATCTATCTATATTGAATTGCAGTTACATCAATGATACAATCATTTCTAATTCAAACAAATATGGTTCATACAATTGAAAAGAGATGAAATGAAAGAGGATGCCCAAGAAAAAGAAAATAGCATGATATACTTTTTCAATATGGGAACCATTAGATAATGAATTCAATAGTTGCAAGATAAATGAAAGAAGTGGATGGTATTAGAACTAGGTCCTTGACTAAAATTAAAATTAAAATAAAAGCGGATACGACGAAGCCTTAGTATGGAAACATGCCAAGTGGTAATTTCAAAGTCAGAGAAACCTAACGAAAAAAGGGGCAATTCTGAGCCAAATCTATAAAACGAACAAGGGTTTTAAAAAATAGAATAAAAAAGATAGGTGCAGAAACTCAAAGAAAGTGGTTTTAAATGGAGTTGACTATATTATGTAGACGATATGAATCATTGATGACAATGTCAAGCACTCGACGACTACGTTATGTAGACGATATGAATCGATGAACGTGCGATAGAGATTCCTCTCGTCGGTAGAGATTAATGCCGTGATCGAGCTCCGAAGTTCGATCGCCGTCGGTAGTCGTCGAGGTCTTGTAGACGTCGTTCAAGCAATGACGACTTGCTTTGTTGTTGTATCTTCGAGTTTCATCCATGACTTGAAGTTCTTGATCTGGTTTCATCGTTGGCGTCGATATGAATCGTTGATGTCAATATGTTATAAAAGACAAGCCTCTCTTCTTTTTCGTCGTCTTCGATCTTCTTCTCTAAGTGAGTCTTCGATCTACTTGAAAAAGACGAGCCTCTCTTCTTCTTTGTCGTCTTCGATCTTCTTCTCAAAGTGAGTCTTTGATCTGCTTATTAAAGACGAGCCTCTTTTTTTCTTTTTGTTGTCTTTTGGAAGAAGAAGAGAGTGGAAAGATCAAGAATGAACTATTTTCTCTCTTCTATGTTTTGTTTGAGAGTAGAAAGCAAGCACGTGGCACGATCTCCGAGGTTCCCGATCTGGCTTTGTTCAGAACCATTGTTCTGTCTCTGGACAAGATCGCACATGTGGCACAATTCCTAAGATTTCTTGATTTGATCATTTGATCAGTGTCGTCATTTATAATTGTGTATATACACTCAGCAACACAATGGCCCTCTTGTCGGTCTCTTCTATTGTTTACACTCAATTTACACAACGCACATTATGGCCCACTTGTCACTTCCTTGTTCGTGATAGTTGGGTTGTTGTATTGATTGGGTTGCCTTTTTGAGAGGATTGTTATATATGTAGTGTTAAGTTGTACTTGTGTTGTTTTGCATTTTGTTGAGTGTATGTGAAGGTGCTTGTGATGATTTGTACTCGTAGTGTGGGTTGGTCATGTCGTCTGCTAAGGATTTGTCCACTATGACCGAGTCTTGCCTTCGTGTTAACTTGGAGGGCCCAAACTACCGAGTTTGGGTACTAGCTGTCTGGTGCCATCTAAGGAGCCAACGTCTTTGCGGCTACGTTGCTAGTACGGATTCCCATTCGGTTCGTACTACCGGAGAGGTTGATACAACATTTCAGAGTCATGTGGCCACATGAACTTATGGTGAGCATTGGACCATGGATCTGATTCTTCAGTCTGTCTTGCCCAATATTACGTTGTCTCGCCCAATATTACGTTGCACCTTGATCTATTGTAGTCACCATGTGGTCCTATCTAAGCCAGTATTATACTAAGAGTGATAGCACTTATGAGTACCAGCTGATGCACTCTATAATATTCTGCCACTCAGTCGTATGATAATTTCATACTTACATGAAGGACATCTGGAGCCACCTTGCTATCATGGAGCCAACGCCGAGGGTGGTATTACATGTTTATGCCACACACAGTATCTTGTGTTACGAGATCGATGGAGTCTACTTCAGATTTTCTTATGAGACTCCGGCCTATGTTTCAGACATTTGTTGGCATTCTGTTGCAGCGTTCCCCTGTTCCTTCACTTGATACTGCAGTGAACGAGTTGACTGCTGAGGAGACCCATCAAAGGTCACTTGACACCCAACCTACCGCTTCACAAGGGAGTTTTCTTCTAATGGCTAGACCTTCGTATGTTCCTCAGGGTCAGCCTCGTTCCGTTGCTTCTTGTGGGACACCGTTAATTTTGGCGCTTTGTCTAGTATTGTTTGTACTCGACATGAACAAAAGTGGTGTAGCTGGCACAAGCGTTATGGTACTCATTCTACTCAGGAGTGTCAGGCCTATACTCAGCACAAGGCTCAGGAGGCTGCATCTGGCAGATCTTATGTACAGCTTCTACATCATCATGTTGCTATAGCTGATACGACTACTTCTGACAGCTCGTCTGTAGCAGTGTAGCCAGCAGTTCTTCGACAGCTCCTCAGCATGCACCGACATTTTAGCAGTTCCAACAGTTTTTTAGTATGTTTTGCCTGAAGCTGCCTCTGCCAGTTCACGTTTACTATTTCCACAGGTATATCTTCTTCCTCTTACTATTTCCACAGGTATATCTTCTTCCTCTTGGATTCTAGACTCTAGGACTTATATCATACGACTAGTGATGCTTCTAGGTTTAGCAACATTATACCAGTTCAATATGTGTCTATTCACATAGCTAATGGCACATTATTATCTATCGTTGCCCGTGGAAACTTGTCTTATTTACCACCTTACCATTCCTGATATTTATCGTGTTCCTTATTTGGCTATGAGTCTACTGTCGGTTTCCAAGATAACCAACATATCATATATTGTTTCATTCACCGACATTACTTGAATTATACAGGATCCTCACATAGGGATAGTCGTTGGGACGGGGTATAGGTAGGATGGTCTTTACTACGTTGATCATCTTACACTTTCGCTGCCTACTGATGTTGTTGCTTACTAAGACCTTGCTACACCACCTTTAGCTTCCTCATGCGATGTCTGGCAATAGGAAGACTAGATAATTTGTCACTTTCTATATTGCAATTGTTGTCTTCTTCGGGTGTTGTAGGGAACTTCTATGCAAAGTCCGTAACACCTTGTACTAGTTGAATTCATAGTCATAATGTTGCAAGTTTTTTTTCCATTAATTGATTCTTTTTCTACTTATCCTTTTGATCTTGTCTACTCTTATATTTGAGGACCCTCTTCTCGTATATCAAAGAGAGGAAACAGATATTACATCATATTTGTTAATGATCATTCTCGATTCACTTGGCTTTATTTGATCCCTAGTACGTTTGAGGTCTTCTCGAAGTAACTTGAGTTTGCAAAGATGGTTGAGACTCATTTCTCTTACAAAATCAAGGTAGTTCACTCAGTCAGGAGGAGTACACATCACACCAGTTTCGTGACTATCTTGCTTACCAGGGGATGCTTACACAGTTTTCTTGTCCCCATGCTCATCAACATAATGGAGCCGCAGAGCATCATCATCGTAATATTCTTGATGTCACTGGGACTCTTCTTTTGGCTTCTATCCCAGTTCAGTTTTGAGAGAAGTTGTGCTTACTAGTATTTTTTATCAAACATAATTCTGACTCGTCTTGATGGTGTGTCACCTTATCAGCATTTAGATGGTCGTGTTTCTAATTATTCCATATTTCGTGTTTTTGGTTGCACTTATTTTGTTCAGTTACCCTCGACTAAGCGAGACAAGATATCCTCCCAATTCAGTTTTGGACAGTTGTACTTGAGTTGTTTATCAATATGATTCTGACTGCATTCTTGATGGTGTCTCTTTATCAGCATTTATATGGTCGTGTTTCTGATTACTCCATACTTCATGTTTTTTGTTGCACTTATTTTGTTCAGTTACCCTCGACTAAGCTAGACAAGATATTCTCCAAGTTTGTTGCTTGTATGTTTCTTGGGTATATAATCCTTAGCTTGTTGCCAGACGTCTTCACAATCTCTTGCCATGTCATTTTTTCTTTTGGAAAACGTTTCCTATTATGCTTTATCAACACTCCGACTAATAGTACTTATTGATAGATACAAGGCCAGACTAGTTGTATGTAATTTTCTTCAGTAGTATAGTGTTGATGAGACCTTCACTCATGTTACGAAGATGACTACTATTCAGACTCTTCTAATTGTAACTTCTGTCGTGTATGGCATAGGGATGACAATTTTCTCCGAATCTGACGGGGACCCGGATTTTTTTCCCCGACGAGGACGGGTTTAAGGATTTAAAAAAGGGGACAGGGCGGGGATGGGGATTCAAAAGATTCTTCGGCCGGGTTCGGGGCCGGATATGGGTATAGTACTCCCCGTCCCGGTAAATCTCTAACATCGATTACTTATACACATATATGCAACCCATTGATATTAGTTAAACATTAATCTCTTTTAATTATAAGCTTGACACTCCATATATAAGAAATTGGAACGAAAACAGTTTTTTAAGCTTATACTGTATAGAAAAACTATGTAGGGATAGGAGGTATGGTCTCCGGCCCCTACCAGCCCCGTTGTCATCCCTATGGCCTATATCTCAAATGGATGTATAGAACACATTTCTTCACACCGACTTATCTGAGGACATCTACATGAATCCTCTCAGTGTAACTTATTATGTTAGCCAGGTATGTCATCTCTGCTTAAGGCCTTATATGGCCTTAAGCAAGAACCTCGGACATACTTTATTGTTATTCATGTTGTTATATTTTCTACGAGTTCTTAAGATCCCGCTATGTTCACATATCCTTCGGGGATAGTGCTTCTACTCTCTGTTAACGATATGGTTATTATCGGTGATGATTTTGCACATATTAATAACCATATCGTTAACAGAGAGTCAAGCTGCACTTGCATACACCATTTGAGATGAAGGATCTTGGTCTATCTACGCTACTTTCTTGGATTGGAGATCGTTCTTCCCGCATGTACCTTCTCTCACAACAGAAATTCTTTAGTGAGATAGTTGATAGAGAAGAACTTATGATACTCCACGATGCCAACACCTTTTGAGTTACTCACGAGGTATTCTAATGATGGAGATAGTCTTTCAAATTCGTCTCGGTACAGACAGTTAGTTGGCATGTTGGTTTATCTCACCATCAATCGTCCTAAAATTTATCATGCGGTACATATCGTCAATCAGTTTGTTTCTCCACCACGTACTACACACTATGTTACTATGCTGCAGATTCTTATATATACGGGGCACCAGCACCAGATATTTGTTCTTCTCCGCTACTTCATCATTGGATCTTTGTACTTATTCTAATGCTAATTGGGTTGGTGATGTTATTGATTCGAGATCTACTACAGGATATGGTTTCCAGATCTGTCGAGGCTGAGTATCAGGCTATGGCTACTACTACAGCTGAGATCATTTGGCTTCGTTGACTTGTTACTGATATGGGTCTTTCTATTTCCGGTCCTACTCCTCTATATTGTGATAATACTAGTGTTGTTCAGCTTGCCTACAACCATGTGTTTCACGAGAGGGCGAAAACATAGAGGTTGATTGTCAATATATGAAAAGTAGTATACTATTTGGATTGTGTCGCTACCGCATGTTACTTCTTAGATGCAGATTGCATACTTTTTCACGAAGGTCTATACAGTTCAGAGGCACTCACTCCTATTGGACAAACTCTCGATGATAGATCCTTAATGAGTTAGAGGGGTTGTTAGCTAGTCGATTTTTGTTTTCATTTGTACTTTCCTCTTGTCAGACTCGCATTGTTTTACCATCTTGAGTAACTCAAGGGGGGTGTTAGAGAGTAATCTACTGGGATTTAGTCCACATCAGGTAGGCGGAATGGCTCCCTCTGACCAACAGGGTATATATATCCCTTGCTGGCATAGTGCTCCTTCACAAACTCTGACATCAACAACCATAGAGTTCTCTATATTTAAAATGACCTCAAAACATTAAAGATACTTTTCCAATGACATTAGGTGGTTCAAAAGCATGTGTCAGACAAGGGTTTAAGAGGTAAGTCACACCTACTTGATGATCCGCGACGCTGTTGTTGAAGCTATTTGCATCAGGGCCTGGCAAGATTATGATGTCATCTCATCAACACTACAGTTAATAATCTAGAACAAAATAAAATATAAACTGGTAATGATTTGTATATAGACAAGAATATCACAAGACACACTGGACTAATAAACTATTGTAAACTTTATAAAATTAAAACGGAGAAGCTTACAGTTGTTTCCCAAATTTAGCTTCTAGTATGTTATTGCTAAGTCATAAATATCTCCTTCAAGTTTTACAGCTAATGAGAATTAATTTTGTACTATTGAGGATTGATGATGAACAAACTAGGATTTACTTCTGAATTATATGCATATGAAATTCTGGCAACAAATGCAAAATAAGGCAAAGAATCTAAAAGAGAAATAGAAAATGGTCAATCAGATAAAGGAACAGAAACCTCAGCAGGCATTAGCTCCTATGAGAAAATTAAAACAGTAAAGAACTGATGGGCAGAAAAGGACAAGAAATAGACTAATTTTTTGATAGATAAGCATGATGCAAGCAAAAGAAAAGCAGGTCATCTAGATGATGGGCACAAAAGGCCAAGAAATAGACTAATTTTTTGATAGATAAGCGTGATGCAAGCAAAAGAAAAGCAGGTCATCTAGATGAACAATTTGAACAGGGAAAAATTAGAAGTAGATCACCCAATAAAACATGTCAACAACAAGCTCCAGATGCTAGAGCTGCGATCCAGATTACGATCTCCAAAAAAATGCTAACACACGACCACTAGGACATACGAAAGGTTGGATTGGAGGTAACAAAGAGGTGAACAGAAGTAGGAGGCAAGTAAATATGAACGAAAAGGCAAAATTAATGACCAAGTCTTTACTCAGATCATAATCATCATTCATGCCTTCTCACATTAAAATGTGGTCGGTTGAGGAGCACGACAAAGCCCACAAAAGCTATCTGAATATTTTTTGGCCGGTTGTCACGATGTCAGACCAAGGTTCAAAATCTCGGTTTTGGTACCAAAAGTTTTTAAAGTTTTAACCGTTTTGCATTCTGATCCAACAATTTTGGACGTTGTGGATTCCATTTTGGATCGGACTACCAAAGTTTTTGGTTGCGCTACCTAAAACATCGAAATATAAATAACAATAGAATGCTATATTTTAGGAAAACTATGTATTACAATGTAGCTTGATGATAATTTTTGTTAATAGCGGTCTTAAAACTATTATGGTACTAATATTCATGAGCAGGTCGAGTTTTTACTTTGACTCGTTCAGATTTAGACCAATTTAAAAAAAAAATTACCCGAAATACTCTGTCAGAACAAAACAGACCAACCTAACAATTTTAAGTACATTTTGGATGAAGCTACCTAAACAATGTTAAATACATTTGGGATGAACCTGGCTATTTTTCAACAAATTTGTTACAGACTTGCAAGGTTGTTAAAAGTTACTGACTCGCTACCTTAATCAACTTCACGTGCCGCCTCAAGCATCTCTACTAGCCATCTCTATTAGCCTGGACATAAATGTGACCCCGTTTTAGGCCATTTTTTTGAATTTCGAACCCAGACCATATCCAATAACTTAAAGCAATAGACATTACCAATAGGGATATTTTGTACAGCCCCCTCTAACTTCACGAAATGTGGCAAACTCTCTATGGTCTAGTCCATTCCTTACAACAACACCCTCTTCCCTCGATCAATTTAAAAAAAAAATGGAAAAGATCACTATATCCCTCTCTTTTTCCCCCTCTAAGTACACGTTTGCCTCCTCTCTCTCTCTCTCTTCAGAACTTTTCCTCTTTTCTCTCCAAAACTTCTCTCCTCCAGATTCTTCAACGCTCCTCTCTCGACGCTAGAATCCTCTCATGTCCCTCTCTTCCTCCTTGCATTGAACCTTCACATCCCTTGTGATATTCCTTCACATACCCACAACCCAACCAATGTAACTCATATTTAACTTTAAAAAATATTTACTCTCTCTCCAACTAAAACAAGCAGGCTATTACCATTTAGACAAATTCATAACCACTTGAAACTAATTATAAACATTTACAAGTACTTGTAACCAATCAAACATTATCATAACCATATGTAGAAATTATAACCAACTAACAAATGCCACAATTTAAAAGGTTTTTATAATTAATTCTCTAAGTGATTATAAATTTATCTAAATGGTTATAGCTATTATGTTTTTGTTGGAAAGAAAAAAATTATATATTTAGTTAAATAGTTAAAAGAGATTGAGAAGTTGTGATGTAGAGAGAGAGAGAGAGAGAGCGAGAGAAAAGAGACATATTTGAGAGAAATTGAGATGTAGAGAGAGAACATGAGGGAGACGAGAGAAACAGACGAGAGATAATGAGGAACGTGAGAGATATGGAGGGAGGAGAGAAACATAAGAGTCAAAGAGAGGGACGTGAGAGAGGAGAGAGACGAGTCAAGAAGAGAGAGTGCCATGAGAGAGAATAAGCGAGAGATGTGAAGGGTGTGATGTCACGTTGGGGGGCGGGGGGGGGGGGGGGGGGGGGTGGCTCATAATTTACAAAGGGAGGGCATAAAGGACTTCTCCGGGTTTTTTAATATTTATTTAATAAAGTTGATTTAGGAAAGGGGTGTAAGGAATGGACAAGTCAATAGCGAGTTCTCCCATATTTCAAAAGGTTAGAAGAGGGCGTACAAAATTTCACCTTATTAATAATTTAATGTTGGTATCAAAGAAAAATCTTCTTTGCCCTCTTGATTTTCTTCCCTCTCATGTCAACCCTAACCCACAGGCTCTCATCTCCATCTTCATTCCAAAATCTGATATCCACTACCAGGAGTAGGTAAATCACTCTTTCACGGACTCCTCTATCTATAATTTCTCTCACTGTCTCTGTTAGTTATTTTGTTATTTATCTTATCTTATGAGCGTATAATAGTAATTTTTGGTGTATTGCATATCAATATAAATAGACATAAGATGCAACCTAGGATTTTATGCTCTTGCAATTTTCTTTCTCATATTCTCTATTCTCCTACTTTTCTTCTTCTTTCCTCCCCATCTCCATCTCCAAACTTCACTTGGTATCAGAGTATTTTTTGAAGGTATTGTAAATTACATCAATAACAGGGCCGATCAAACTCGACCGTGAGTTCGACAGGGGTTTGGGGACAGTAGCCCGGCCCCAGGAAAAAAAAATCGGCTATTTTTCATCTACTTTTCATTATTCGCCGTTCGTCGTTAGTGGTCGTTCATGGTTCGTTTATGAGATCTAGGCAAGGTTCAAAGTATCGACCGATACCAATACGTATCGGATCGGTTTTGACCAAGGCCGATCCGATACTGACCAAAAATATCGATATCGACCGATCCAAGAGAAAAAATTATTGTATCGGTCTGTATCGGCCGATATGTATCCGATACGAACCAATACGGACTTTTTTTAAAAATAGAATCTAGCATTCAAATAAAAAAAGCATAAATCAGTGTAAACTTTAGCATTCAAACAAAAAAAGCATAAACTTTTGTAGATAATTCAGCATTAAAACAAATAAAAAGCAAAAATTTAGCATTCAAAGAAAAAAAGCAGAAAAAGAAGAAAAAGCAATAATTGAAATTTTCCTAATTTCCAAAGCAGAAACTTACCTAATTTTCTGTTCTGCCGCCGCCGCCCTTATATGCCGACGGCGCCGCCTGTGCTCCGTCGTTGTTCCCATGGAAGAAACGATAGGATACGAGGAGGTGGGGAGGCGGAGCCACGACACTGGGAGGTTCTGCGGTGGGGTGGAAAGGGCGGCGCTGTAAGGTCGGGGAGTGGTGTTTGGTGGAGATCGGGGACGTCGGCTGGAGTTGTCAGTGACTGTAGAGTGTTTTATGAGCTCCTCGGGAGGAGAAATTATTGCATGGAGGAGAGAGTGGAGAGAAATGGGGGTGGCAGTGATGGAGTGTTTTTACTGTTTTGTGAGCTGTGGAGAGAGATTTTGTGGCAGGAAGCATTGAATGGGAGAAAAAGCAACAATTGAAATTTTCCTAATTTCCGAAGCAAAAACTTACCCAATTTTCTGTTCTGCCGACACCGCCCTTATCTACTGACGTCGCCGCCTGTGCTCCGTCGTTGTTCCCGTGGAAGAAACGATATGATACGAGAAGGTGGGAAGGCGGAGCCACAACACTAGGAGGTTCTGCGGTGCGGTGGAAAGGGCAATGATGTAAGGTCGGAGAGTGGTGTTTGGTGGAGATCGGGACGTCGGCTGGAGTTGTCAATGATTGTGGAGGGTTTTATGAGCTCCTCAGGAGGAGAAATTATTGCATGGAGGAGAGAGTGGAGAGAAATGGGGGTAACAGTGATGGTAGAGTATTTTTACTGTTATGTGAGCTGTGGAGAGAGAAGTGGCAGGAAGCATTGAATGGGAAGTAGTGAGGTGTATAACCCAATCCATCACATCCCAAGCTAAAAAGTGAAAAAAAAAAACCGTGTGGAGTGTTTTGTGAGCTAGCCATCACATCCACAGGTAAAAGCATTGATAAATGGGAAGTAGTGAGGTGTACACTGTATACCTGACCCATCACATCCCAACTGGAAAAAAATGAACAAAAAAAACATGTGGAGTGTTTTGTGAGCTAGCCATCGCATCCACAGGGAAAAGAAAAAAAGAGAACAAAACATTAGTGTGAACCGAACTAAAAGCTGAACATATTTAACCTATTTCCTGCTAAACATATTGCATATATATATATATATATATATATATAACCTATTTCCTGCTAACTTATATTCTCTTGTCATTGTATTAATTTTGTTGTCCACTTCACATAGTTAAATTTTTCTGTTTTTACACATTTATGCTTGATTATGTTAATATATGTTATACTATGGCTCAAAATACTTAAATAATGTATAAATATATAAACTATTTTTTTCTAAATTTATTAATAATTATTTAATATTTCCGCTAGTGTCGATACCAAAAAATCCGATACTCCGATCCGATACCACCAATACCGCCGATATTGTCGATACCAATACTTATACAAATTGTCCGATACCGATACTTTGAACCTTGGATCTAGGGTTTCTACAGATCTCCATTAGTTGTTCGTCGTCGATTGTGGTTCATTGTGAGATCTAGGATTTTAGAGATTTAGTCTTTCTGTTACATCTGCAAGCATGGTGGGGACTGAATCTTCTGACGAGGTTAATAGTGCTAGTGGTGGTTGTAGCGGAGGTAGTTCTCCTTTTACTGTTATTCATAATGATGAATTAGGAAAATCAATTACTACGGTGAAACTCAATGGTGCAAACTACCTTACCTGGTCCAAGTCTATCAAAGTGGTATTGAGGACGAAGAAAAAGTTAAAGTTTTTTACGGAAGAACCCCCGCCCCGCTGAGTTTGAAGATTTGATGAGTACAGATGCATGCGTTATATCGTGGTTGTGGCGTAGTACGGAGCCGCACATCGCTGCTAATGTTCAGTGGTGTGAATCCACCAAACAGATTTGGACTTCTCTGGAAGAATCATATTCACAAAAGCGGAACGTTGTCCGTATCTATGAGTTGTACGAGTTAATATTTAATACAAAGCAAAATATGAGGCTTGTGAATGAATATTTGGCTTCAAAAAAGGCTTTGTGGGAGGAACTTGCTACAATATCTTGTTACTACTTATTTGAAGGAAGCTCAGAAACAGAAGAAAGAGTTTCATGTTTCACTTATTCTAGCGGCTTTGATCCTGCGTTCGAACCATATAAAGCTCATATCCTTATTAGAGAGCACTTACCTACGGTGGCAAATATTTCTCCCTTCTCAATCATTTATTTCTAGGACAGAGTTCTGCGGTGCCGAGTAATGACTCTTCTACCCTAGTTACTAGTGCTGCTGGTCGTGGTGGTAGACATGACGGTAGAGATAGTGGTCGTTGTTTTGGTCGAGGAGAAGATCGTGGTGGTAGAGACAATGGTCGTGGTGGTGGTCGCGGTAGTGGTGGTCGTGGTCAACCATGGAAGTGTAATTATTATAGAATGCTCGGTCATATCGAAGACTATTGTTGGGACAAATTGGGCAAACTAGAATATGCACATCAAGTGCACGATAAAAATATGCATTTCCAGGTCATCACTTATGCTCCCAGAGATGATACTTCCAGTTTCAATCAGACTTCAATGCCTGATACCTCATCTTCATTTAAACTGATCCTCCAGAAGTTGAACATGCTTGTTAGTACCACCTCCCAACCTACTGCAACCATGGCACATATAGGTAATCATACTTTTGTGGCAACCCAGTCACCATCCACCTCTTGGATCATCGCCTCAGGAGAAAGTTCTCACATGTCCGGTATAACCTCTCTTTCATAATTGTAGTCCCATGAAATATAATATTATCTTGGCTAATGGGTCTACTCGTATTGTGCTTGGAAAATGTGTCATTTACTCTACTCATTCACTACTCATTCACTGTTATTATTTGATTCATTATGTGCCTAGTTTTTTTTAGTTTGCTATCTGTGAGCCAGTTAACCAAATCTCTTCAATTTCTGTGAAATTTTCTTCCATATTTTGTATTTTTCAGGACATCGGGATGAAGAAGATGATTGGTTCGGGACATGAAAAAGATGGACTATATTACTTGGATCTACCTGGAAAGGTTTTCACTTATGTTTCTACTTCTCCGTTACAGTAAGGCATTATCGTTTAGGACATCATCTTTGGCTATGTTGCGTCAAGTTGTTTCTAGTTTGAGTCATGTTTCTAGTCTTAAATATGAGGCTTGTCAGTTAGGCAAGCATCACCGTAGTTCATTTCCTCGTCGTATTGAGAGTTGTCAGTTACAACCTTTTGATCTTGTTTATTCTGATATTTGGGGTCCGTCTAGAGTCAAAAGTCCGAAAGGATTTCAATATTTTGTTATTTTTATTGATGATTATTCCAGAATGACTTAGTGTTATTTAATGAAAGAAAGATCTGAGTTTCCAAATGTGTTATATGTCTTTTATAATGAAATTTATGATCAGTTTGTTTGATAAACGCATCAAAATTCTGCTTTATGATAATACTTTGGAGTATACTCAATCTTCTGTGAACAGCTTATGTATTGATCGTGGTATGATTCATCAAACCAGTTGTGTCCGCACCTCTCAACAAAATGGTATAGCCGAATGCAAACATCGACACACTTTAGATATGGCTCGAACTCTCATATTCAATATGCATGTCCCTAAACAGTATTGGACAGATGTCGTTCTTACTGCATGTTATCTAATTAATAGCATGCCAACATTTGTATTAAATAACAAAGTTCTATTTTCCATGTTACATACAGATGTCGCTTCTTTTTCCTTACCTCCTCTAGTGTTTGGGTGTGTTGCTTTTGTTCATAACTTGGAACCTAATCGATATAAGTTGGCTCCTAGATCTCTGAAGTGTGTCTTTTTTGGTTATCCTCGTACTCAAAAAAGTTATCGTTATTACAGTCCACAGTCACACAAATATTATGTCAGTACAGATGTTATCTTCTTTGAGTATACCCCTTTCTTTCTTTCAGGAGACCGTTGTATTCCTTTTACGTCAAATTTGATATCTTTCATACCACTTCCGGTCATTCCTGAATCAGTTTTTATCTACATTCCCCCTTCACAGATTTATTAGAGATCCAATGACAGGCCAGTGGATCTGCAGAATTCAGCCTCAACCAATCAACTTCCGTGCCTGAGCTTTCTGCTCCCATCATCACAAATCCAGATGATATTCCCATTGCTCTCAGAAAAAGAAAACATCTTTGTACCATAAAAAATAAGCATCTCATTTCTAATTATGTTTTATTACACCGTGCTTCTTTATCTTTTCATGTATTTGTTGTTTCATTGTTCTATTTCCATTCTCAAAACTTACAAGCAAGCTATGTCATCTTCTGGTTGAAAAAAGTACAATGAATGAGGAGATGTACGTTTTACATCAAAATCAGACTTAGGAGCTTACATCACTTCATGTTGGAAAGTAGACAGTGGATTATAGATGGGTGTACATTATTAAGTATCATCCCGATGGTTCAGTTGAGTGCCTCAAGGCACGGTTGGTTGCAAAAAGGTATACTCATACATATGGTATAGATTATATATAGTCTTTCTCTCCAGTGGCTCGGCTGAATTCAATTCGGATTCTTATTTCTGTGACGGTTAATCGCCAATGGCCTATATATCAGCTGGACATAAAGAATGAGTTCTTGCATGGTGACTTACAGAAGGAGGTTTATATGGATCAACCACAGGAATATATTGTTGCCGGAAATGGAAAACTCGTGTCGATTGAAGAAAGCAGTATATGGACTGAAAAGTCACCTCAAGCTTGGTTTGACAAGTTCAGTTCTCATTCAGTATGGGTTTCAACGCACCACATCAGATCATTTAGTATTTTGCCATTCTTTCTCGGCAAGTATTATCGTGTTGATTGTTTATGTTGATGATATTATTATATCTGGGAGTGATCATCCTGGGATTGTGGACTTAAAGGCCTACCTTAGTCGTCAGTTTCATACTAAGAATTTCGATCTTCTCCGATATTTTCATAGAATCGAGGTTGCTCGATCTAAGAAGGGTGTGTATCTGTGATAGCGCAAGTATGTTCTAGACTTGCTCTCCGAGACAGGGATGTTGGAGTGTTTGTCAGTTGAAACTCCTATGGATTATCATGACAAGCTTGATGCTGACATGGAAGAGTTATTTGAGGATGTTGGATATTATAGACGTTTGGTTGGTAAACTTATATATCTTATTGTTATACGACCAGACATCACCTAAGCAGTTGTAGTAGTTAGTCAGTTTATGCATGCCCCTCGACAACCACATTGGGAGACTATCTCTTGCATTCTTTGATACTTGAAGGGTACAGCTGGAAAGGGTTTGTTCTAAAAATATTCCCAATTGCTTACGGTGACGGGGCTCAGTGATGTTGATTGGGCAGATAGTCGCAGTGATAGAAGATCTACTTCTGGCTATTGTACATTTGTGGGTGACAATCTTGTCATGTGGCGCAGTAAGAAGCAGAATGTTGTGGCTCGTTCTAGTGCAGAGGCCGAATATCGTGCGATGGCTCATACAGCTTCTGAGATGATGTTGGTACAGTCTCTTCTTCATGAAACAGAAATTATGATTCATAATCCGATGGAGATGTATTGTGACGATCAGTCGACAATGTTTATCGCAAGTAATCCGGTGTTTCATGAGCGCACTAAGCATATCGAGGTGGATTGTCATTTTGTTCGTGATTTGTTGCTGAAGAAACAGATTGTCACTCCTTAAGTTCGGCTGGAGGATCAATTAGGTGATATCTTTACCAAACCACTTCTCGTAATCCATTTTCTGATTTATGTAGCAAGTTGGGTATGTTTGATCTATATACTCCAGCTTGAGGGAGAGTGTTAGAATTATTTTATTATTTATCTTATGAGGGTATAATAGTAATTGTGGGTGTATTGCATATCAATATATATGACATGAGATGCAACCTAGAATTTTATGTCCTCGCAATCTCCTTTCTCATATTCTCTCTTCTACTACTTTTCTCCTTCTCTCCTCTCCATCTCCATCTCCATCTCCAAACTTCACTGTCTCTGTACCAAAAAGTAATCAAAGATCATGAATCTCCTTGCTTGCTTGCATGAAAAACCAATTCTGCAATTGAGAATCCAACTTTTGCCTTACTACACAAATGATATTGAAACAACACGAGACACTAATGAACAGAAGTCCAAATATTAAATCAAATAGAAGAAAAAGATAAAGATTAAAGCCCCAAACCTAAAAAAAAGTCTCAACTATAAACCACAATCTTGTCTTTTAACTTACCTACTACACACCCTTAAATTGTCTTGAGGCCCCCACCTGGGCCTTTGGGTCCTCAAGGCCTCGTGCCTTCTTAACAAGCCAATGGCTTATGCCAAGGTCAGTTGGACAATAAAGGGTAATCTTACTGGAATTATAGGTCCGCTACTGGCCCAAGGCCTATTGCCAGTTCCCAGGTAACTTTCCATATAGTTATTGCTAAAGCTACAGATCCTTGATTAAAAGAGATGCAATGCATTAATCAATTCTTGCCAGACTTGTAAGTCCTTCGAACTAACTTTGGCATAAGCAGGTTATATACCCAAATGGTGCTTCCTTTTAGCAAGTTTCCTCGATACCAAGCCCGCCACATCAAAGTTTACATTGAAAAGCAATATTTATAAATTCATAGTAATCCATTAATCCATGAATAATGTATCGCTAAAGGTTGTATTTCCAAGTAACTTGCATGCCCTACCTTGAACCCATCAAATAACTCATATTTTAATATTCAACCTTCATATTAGATGTCTTTGGAAACTATAAAATTTGCAAAACTATGCCTCATATGCTATTTTTCTTTTCTTTTGACGTTCCACTAGTTGCTTGTTAGGCTATTGGAGAGTAAGATTGGGACTTGTAGACCTTACCATTCAAATGGAAACTTCTCCTAATTTCCATCCAAATAGGAATAAACAGAATGGAAACTCGTCAAAAAGACTCAATTTACATTAAATTATTTGTTTTTTTGGTTGAAGAGTTATATGTGGAGATTTCTTCTTTTAGTATTCTAGGCCTATTGTTTTTAGTATTCTAGGTCTATTGTGTAATGTTTCCTACTATGTAGTATGTACCCTGTTAAATCTATATATATGGGCCTACTAAAATAGTAGGAGGATGTCTTCCTGCCTCAATAACATCCTCCTAATATTTTTTGTTCAAAGAGTTCTGCTATGGACCAACAACCCCACCCCCCCCCCCAACTACCACCTCTTGCATTCCTCCTCCGGTCTATATTCTTCTTATCGATGTTCTACCCTTGTATTGGAGGCTTCTAATTCGCGCTTGGCTGCTACTTCCCGAGTCACTCCACCAGGAAACTAATTCTCATCTACACTTCTCGAGCGCCCAGGCGAGTGCACCTGTTCTTTAACCGCGCTCAAGGACTTCTCCCTCAAGGACGGGTTGATAACTCCAAAACACAACCGCCACCATTGATGGCTCCCCATAGTCAACGTGATTGAAGATCATTCTTCCGCAATTACTGCAAATACACCAGCCATATCGAAATCAACTGTAAAGCATAGATACTATGCAACCAATCCTACAGCTCGAAAAGACACTTCACTTGCTTATGATGGCACACAACTACTACACCAACTACTCTTGGGTCGCTACCACTCTTATCAGAGGTCATTAAGCCAACATATCCTCTTTACTTACTCCACCAACTTATCCACTACCTTAGGTATAATTTGTCTATTTCATTCCACAACATAGGTCATCGACTATGGGCTTATGATCATGTCCAATAATGTCTTTGATCCTTTAGTGCCTAATTGTCACAATTTTATCTTAGTTACCAATGGCGGCACTACTCCCGTTCTTGGCTTAGGTACGATCCAGTTAGCGCCCAAATTAAATATCAAGTAATTGTAGTATACTCTTTACGAAGTATTTTTTGTCTCTTAGCCGTCTTACAATGAATCATAATTGCTCTCCTTTTTTTGATGATTCAGATCAAAATACGAAAGTAATTGTTAAGGGCATGTGGCAAATCGGTTGTATTACTTGGAGGATATCCCTCTATCTGCATTGGCTTGTGTTTCAACAATCAATTGGCATTATCGGCTAGGTCACCCTACCTCCCAATTCTCAAAACTATGCTACCTAACCTATCTCTTTCTAACTTTTCTTATGAACTTTGCATCATCTAAAAGACTAACTATCGCTCAGCCTTTTCACCTATAAATAACCGAAAGTTAGTCTCCCTTTAGTACACTCGAATATATTAGGGATTCCAACAACCTAACCATCTTGTTTAGTTTTATATACTTCGCTACTCCTTTTGATGACCGTTATCACATGACTAGGCTGTTTTTACTCGTTATACATCTGAAATTCAAAATCTTCCACCAAGAAATCAAAAATCAATTCAACACCACTATTAAAACCTTTAGAACTGATAAGCCAAAGAATATCTTACCATGATTTCCAAAATCTTTGTAGGCAACAGGACATCTTTCACCAAACTTCTTCCTCCTGTACACCACACAAAATGCCGTGTAGGAATGTAAAAATGATTCAACAACTCTCTCAGCATACCACTTACTAACCTCAACAACCAAACTTTGCTGTCCTATTTACAACCAAAGAACCATTTACTTATTCACCTAACACTTTTTACTGTACTTTTTATGTTCATTGTCATGAAATCATAAACTTGCTCTTCAATCTACCAAACATGTCTTTGCTTGTTACTCTGTTATTGTTTTTACCGTCAATAAACGAGGTTCTCACTTGTTCCGATGCCATATTTCTTGGATAGCAAGCATACTTTCATCATCCCCTGATCATTCCTCCAAATATCCTTCTGAACCCCCTCGACCATTATCCTTATGACCGAACATCACGAATAATAGATCCTTTAGCATTACCTTGCCAGATCTGTCTAACCTCTCAACCCATTATCATTCCCGGTGACCGGGCAAAAGAGAAACATTGGGTCTAAAGTTGTAGGAATAAAAGGACTTGATAGCAGGATCCTGCATCACCACTATTTATAGCACCTCCACCGAAGCTTTGATAAATCTGATGGTCATCATGATCATTCTGTTGCATTGGCAGCATTGCGTAATTATTTATTCTCTATACTTCCAAAATCTCTACTGCCCACCTCTTAACCCTCCCTTTAGAAATTTTTTCTTATAATGCTAGGAAGCATGCACACTCCAAAAATCGGTGAAATATTTGTTGTAAAGTCATGTTGAACCATATTGAACACGACATAAACACACCAAATTACACCATGAAACACCGAAATAGTGCCATGCCTACGTCATGTCAGATTGTGTCCCATGCAACCAGGGACAGAGCTACATTATGGCTGAGGGAGTCAATAAAACTTTGAAATTTTCTAGTATAAATTTTCAGATTTCTGAAATATATAGTGTATCCGCACCCACCCTAAACTTTTACCAGAATGTGTTTATGTTCTTCGCCCCCCTTCACCACTCAACCCTGGTTCCATCCCCGCGTGCAACATAGTTATTTTGCCATCATGCACCTAATGTTTTCATTTACCATTTCTAGCAACAAAGTTGAGTTTCAATTACAAAATTGTTACCCCAAAAGTTTTCCAATCGACAAAGACGCCCTAATGGTTGTCAATGGATCAAACTTGTGTTAGCTTTATGTGATATTGACACCCGAACCAAATAAACTTGTTCGGTCTGGATAAAGTTCCTTCTCTTCTAATCAGATTTGGGTCGAATTCTGTAGTTCTTGTACATGCATGCCAAACATTTAGATCATTTAAGATCATAAGGTTCGCATGAGGCCATATCCAAACCCTAACAAATAAAAGCGGATCAAGATATTGTATATTGAAAGCCCTACCAGCAACAATTTCTTAAATCCCAAATGTGCTTTCTCCCCCATAAAAAGAAGGCCACGGGCGCCACAATTTTGGCGGTCCTTAGAGCATCATTAGTAAGGCCCATCCCAGAATCTAGATTCTAGATTCATAATTTAGAAGCTCATTTAATTGAATAGTAAGGCCCATCCCAAGGTCCAATTTTTAGATTCTCAGGCCCAACCCACCCGCCTGAGAATTTCTAGATTCAGAATGTAGGAAATCATTTTGTAGAATAGTAAGTCCCAATTTGAAGCCCCAATTTCTATATTCTAGATTTACATTTTTTCCCACATTAATTTTTGACCACACAATCTTTAGGACCAAAGGTCATTTTATCATTTTCTACTATTCTCGTACAAACCCAACCCATTCTACATTTACCTTTTTTCTACATTTACCTTTTTTTAAAAATTGTGGGCCTCAAGATGCAATTTTGAGCACCATCTACTAAGGATGCTCTTAGAGAGTACTGCCACAATTTTGGCAATCCTCAAGACAGAGAAGTCTGTCTATGACTGTCAAAATTTTGGCAGTCCTCTCTATGGAAAGTACTGCCAATTTTGGCAGTTCTTTGCATAAGAGGATTGACAAAATTTTGGTAGTCCTATCTTGGCAGTCATAGAGAGGATTCCAAATGTTGTGGTGCCCCGAAAAAATTTTGTGGTGCCAATAACACTGGCCTAACAAAAAAAACTAAACTAATCCACCACTAGCATTGCACATGAGAGGAAAAAATCATACTATCGGGAGCGTCGTTCTCGGAGAACTCCTTATCGAGCACGCGGTCGAAGATGTCGGCGATGCTTCCGTCCCCCGAGCTGTTCTTGGACGGCTCCATCACCAGGTCCCCGTAGAACCTCTCCATCGTCTCCTTGTCCGGCCTCGAAAGAACGGAAAGCAGCATCGACGGAGAGATCAGGGAGATGCATAAGACGAATATTAGGGTTCCTCGACGGAGATCCATAGCGGAAGCCAGAAGAAGGTCAGATCAGAAGGAGATTGGGCATTTGGGGAGGGGAGAGAGAGAGATTTGGGAGAGCGCGATTAGAGTGGGTTTTCTTTTGGAGTGGGGTGCTCTGTTACGACTTCTTCGGCATTGGTTGGTGGACCGTTGGCATCGAACCATCTTAAACGTGGGGGCCGACGGGCTCTGCAGTGCTAGTGGAGTCGGGGTGTTGTTTTTAGGATATGTTTGGTTCGTAGACACAAAACAGATCTGCTATTCCACTCATTTTGTCATGTCTCGATACTTTTACATTGTGAATTTCAGCCGATATAAAATTTAAAAAAAGTCCATATATAATAGTGTAGAAACAAAATATGGAACAAAATTAATGGAATAGCAGATTTATCCCCTCGTAGACATGCAGCTGAAATTAACAACTTTTTACATAAATTTGCATATATAGTCCACGTCTTCTAGATAAATTATCGAGACACTATAAAATTTATTCGGGACTGTCCAAATTTTTTTTTTTTTTACAATTTTGTCACTCAAAAAAGTTGTTTAGGGCTGTCCACTACATAGTATATAAGTCAATTTTTCTTTGTTTTTTTGCCTTTGTCTTCTTCTTTACCTTTTTTCTTCCAAATCTCAAAACCCTAAATCCAATATTCTATAGAAGTTAGAATGTTCTCAATCCATGTTCTTCCTAAATTTTATCTTCTAGTAACTAAAATTTGGTTTATGATTCATTTTGGACGGATTTTCTAAGTTTCGAACTCATTTTAGGGTTTCGAACTTTGAAAATTCGCTCGCGACGGGAACGATGATGGACTGTCAAAAATTTTACAGTCATTTCTATAATCAATACTTTGACAGTCCTAAATAAAACATGATGTTCATTGAAAAGCATTTTTTTTAGAACTGTCAAACTTTTTGACAATCCTTCCAAACATGCCTAAATTTTATCTTTTAGTAACTAAAATTTGGTTTAGGTTCATTTTGAGCGAATTTTCTAAGTTTCGAATCCATTTTAGGGTTTCGAACTTCGAAAATTCACTCACAGTCGCGACGGGGACGATGATGGACTGTCAAAATTTTTGGCAATCATGTCTATAGTCAGGACTCTCAAAAAATTTGACAGTCCTTTCTATAGTCAGGACTCTCAAAAGATTTCACAATCCTAAAGAAAATATGTTGTTAATTGAAAAGCATATTTTCTTTAGGACTGTTTAACTTTTTGACAGTTCTTTAGGACTGTTCAATTGGTAGGACTGTCAATAAATTTTGACAGTCTTAAAGAAAATATGTTGTTCAATGAATGTCACATCACAGTCCCAAAATACATAAGACTAGGAATACGTAAGCATGCCAGCCGTATGTATATGGCAACTCCAATGTATGGAAGCCATAACACATACGTACGTTGTATTATGAATAGTAATTCACAAGTGGTATATAATTGTCACAAGTCACAGGGCATAACTAAATCTCATCCACGGAATCAAATAGAAAAGAATAACCAATCAACTATATAACTGAATCAAGTAGAAATGCTTGATAAGAACAAATAGTTGGATGGAGACAAATCAACTACCAAACTAGGATATGAAAGAAAATATAATAAGTACATCATCTAATGATTAGAAAGGCTCGAATGGAAGACCTCCTCGAAAGAGAAAGAAGTATCAAGTTCTGATCCGTGCTCCTGCAAATAGTCATAATCGTCTACACCTGAAAAGGGACCAGGTCCTCAGAGAGACGTAACAAGATACATAGAAGCATGCCAATTATAAACTGAATATAAACATTTGTACTGGGTAAACTAACCAAGCTACATGAATGCAATTGAGGATAACCTTTGCATAAATGGGTTGTCTGGCTAAAAATGGGATTGACGTGATTCTCTCAAAGAATCAGTGGCCTACAAAGCGTAACGTCTTTCGATTGTCAGAGGCCGCCTACAAATAATATAAGGGTCATCTCACCACGCATCTCCGACGGAGCATATGGGTTACAAGGGAATGTGTAAAGTAGCCCAAATGACTCGGGTATATCCTCCCCACCTAACGACTGTCCAGATCGTATCCATAATACGACACGTCCAATTCCTCACCACTAAGTCCAATGAATGCATCTTAAAATAATAAATATGACTAAGCCGACACACGTCCCTTACGCATTGGGAGCGACTCGAATACGGGGATCCGTGCCCTCTCACGCGTATCACACATCTGTGTATGTACAAGGTACATGTCAAGGTCAAGGAGATATGAGGATACCTCACAATTATGGGGTGGTTTCATAACTCTAGGTCAATATGCATAATAACAAAATAAAGACGATAAAATTCGCACCCAAGTCTACTTGAAAGCACATTTTTTATAGAAAATAACTAAGTAAATAACTAACATAAATGCAACATGTTGTACAAAATATAAATAAACAATCATCATGGCAATGTAAATTTGCCTGGCTATGGTTTGGTGCTGAAACGACGCAAAACAACAGAGTACATCGAACCAGAAAATACGGAAGCTGCAGAAACGTCTTCGGATGCTAAAATAAACATCACCAATATTTTCAAAATCAGCGAGATAGTCAGAAAACTCTACTTTTTTGTCCAATTTAGACACAGGGACAAAACGATAATTTTAGATCAAAGCGGTGTCCACATATGGGCAACTTTGCACCAAAAAATGTGTCAGAGGTAAATGTCTCTAAATAGGATAATTTATAGGTCAAAAAAAATTTTAATTGATGATACGAACTCAATGGTATGTCCAGTTTTGGATTTCGGTGAGCCGATCACAAAAACGATTGTCAAGTCGAATCGTGGGGCCCACAAAATGGTGATCCGTCGACTGACTCAGAATCGGACGAAACTTGGGTCACTGGATAAATTAAATGTTGCGAGTCCAATGACGCAAGTTTAGTGGCGATCCAATGAATGATCACAAACTAATTGAGAAATTTATAAAACACTGATACGAGAGAACTTTTATGGATACGGGTTAATTTCAGCGTTCATAAACTTCCAAGTCAACTTCCGCGAAAGTTCACACATCAGGATATACTATACGCGCCTTTCGGTGTAACTGGTATGTGACGTGGTGGTCCGGTTTGGCGGGCGCACTCCGCATCGCAAAATTTTAGTTTTTGAAAACATAATTTTTATCCAATTTTGGGCTTATTTTATTCAATGAATATATCGAGATAATTAAAACTAAAAGAAAGATTTTCTATGTCCTACATTTTGTAAATAAATGATTTTAAATATATTTTCAAAATACTACGTGGATTGAGAGAAAATTGGGTGCAAAGTAGGATAGTTGGACAGTTTTAGAGCATTTTAAAAATATGAGTTTTTCTCAACTTTGGATCTACTTTTCAATCAACCCAGGATACCTAAATCATTCTAATTGGATGGATTCCTAGAGGGTCATGTTGTGAGCATGTATAAAAAAATTGTTCGAAAAATGAATCAACGATGGCGGAGAAAACTCACCACGAAGTGGGGATCACCGATGTTGTGCGCAGTCTGTGGCAGTCCGGCTGTGGCGATGGCCTTGGGGGTGGCGTTGGCGACCAAGGGCAGCCGCAGGGGATAGACTTAGGGTTAGGGTTGAGGTTTGTAGAAGAAATGTAGGGTTAGAGTTTAGAATGTATCCTTACATAGAGAGAAAGAAGCTCGACATTCCGCCAGTTCGGGTAAGTTTGGAGAAAAATTGGATTTGTGTGGGTGTGGGTGTGGGTGTGGGTCGTGTGTTTTGTTGCTAGTGTTGTGTTGTGGCTGATGTTGTGGTGCTTTATTTCTTCCTTTCCTTTACTTTTCCTTTCTTTTTATTTTCATTGCCTTTTCTTTTTATTATATATATATATATATATATATATATATATATATATATATATATATAATGAAATCCTAAAAATAGATATGTACATAAAAATATATATCCTAAAAAAATCTATAGCACTTTAATAAAAATAATTGTACACCCAAAAAATTTGTCAAATAATTTTAATTACTAATTATAAACAAATTTTTATAAATGTTAAATAAATCAGGAACTTTATTTTCTATTTAGCTAAGTAAGTAACTAGAAAATAAATATCCAACAATTAAATAAATAATATAATAAAATAAATAAAATTATAAAATTATAATTTAGAATTAGGGGGTTTACAATGAACATCGTGTTTTATTCTGTTAAAAATTTTGATAGTCCCAAAGCATGTGATAGTCTCCCTTCGTGATGATACTAAACCAACAACAGCAATATATGAAGTAGTGGATGCAACAAAATGACCACAAGTCCAAGCAAAATGAAGATGCTCTGTGAATTCCAGCCTCCAATTGGGTTTTCTACACACACACACACACACACACACACACACACACATATATATATATATATATATATATATATATATATATATATATATAGAGAGAGAGAGAGAGAGAGAGAGAGAGAGAGGAACAACATGAGCAAGTGTAACTACCCTAAATTTGGACTAAGGATATTTTGGTAATTTCACTAGTCATTTTATCTATATGATTATATTTAATTAGTGGTTAGTTAGAATTATGTAGTACTAATTATCATGAATAGAATATTCTCTCTAGATTAGTTAGATGACATCCTATAATTAAATGATTCCATTCATTTAGGTTTAGAAATCAATTAGAGGAGAATGGCATCTTGTAAATAAATCAAACCTATCATGACAAACCCTTCCCTAAGTCTTCTTCATTTTATTTTCCTTTATTTTATTTCTTCTCTATTGTTCCACTTCACCTTCTCCAAAGCCTTCCACCATTTTTCAAACCCTAATTTTCTTCTATAAGTCAATCCCACCATGAAAATTTTCCAAACTTCTTCCAAGGAGAGATCTAAGCTTGAGAGCACTAGGGGGAGCAAGGAGAACCACTACCAAGGAGGATTTGTGCCACTTCTTCTTCCATTCTTCACCAAATTCATGGAGATTCATTGGTATCCAACTCCCAATAAGTAAATCCATTTTCCCCCTAATTTCTATAGTAGGAACCCAAATAGAGCCAATAGGAACCATTCCATAGGTGGAAATAACCTTCTAATGGTAGATCTAAGTGTTAGAGGGCTCAAATTCATTAGACCTAGATTTTTGGATGTTGTATTAGTATTTTCTATAGTTCATTTGGTGGAACTACGAATTGTGTCCACCAAGTGTTTGTAGAATGGTCTCAATAGGATTTTTAGCCTAATTTAGCATTGTGCTTGTGTCCATGTGTCCTAACTATGATATTGAAGGTTTGTATCATGATACATTGGGATACGCTTAGCCAATTTTAATAATTTATATAAAATCGTGTTTCCAATGGTTTATTTGTGCTTAATTTCTATTTATCACAATTTTATATGAAGTTAGGATTGGAGAAGTATGTCCATGTATCATGGGACTCCTTATATCATAATTAGTGTCATGTGAGAGTCTATTATTTTATTTGCATTTAGTTTTCTATGGAATTTCTAATATACATATGAGTTATATATAGATTATAGATATTGATAGTTTAGAGTCTCTTTTAGGTCTATTTTGGAGATTTTGGATGTGTATCCATGGTGATTTGGTGTTGGTGTTAGATTGTGTAAGGGTGATGCTTGTGTGCATCCTTTGTGCTTTGTATTAGAGAGTGTGTTAGTGAGGTTGATGTTGGTATTGGGTGTATTAGTGTGCATTGTAGTTGGGGGTTTAGGGTGTCATAGAGTTGGTGTGGTGTATATGTGAAGTGTTGGGGTGAGTGGTTATTGTTGTGTGGTGATGGAGTGTGGTGTGCACCTGAGAGTGTGCATTAGTGCATTGGTAGAGAAAACAGGTTACCAGTGTCAATGTAAGGGGGTGTATGAATTGTGAATGGGGGGATTAAGTGTGGTTCCAGTTCCATTTTGGAGGGGGTCTCAGTATACAGCAGTGCACACTTGTGCACTGCTATGGGCAAGCTCGGCCATGTGTCTAGGGGTGAGGGGAGTTTAGGAACTGATAAGCAATAAGGTAAGGGGTGTAACGACCCATTCTGCTCAAGCAGACTGCCGATTCAAACGGCAAAAATGTAGTGACCTAACCCGCTTTGCTTCAGCGAGAATACTAGTTTGAGACAAGAGGATTTCCAGACTTGGTTCTTCAGGAGTTCCGGCTTAGGCTTTCAGAGGCTCGCTCAAAGAATCGTTCGACCGAGGTGAATCATCGCTAAGGTGGGTGGCTACGATGAACTTGTCTTTGCTTAGCCAGCACACTTAAAATATGGACGATATATGCTAGTCGCTTGGTGAATCATCCCATACATGCTAATAAGAATACAATGCACCTAGCTAAGGGAATAATCCCAACTTGTATTGATTGTGTTAGAACATGGAAATAAAACTTTGCTTATATACAGACCCTTGCATGCTACATTTGCCTTGTGCAAGTAGACCTGGCTATGCCTCAAGTAGAACGATATATATATATATATATATATATATATATATATATATATATATATATATATATATATATATATATATAATCTTCGGAGTGCACTGCTTTACTTGCTACACTGCACGACCCTAGATTATGTCACTCGGTAAGTCCCTTTACGGTTTCACTCCTCGGCTTACCTTCGGGCCCGAGTCAACATGAATGCTTGAGTTTTCGTATGAATGCAATGCTTGCCTGCTTATATGCTAAACTTGTATTCGTTGCCTCAATTCAATATTTGTCATAATATTTCATGCCACAATCAAATAAATACTGCCTTGTATTGCATTCATCTAAGTTCCCCGAAAGACTATCGAATAGTCATTCCGTGCAAGTATGAACCTGAAAGTATTCGGGACCGTTAGGTCGCCAAGAATTATTCTCGAACCAGGGGATTTGTACCAAGTCAATAATCCAAAGATAACAGCTCGCGGAGCAATACTTGTCATAACTGAATTAACTGGCTTGGAAATTGATATATTATTATGAGCAATCCTATCTCGAACTTGTACCTGATATATCCTGCCTGAACTTGATCATGTACCTGACCTGAGACCCGAAGATAGAGACCTGCATGGTCACGGGACAACTTGTGCACAAGGTCTTAGTTCCTACGGACGGTAGCTGGGATACTGGCACCGATCCAATCCGGACGGAACTCCTAATAGTCACCTACTTCAGATGGAGTGGCATATGATGCCTCATGTTTCTTGCGTCGTACGTCATTCCATCCCGAGACTAGAACCGTCCAAACTGTGGCGCCGTGCCAGTGACCTCCTTTTTATATAGATAAGATCATCCTCTCTTAGCGGCTATCTGCGTGCGAGTTATTACATCGCATCTGAGACATCAGAATCACCTGAACGAAATGAGTATAAGTCATTTATACAAATGGAGCAACCCGAGAAATCCATAGAAATACTTAAACATCCATTGCAACACTTTTGGATGTCCTGTATACTCGTGCAACCGAAACATAGTCTCGCTCATAACACTTGTGTTTGCATATGCTATTGCCTTGGTTTTCATTATAAATGCTCGTCCTTAAATTAACTTGGTTTGCCTTGGACAGGGAAGGACAAATGGTAAGTTGGTAAGTCTCGCCGTGTTTCCTCTTATATCGCACGACGCACTGCCACACGAGTTAGGCTATTCGTCTTTGCCATAAAACTGATCCTTAGGCAATACTAGAAAGATAACTTAATAGATGGTGCACGAAACCTATATTACGTGTTCGAATTTGTCGAGCGGGCGAGTAGCCTCCCCACCAGTGCATTCATGTACTGATAATCTACCAGATAGCTTGCATGGTGCGGAAGAACCTCGTTCGGTGTAGATTCCTCCTTCGTACGTGCTAAGGCGTGGAGTTCAAATCAGAAGCCTTGGAGCGTTGCGATCCGGAACTGAAGCACATATACAAGACATAATGTTGGAACATTGCCTATGTATCATTCCACAAATGTAGCCACTTGGCACACTTTTACTGTTTCAGAGAGAGGCTCGAGTGACTTATAATCTCGGTTATACGCCGTTTGTAACATGTTCAATATCAATAAAGAGTTGCTTTACTTATACTTGTCATATTCAATGCTTCCGCTATTGACGACTTAGTAAACTTGTTACCAATTGCCTATGCGTTTATAATTCTGCTGCACTCGGACAATCTGTGCGACTCTGTGGCTTAGACCTCTTACCGCCAGCAATGAACCTCGGTCTTGCACGGGCGTGGCTCACGATCGTGCGACATCACGCCCAGATGGGTGAAGAGATAGTCCCACGGGAGCGCTGGCGTGGTGATTCTCACCTAGCAGGAACGGACGATTATCTTGCGGGAGATCGCGGCGTGACAAGGGGGTTCACTAGAATTGATGGTAGAGATAGTGTCCAGGAATGAGGGCGTGTGAAGCTTGTGTGGGCAAGTAGCAAGGAAGGGGTGTTATTCTCCCTGAAACTGCAACAGTTGCAACATGTGTTAGGATAGAGTGCCAGGGTAGTCTACATTGTGCATCATGAGTACAACTTGATATTGTCATGGACTTGAAGCTATATGTCATATATGTGAGTGGGGTTAAAGGGATTGAGGACAAAGTTCAAGGGGCTCGAGCTCAGGTTTACAGAAGGGTGCATTCTGTTTAAGGGAGGTATGTGCTTATGTGTTGCTAGTGTGTAATGCAGGGTACGTGTGTTGCGGTTGTACCAGAGGCAATGTAGGTGGAGAGGTTCCTGCAGTTGGGGGTTATGTAGTTCAGGTGAAGTGTTAATAGGTAGTAGAGGGAGTAGGTTTGAGTACTGGAACATCAAGGACCTGTTGTTGGTGTTCTTGTGCAAGGATAGGTGCACTACATTGCACTGCGGATCAGTAAGTTAGGGGTTGGATTAGTGATTCCTGTACACTAATTTGGAGATCAGTGTGTGCAAAATTTAGGAGAATTGTAGAACAAAGATAGTGGTTAGTATATGTGTATCCAAGTGTGTAAGTGTAAGTGTCAAGCATGAGTTAGAAACTAAGTATCAAGTGTATGTGTCTTAGTATAGATAGTGTATCGGTGTAGTACACTAGTGTGGGTAGTGTCTTGAGTGTTGTCGAGTTGAATGTTGTTTGAGGGTTAAGTGTGAGGATAGTATCGGGTGATACTAAGGTATATTAAGTTGAGGACCCTAGTTAGTATCAGATATTAGGATAAGAATTGAGTGTGGTTTGTGTTGTGTTGTGTTGTGTTGTGTTGTATTGTATTGTGCTGTATTGTATTGTGCTGTATTGTGTAGGTAATTAGAATAGATAATAGACATTGGTTAAATACCAAGATACTAGGCTAATGTATAGTTGGTTATCCATGTATCAATGAGGTACATAGGATATGCTAGTGAGGGTATTAGTATAAATGGGTCATGGGTAATAGAGTAGTATCATGACACAAGAGCATCAATGTGATATTAAAGATACTAAGTATAGGTTCTAAGATAATAGGTTGATACCAAGGTAGTTGGTCTAGATATTGGTTTGGGGTATTGAGTTATAGTAAGGTATATGATTATAAGATAAGGTATTTCTAGGATATTATATATATAGGTTTTGACCTATAAAATCTAGATGTAGCAAGGTATTGACTATAGTGACTTCATAAACCAACTTGATAGATATTATGGAACCTAAAACTAGGTATTTGACTAGTTTAACCAAAATAAATTAGAATTGACCTAGAATACCTTAGAATTGACTTGTTTGACTGTATAGGCTAACCAAGTGGACAACTTGAAACCCAAATAGATAATTAATCTAGTTTGACTCGAATAACCTAGTTTTAGTTAATGTTGACTAGTTTGACTTAATTTGAATAGTTTGACCTAGTTTTGACCTAGAAATATGGTTTAAACCTATTTAAACTTATTTATGACTCTAAAACACTATTTAACATTGATAATTCATATATAGGTCACTGAGACTCCAATATAGACACTGTTTAATATTCATTGCTCAAGACCATATGCGAGTACATTCTCTGATAGTTTTTATTATTTGATAATTAATATGATTCAAGTATTTAAAAATATTATACCTGATTTCTGACACGATGGTACACGGATTGGTACATATATTGGATCTTCAGTCATGAGATGTTACCTTGACTCATCGCATTGATATTAGATATTATTTATCGTATTGACAATGGACATTGATCATTGGATAGTGAGGTGTCATGGTTGGATCCATAGTACTAGTCAGGGTGGGGAAGTGCTACCTAGATATGTGATCAAGAACTATTGTCAAGTAGTGTAAATCATCGGCTACTAGCTAATCATATACTTCACGTATGATTGAGCTAGTTTTTCCTTAGTATAAATTATTGAATATCCCAAGTCGATCACATATCTAACTAGTATTTCAAAATACTTAGAGTAGTTGCAAGTTCTTCCTGTGCAGTTCATACCTGATGATTACATTATCTTGCATCTTTTACTTGTAGTTCATTTTCTCTTCCACTTCATATATGTATTGATTATGCCACGTTGTTTTACATTAACTATCTCTCTTTATTGTTTACCATTATATCAATTTATTGTTTTCTCATCATGCATTTTATTCTCTATTTACTGTTTTATAGTCTTTGTCAATTAATTAAAACTGTTATTGGGTTGTACTCGTTTCATCCTGACTGGATAATATTTTTCAGTGGATTTAGAGGATTAGCGTCCGACCTACTACGAACCCCAGGGTATGGTTGCTGAGATTGCTCATGAGGCTTAGGAGTAGTGATTATGGTAGGATATTTTATATCAGAGAATTGTAGCTAGTTAGCTAGTATTGCTATATTTAATATTGGATTTGTTTTCGACAAATATTAGAGGTTTGGATGTTATTATTTGAAGTTTAGATTTGTGTTGTTGTTTAGACTTTGTGGTTGTGTTTTGGATTCTTTCTTTGATATCTTGTCATGCTTCTAGATTTGCGATTGAGTATTGTTATTGATATATGTATATCATTGTTCTCCTTATGGAGTTGGATATTATTGTGTGAGATTGTTATATATACATAGATGACCTAGACAACGTTCTATGCCATTGTTGCGATGTAGGCTGGACGTTGCCACGAACTTGTACCTCGATCATCCGGGTATGGGTTGTGACATCAAGAACTTTAAGAAAGAACATAAATAGAAAAAAAAAACCATACCAGGACTGTCATTTTTTTTATAGTTCTGTTTATATACAGGATTGTCAAAATTTCTGACAATCCTATGAAACAACAAGTTTTGAATTGGACTGCCAAAATTTTGACAGTCTGGCTATAAATAGGACTATAGAAAAAAATTTACAGTCTTGAATGTAGTCATGACTGTAAAAAATTTCTACAGCTCTAATTATATCCAGGAATACCAAAAATTTCTACAGTCCTACTTCGTTCCCGTTGAGACTATCGGCGGATTTTCGAAGTTCAAAACCCTAAAACGGGTTTGAAAATTCAAAAATTTGTCCAAAATGAATCACAACCAATTTTAGTTACTATAATATAAAATTTATGATTTATTGATTCTTATAATTAGAAGAGGTGGAGAACGAATACGGATTCTAAATATATATATATATATATATATATATATATATATATATATATATATATAGAGAGAGAGAGAGAGAGAGAGAGAGAGAGAGAGAGAGAGAGAGAGATAGAGAGTAAAAGTTAGAATGTTTGGATTTAGAGGATTGAGGGGGAGGGGTGACAGCCCCTAGTAAGTTTTTGGCTGTTTTGAGTGCAAGTTTTTCAAAATTGGGCTAGCCCCCATACTGGGCTAGCCCTGAGTAAGTTTTACAGTGCCTCGATAAATTATCATCTTCTATATGGTTGTTACTCTGAAAGTAGGGGCTGAAGTGTTTAAAGAGGCGTTTATTATTTCGTGTCCCCTCCTATGTACACCGCTTCTACTTCATAAAAAAAATCTCGGATGTGGATGTAAACTAGACGATTTATCTTTTTCACTGGATTCAAACAGAAGTTGTAGGACCTCTACCAACGCTATGGTTACCCATGTAGTGTCCATCCCGACATTTTTTTTCCTCTGTAAGTTTCCATTTTTATAGTTTTTTCTTCAAATATTTTTTAATTTAGAGAGTTTTTGAAGATTCAGTGTTCGATCTATGTAGATCTGAAAGTTTTAGATAATTTTCTGAAAGATATTTCTTGTTTTCTTATATGTATGTCTTTCTAAAAAAAATCATTCATATTATGTTCTAATTTTAATTGTAGTTTTATATCTGCAAGTAGTAATTTGGAAGTTATAGATCTTTGGTTTTTGTTGAATAATTTCTTCAAAATTGGTTCTAAACATTGTAGATATATTCTTTTACTTAAAATTTGATTCTAAAAATTATAGATGTAAGAATCTTTTAGATCTACGGGATTAGATCTATGGTTTTCTTCTTCTCCTTGGCATATGCGCGAACAAAAATGATCTCAAGTATGAAGATCTAGGGGTTTCTGCTGGTGTTTATTATATCTATGTTTCTATTGTCATTTATTTGGTTATAATCAATTATTTCTTCATGTTCGATTATGTTCTTGAACATGCTAAAGGATGTTGTATATCTATGGTTCTCGTAGATCAAGGGGTCATCTATTTATTTATTTTAGGTTCGATTATGTTAGTAAACATGCATATGGGTTTGATAAGAGAATTTTTTTGGGTTTCCCTATTGCATATGCAATAACCAAACATGCCCTAGATGCATATTTTGGAAGAAATCTAAAAATTTGTGTTGTTGATACATGGTTTGTGAGATATCAAGGTTGCTTGTCAATTTAATTATTTGGTTAATTAGGAACTCTAAATGCTTCATGAACTCTTCAACCTTTAATATTGTCATTGAGGTTTGAAAGAAGCTAAATACCATAATATGATGTTTAATGAGGATGAAAAATAGTGCTAACATGTGTTGGGAACGCGGTGTGACCCGAACCAGAGTTGGCCCATGAGATGCGATATTAGACTGGACCCATATGCCTTTAAAGGAAATTCCCATGTAAGTCCTGAACCAATCCCAATTATCTACACCTCATGATCCTACCTCTTATCCGATGTTGGACTAAATTACCAACTCCATTGTCACCCTCCTTTTGAGCGCTCAACTGAAAATGATATACAATCCAACAATCTCCACCTTAGCTCATTTCCGCTAGCCGAACAACCTTAGCACATCCCGGATACCTTTTGTTCATTCTTGCGAGCCGAGCACCCTTAGCACACCCAGGCTACCTTTGCTCGTTCCTGCTAGCCGAACAACCTTAGCACACTCGGCTACCTTTGCTCGTTCCTGCTAGCCGAACAACCTTAGCACACTCCGGCTACCTTTATCCGTTCTCGCTAACCGAGCACCCAGGAGATCAAACATATTATCATCTCGATCCGTTCGACCACAGAACCAAACCTGACATGTTCATCCACACCACCATTGTGTGCCAACTATAACGTCTTACTCCACCTTGGACTCGTCAGATCCACCTTTAAAGCTAATACGTGTAGTTGATGCTCCTACTCCACCTTGAGAAAATCTCGTATAATCCATGAAAGTTAAGCATCATCCGTCTCAAACCAATTATAGCCGCTCAAACCAGTCCTGGAACCTTGGGCTATGATACCACTTGTTGGGAAAGCGGTGTGACCCGAACCGGAGTTGGCCCATGAGATACGATATCAGACTGGAACCATATGCCTTAAAAGAGAATTTCCATGTAAGGCCTGAACCAATCATAATTATCTACATCTCATGATCCCACCTCCTACCCGATGTTGGACTAAATTACCAACTCCATTGTCACCCTCCTTTTGAGCGCTCAGCCGAAAATGAGATACAATCCAACAACATGTTAATAAGTTATGGATGAAAAGTATATGATTTTATTTTCTAGAAATAGTATGAAATAAATGATATTATCTTGCTCTCTTCATGGTCATGGGATAACAATATGGTCAGTAATTGTATAAGCATAAAAAATCACCAAGGGCAAAACACAAGAGAGAAGATTCCTCCTGCAGGAACGTTCTTTCTATGAGTAGAGTATTCCAGCAAAGGAACATTATAAAGCAGTTTTCCCGCAGGATCATCCCTCCAGCCAGAGGGATTTTCTCATGAGAGCATTTATTCAACGAGAGGTTTCTCTCCACAAAGTTGTCTAATCATATTTAATGTGTCATAAGCGTAGAATATGATGTGACAGTTTATAAAGAATCTTAGAGAATTTGAAGAAGATTGTAAAAGATGTCAAATAATGTCTGTCGTAAAGCATGAGTTACAATCGCAGGAAGACACATGGCTAAGAGTTCAAACTTCTCATGGGAAGCTTGTTCCAGCGAGAAAAGCTTTCATGCAGGAACTTTCCTCCAGCGACAGAGAATCTCTGAGAATTTGAATCATATTATCAAACTTGTCAAATCATGTTTGTTGTAAAGCATGAGTTACGACCACAGAAAGTCACGTTGCTACGAGTGCACACTTTTCGCTGGAAGCTTGTTCTAGCGAGAAAAAGCTTTCATGCATGAACTTTCCTACAGTGATAGGGGTTTCTTCGTGAGAATATTTTACCCAATATGAAGGTGTTCTCCGTGGGAACTTCACATCCTCAAAAGTCTTATGATGTGACAGTCTGATGTGTCAGCACACAGAGAACGTATATAATCTTTCGGAGATTGAGGTGACTCGTAAGACTACTATTAGAGATTGTGTTTATCGTGGTGCATGCAGTTGCAGCCGTAGAAAGCCACGTGGCAAAACATGGCTTCAACTACACAGGAATATGCCTCAATTCTCGCATAATCGCTGCCACACGGCAGCATCTCCTTGTATGTCATGTGAAAGTGGAGCCATATGGCAAGCTATCCTTTAGCCTCGCGTGTGTCACGCCCCGATCCCGAAGGGTCAATCATCCTCACTGGATCCTTTACGAAACCGATCATCCTCGTTGGGGCGTGATGTCGTATGAGCCTGGAGTTGCGCTCGTACAAGGTAAGAACGTGCAGTGATAGGAACCCATTTAAAAACACAAGTTAGAAAACACATTCATAGATAGTTGAACACAAGTATAGGAAGAAACATACTTTTCATTGATAATTCAGAGTAGTTTACATAGAGTTTACATTTGATGTGCCTCTCGGCTACTTGGTTTGCATTACAAAAAGGAAACTCAAAAGATAGGGTGCGCTCCATCAGATAGTTCTCGTCGTTCGTATATTACATCCTTGTATAGATTGAAAGTCCACGCCTACGAAATGAACTGACTTCAACTATACCTCAGAATAGAAGAACTCCTAACGCCTTCTTGTTTATCCACTAGCGTTGCACCGCCTGAGTGCCTAAAATAGTTGTCCACAACGTAGGTCAGTACTCAGTTGTACTAGTGATTGGGACAAACCCACTCGTCTAAATCAACACTTGCTTAATAGGGGCGAGCATGCATTAAGATTATCTTTCTATAGAGAACTAAGTAAATTCAGTTCATAGCAGTTGCATGTTTTGATAGGAATGAAAATAACATTGAATTCATCAAGTACATCGGTTGCTTACTCAACCGATGCACACCTTCCCTGCAACAAAACACAAGTATACTTACCATCTGCACAAGACAATAAATTAGCATATGTTCTAATCTTTGCGGTCATTGGTGTGATCGTCACCATGGGGACTTATCCAAAGCATTGTGGCGCACCCTGTCAGCCCGGGTAGCAAGCCCTGCTGAATGTCCCGCAACGCATCACGACTAGCACGATCAAATATTCCCCCCGGGTCTATACGGTTCCAGTGTCCCGGAATACCATTTCGAGAAAATGCCAAACCTTGTGCACAAGTTGTTCCAGACCATGCAAATGCATGAACAGTTCATATATCATACAATGCATGAAATAAAATAGAAGAAGTAAAGCAACAATATATATACTTATGCAACAGTTCATATTTTCTCAAGCCGTATTCCGATTTTGGTATCCCGTGGGTCCAAACTCGATCCGAGGCACCAGGCCGCAACCAATAACCCAATTCCTTTATAAAGAAGCTCGTATTTATAAGGTGTTAAGAATACAAGTATAGTCTACAATTCCCATGTTCTTTACTTAGTGGCTGGCATGCATTATGGCTAAGGATTTCCTAGGCGTTCAGCCGGGCATCATCGATTGAACGTTTGAAACAATAGAGATGTGGACGTGAAGAAGTAGGAAAGAAGGGTTCGAACCACTCACTGGTTAAGGAAAATGGCTGAAAGAAGGAGTCCCGTCTAGCGACGATCAAACGTTAGTTACGCGGACCTGCAATAGCACGAGCACCGAGTTAGAATCCTTCGTCCATCCTTCCTTTCGAACTCCCCAAGATTCAAAGCTCCAAGCGAGAAAGCAAATAGTGAAAACCAAGCAAATTGAAAGCAACACCAAAACAAAATCCCAAAGCGGCAAAACAAGAAAACTAAGCAACAAAGCACGAAAACTATTGGACTTGTTTCAATAGAGGCCTATCCATGAGTTGGAAAGGATCATCGCCTTTCGTTTGTGGCAAGAGAATACCGAAGATCTAAACTCCAAACTATGATTCAGATAGACTAGCCACAAGCCCAATTATATAGTGCGCATCCCGGTCGGATCGGGATTTGAGGCACTACATAATATACCACTAAGAAAAAGTTGTCTTGAAACTTGAGAACAAGGCCTTGCCTCCGACTAAATGAACAATAAATGATACTTATCCTTCATCTCCGACTCCATCTCCCAAGTTGATTCCTCAACTGAATGGTTCCGCCACAATACGCGAACCAAGGATATTGTACGATTCCGTAAAACTTTCTCCTTACGATCCAAAATCTGCACAGGCTCTTCTGAGTACGATAAGTCCATACGCAGTTCTAATTTCTCGAAGCTAACCACATAATTCGGATCATGCATATACTTTTGAAGTTGAGAGACATGAAAGACATTGTGCACTTCAGCCAGGGTGGGAGGTAGTACAATCTGATATGCCACAACTGCCACTCGTTCCAATATCTCAAAGGGGCCAACAAACCTGTGTCTCAATTTTCCCTTAATACCGAAGTGCATTACCCCACGCATCAGTGTTACTTTCAAGAAGACATGATCCTCGACCACAAACTCCAAAGGTTTATGATGGACATCGTCATAGCTTTTATGTCGGCTCTGTGCAGTGTAGAGTTTTTCTCGAATCAAATAAACTTTCTCAACTGCCTGCTCCACCAGCTCTGGCCCGAGTACCATCCGCTCGTCCACTTCGTCCTAAAAAATTGGAGATCGATACTTGCGTCCATAGAGTGCTTCGTACGGTGCCATCTGGATGCTCAATTGGTAACTGTTGTTGTACGCGAACTTCACTAACGGAAGGTGCGTTCCCCAACTAGTCTTCAGATCGATCACACACAGTCGCAATATATCTTCAAGTATCTGATTCATCCTTTCCATCTGTCCGTCAGTCTGGGGGTGGTATGCGGTACTGAACTATAGCTTGGTGCCCAAAGCAAACTGTAGGCTAGTCCAAAAACGAGATAAGAAACGTCCGTCATGATCTGAGGTGATTGAGGCAGGTACTCCGTGTAGTCGGACAATTTTGTCAATGTAAATATGTGCTAACCGATCGATACTCCAAGTAACTTTGATAGGGAGGAAGTGGGCAGATTTGGTCAAATGATCAACTATGACCCAAATTGTATCATGCCCCCACGACATATTCGAAAATCCCATAATAAAATCCATAGCGATGTTGTCCTATTTCCACTCGGGAATAGCGAGGTTCTGTAGCTTCCCGTCGGGGCTCTGATGTTCAGCTTTCACCTGTTGACAGGCCATACACTGTGACACAAAGGTCGCCATATCCCGCCTTATACCGTGCCACCAGAAGGTCCTGCATAAGTCCATATATATCTTGGTGCTCCCCGGATGCAAGGAATACTTCATATAGTGTGCCTCTATCATAATTTCCCTTCGGAGTACTGGGTTGCTAGGAACGCATAATCTTCCTTTCATCTGTAAGGCCCCATCTTCGCCTGCCACAAATTCGAACATCTTCCCTGCCAAAATCAGCCCATGTACCTTCGTTAGGAACTGATCGTCCGTCTGAGCAGAGTTGATTCTATCACGTAAACTCAGTTCAAGATGGAGTGGTGCCAGCTGCACTCCTTGATGCCGAACTCGAAACTCGATGTCCATCGCCTCTAGATCCTGAAGTAAACAGTTGTTTATGGATAGCGAGCCCACGTGCTTTCGACTCAGAGCATCCGCAATAATATTTTCCTTGCCTGACATATATGCGATCGTCAGGTCATAGTCCTTTATCAGTTCTAGCCAGCGTCGTTGCCGGAGGTTCATTTTCCGTTGGATAAATAGATACTTGAGGCTCTTGTGGTCTGTATAGATTTTGCAAGCAACACCATAAAGATAATGCCGCCACAACTTCAGTGCAAACACAATTGCCGCCAATTCCAAGTCATGTGTTGGGTAGTTTTTCTTGTGCTGCTTCGGTTGTCTGGAGGCGTAAGATATTACCTTATCCCTTTGTATGAGAACACACCCTAAGCCGAGTCCCGAAGTATCATTGTATATCTGAAACTTTTCTACCCTATCCGAAAGTGCAAGAATTGGAGCTAAAACGAGCCGTTGCTTAAGTTCCTAAAAGCTAGCTTCGCAGTCATCACCCCACTTGAATGCAATCCCTTTCTGAGTAAGGCGAGTCAAAGGTGAGGCCAATTAAAAAAATCTTTCATGAACCTACGGTAGTATCCCGCTAGGCCCAGAACGCTTCGAACTTCACTGGCTGACGTAGGTTGCTTCCAGTCCACCACCGCCTCTATCGTTTTTGGGTCTACGGCGACGCCTTCTGCCGAGACGATATGTCCAAAGAATGCCACGCTATTCAACCAGAACTCACACTTGCTGAGCTTTGCAAACAACTGATACTCTCGTAATGTTTGTAACACGATCTTTAGGTGTTCCTTGTGCTCCGCCTCGTTCTTGGAATAGATTAGTATGTCGTCAATAAATACGACCACAAACTTGTCTATAAACGGCCGAAACACGCGGTTTATCAGATCCATAAAAGCTGTAGGGGCGTTCGTCAAGCCGAGCGACATTACAAGAAATTCATAGTATCCATAACGGGTTCAGAACGCTGACTTGGGGACATCATCAGATTTAATTTTCAACTGGTGATAGCCTGATCTGAGATCAATTTTAGAGAAAACTGTTGCACCTTGCAGTTGATCAAACATGTCATCTATCCTTGGCAACGGGTACTTGTTCCACACGGTAGCCTTATTCAGTTCTCGGTAGTCAATGCACAGCTAGATGGATCCGTCATTTTTCTTCACGAATAGCACCGGAGCTCCCCATAGAGAAATGCTTGGGCGAATGTTTCCTCGGTCCAACAGATCTTGCAACTGTACCTTCAGTTCCTTTAGCTCTGCTGGGGCCATTCGATAAGGTGCCTTCGATATCGGTCGTGAATCCAGAAAGGTGTTAATAGAGAATTCGATCTCTCGATCAGAAGGCATTCCAGGCAGCTCGTCCGGGAACATGTCGAGGAAATCTGCTATGACATCAGCCTGGGCTACATCTGCACCTTCCTGTCGGGTGTCTCGAACAGAGGCTAAGTACCCTTCACAGCCCGAATACAATATACGCCTAGCCGAAATTGATGATATCACTATTGCCGTCTTCGGTGTAGCGATGTACGAATAGTAGAAGTCTGTATCGTCGGGTAGACAAAATACGTCTCGCTTCTCTGTGCACTCAATTGTTGCATGGCAAGCATCCAACCAGTCCATCCCGAGAATAATATCATAATCCTTAATGTCTGTCACACCCCAGTCCCAAAATACCGAAGGACTTGCCACGTGGCAACGGCCAACAGCACAACTCCAATTGGCAAACCCAATTTAATGGACCCTTTAGAGTGCACTTAAGCTGTATCACAACTAAAATGGTCTATAATATACATGTCATAGTCTATGTATCTAATCTCATCCACCAAGTCATAAATAAGAGGCAATATGATAAACCAGTCTCAAACATCAATACCATAAATGAAACTGTCTATCACAATATAATAAATAAATATTACGGGAAATAACCCGTATCAAAATAATGAGAGAGAAAATATCCAAATCCACAACTAAGAATCACAAGGTATCATACATAAAGCTAATATGAGAAATCAAGAGAAGTCCTCCGGTACGACCTCATCCTCGGCTGCTGGTACTGCTCCGATATCAGCTTTGACCCATAAACCTTGGGATAAAACTCCTCGTCAATACCTAGGGACATAATCCATATCCAGATCCTCAGGAGACATAGCAAGGAACAATAAACACTCAAGCCAATAATGAACAGTATAATGGAGGAATAAAAGGGGAAGCTACAAAATCAAGTATGTGATATGCAAATGAGAGTATGGTATCGTACTCCGGGCTGGTACTCATGAAAGATCCCAATGGACACTTTTGTATGCTAATAGTACACTCAAGGCTCCGTATGGGGGAACCAGGAGGAAGATGGATATATAAATATAATACTTTAGATTCCGCATAGGGAACCTAAAGCCTAATACACATAAATAGTAATAGTAAAATACGCCCAGAACACGATGAAGACTCTCCCCACCCAATGTAACCTTATGTCTCAATCATGACACACAAGATCATGACCTCTAACTATCAACGCAAGTCATAGTCAATATGTACAATTATAACTATAACATGCATCATGTAGTCCTATCCAGAGTCCAAGTACCACGATCAAGTCGAGAAAGACTCTGCCACATGAATATCGTGTCCAGTGTCCTATGGTCGGATGTGCAAATATCATATACACAAAACATGGGTTCAGAAGAATGACTCTCTAACTACGATACTCTACTCCGCAGGGGATATTGGTACCCGAATCTTGTCCGGACACAAAGTATCGTATAACGGTCCTAGGCTCACAAATACAATAACCAAGCCACACAATTAAAATATCTAATGCATACATAATATCAAATAAATAATGTATAACTGTAAACATCTTGGCAATGTACACTTGCCTGGTTCTGCAGTCAGTGGTAGTAAAGATAATCCCGCGTCCACTCCTTCGAAATTCAATTGACCTATAGATCAATTAATTACTTAAGGGTACAAACATTATTTCTTGTAATTATAACTAAATTCTATAATTTATTCAATGCCATGCAAAACCAAGCCTATTATTATTTCTAACAATTTTGCTTACTTTTATAGGTTATCGGGACCTAGTTTCTTGGTTTTTGACTTCCAAAGTTAAAGTTTAAGTCCCCAATTAAAGGACATAGAAATAAATCATAATAAATCATATATTCCATAATTAAATATGATTTATATGAATTTATATCAATAAATTACTGATTTGACAAAAATAACATATTTCAAGATTTCGGCAACTTTAGGTTGACTAGTTTTGTCCGAGACTTGTTCGAGACATAGCCAATCCATTATTATAGTTTATATCTATTAAAAATCATTTTATATCATATTATATACTGTTCTAATCTCATAAAATAATTATATATTTATTTCATCCAAAAATTCCTCTATTTACTAGCAACACAATGCCATATAGTCACCCGAAAACCTAGGCTAGTGGTCCTTAGTTATAGGTTCAGATTTGATATTATAATATCAGAAAAATAATTTAAAATACTTATTTTCCAGGAATTAAATACCAATTAATTCATTTTTAATAATCAGTAAGATTCCCTCAATTAATCGTATCAAAAGTCTTAAACTAGTTCTACCGACAAGCAAATCATCACCAAACTTTCACGAAAAATCTATATTTTCTAATATAAGAACAAGATGACAAAATAGGGGTTCTAATTCAGTAAATTGACTTCACCTAAAAGTATCATGCCATGGGATTTGAGAAAGAAGGGTTTAAGATGTCACGTCCCGATCTCCCGCAGGCAATCGGCCGTTCCCGCTAGGCGGGAATCACCCTTGCCAGCGCTCCCGCGGAATGATCGCTTGACCCATCCGGGCATGATGCCGCACGAGCGTGAACCACGCCCGTACAAGGCCATGATTCATTGGTTGGCGGTAAGAGTTCTAAGCCACAGAGTCGCACAGATTGTCCGAGTGCAGCGGAGTCATGAACGCATAGGCGATCGATAACAGGTTCACTGAGTCGACAAATATAGCGGAAGCATTGAAACACAAGTTGAAGTAAAGCAAGCTCTTTTATTAATATGAACAAGTATTACAGGCGGCGTATAGCCGAGATTTTAAGTCGCTCAAGCCTCTCTCTCTGAAACAGTAAGAGCGTGCCAAGTGGCTACAACTGTGAAATAATTGTAGAGGCGATGTTCAGGCGAGTTCGTGCTATGTTCCAACATTATGTCTTGTATATGTGCTTCTGTTCCGGATGTACCGTTGTAAGGCTTTAGAGGGAACTTCTGGCCTTAGCACGTACGAAGGAGACATCCGCACCGAACGAGGTTCTCCCGCACCCTGCATACAAACTGGTGGATTATCAGTACATTGAATGCACTGGTGGGGAAGCTACTCGCCCGCTCGACAAATCCAAACACGTAATACAGGTTCCGTGCACAACTATTAAGTTGTCTTTCTAGTTGCCTTACGATCAGTTTCATGCAAGTATTGAATAGCCTAACGTGTCGGGCAGTGCGCCGTGCGATGTTAGAGGAAACACGACGAGACTTACCATTTTACCTTCCCTGTCCAAGGCAAACATTAAAAATCTGAGCACGGGCAAGTATATCATTAAAGAGGCATAGCATATGCAAACACGATGTTGTGGGCAAGATCACGTTTCAAGTATACGATTTACAGGAGTATCAGGTGTGTTGCATACAATGATTTACTTAAAATATACTTGACACCGTTTGGTATCTTTACCTGTCTATCTGAATCACCTGCACAACTTACCATTTTCTTCCCTGCCACGAAGACACAAGTTAGTTTACAACAGGTTTAAATATACAAGATGATCACTGGCTTGATAGCCAAAATGGACTAGTCTGTGACGAAGATAGTTTGCTACGTGCAAGTATGTGAGGCGCCGCATACCACCTTGTCCAAGTACGTGAGACTAAACGTGAGTTTCGTCCGGAGCTAGAACGGTGCCAGTGCCCTAGCAGCCGCCCGCAGGAACTATACCTTGTGCACAAGTTGTCCGTGATCGAACGATAATATTCATTCGCCCGAAGGCTACGTGATTAACGCCCGGAGGCTACGTGATTTATCGCCCGGAGGCTACGTAATTATCGCCCGTAGGCTACGTGCGTACAAGACAAGCAGTATTGCATGATTCATTTATATTGCATCTACGTTCCATTCATGCATTCAAGATTGAGCTTATACATTGCACAATATAGTAATGTTAGACATTCGTAAGCAGGCAAGCATGCGTTGCTAAGGAACATAAGTAAACACGTTTGCTCAGACCCGAAGGTAAGCCGAGAGATGAAACCGTTAGGGACTTAGCATGCAAGGGTCTGAATACAAACAGTATTTCAATTTTCATGTTCTAGCATAAGCAATACAAGTTGGGATTATTCCCTTAGCTAGGTGCGTTGGATTTATTAGCATGCAGGGGGTGAATCACCTAGCGACTAGCATAATATTCCAGATTTTATGTGTGCTGGCTAAGCAAAGACAAGTTCACCGTAGCCACCCACCTTAGCGATGATTCGTCTCGGTAGAGCGATACATCAAGCGAGCCTCTGAAAGCCTAAGCCGGATTCCTGTAGGGACAAGTCTGGATATCCTTTGTATTCTCATTGAGGCAAAGCGGGTCGGGACAGTTGCACTATTGTCGTTTGCAATGGCAGTCCGCTTGAGCGGAACGGGATATTACATCCTACCCAACTCAGGAAAAGTCTCATCCTCGAGACTTACTGAGGACAAGCAGTAATCTAGGGTTGAGGCATGTCACGCCCCGATTTTGTCTAACCGATAATCGTCCCAGGGGGTGTGATGCCGTGCACGCGTAGGGCGCGCGTGCACCAGGCCTTAGGCATAAGGATATTCTTTAGATCAATGCAACAGAGTATACAAATAAGATAACACAAGTTTGAGGCATAGAAAAGTTTCTCTTTTATTTATAATGAACATCTTGTTACATTGCTTGACTCAAAAGTATAAAATGCCCCACGGGCTTACAAACTTGGACGCAAAATGAGATAGCCGATCCATACATTATGTCCCTTTACATAGTTTCAAAGCACAAAAACTCCTTGGGTGCGGGGAAGCACCATCGCTTTAGCGTTATTTCCGCAACGGAGAGAGAGGGGAAGGCTTCTAGCTTGAGCCTCCAAAGTCTTGGCCCCGACCCGCCAAGAATCCCAAAAGTCCGGAGAGAGCTTCAGCTCCTCGCCGCATTGCCTTGCGCCGGGGAACCTGCTACAACGAGGGTCAGTACTTCAAAAAGTACTGGTGAAGGCTAGCTGCTCAACTTTACCAAGCTCTTTTAGATGAGTTTTAAATGAACATGCAACATTTATGTTCTTAGGTGGGTTTCTATTCTTGCCTAGTTCAGATTTCATTTAGCAGGTATGCAAGAACAAAATAACATAACTTCACATGCCACCGTTCGGTGGCTTTACCTGTCCCGTCTGAACCACCTGTACAACTTACCATAGCCTTCCCTGTCACGAAGACATAGTTAGTCTGCACAGTTTAAATATACACAACATCTTTCTTTGTTGTTCTACCAGCCATCATGGGTTTAGTCTGGGCTGGCGGCGACGCTTGCAGCGCGGGTAGCTAGCCCCGCTACAATTCCCCGCTCCCAGGACTAAGAAAGTAGATTCCGCCCGGGTCGAAACGGCCCGGTGCCCCGGTAACCGCTCGCAGGAACCTGGATCCCCTGTGCACAAGAATTCCCATGACCATATCTATGACTCTACCTCATAGATTTACTTACTAGCCAATGTTAAAGAACATCATGTACGAAACTGCTTTACTGTACTATCACAATCAACCAACAATTATATGAAATAACATGCAGCAGTTTATAGAAGAACACTTTGAACTTATTGAAAAGCACTTTAAACTATCAATAAATACCAACCCATTAAACATCCAACGACCATGCATGCATCAATGAATTTATGCAAGGTTTTATATGACAAGCAATGGGTGTTCCAAGCCTACTTCTTATCTTATCTTGTTATCCAACTTATTACTTAAGTGGTGTCGTTTGATTGAATGCATAACTGAGTCAATTTTATTATGGACGGAGCCCTTGGAAAGAAGGTGCTTATCGAAATAGAGCCACTCACACGTTGGTTGTATAGGAAGAAGGAGCAGAGATCCCTAAGACTCCGCTCGCGCGTCGTCTACACGATCACCTGCACGCACCAACGGATGATCAATACCTCCTGCTTCGGTCTCCAAGGCTCGATACGAAATGCGAAATCCTAAGAACGAAAACAATGAAATCCATTAAAACCGTTCAAGAAAACGCAAGTCCTAAAACCAACAAGTTCGCAACCAAGCGGCAATCGAAAACGGGCAAGGAAAACCAACACAACGGAAAGGCCTCTCTTTACTCTGCCGCCGAGTCCTTCCTTGAGGCGCGATCCATTGATTATGGGACCTGATTCCGAAGAAACCAATCCATAACGAGGAAAGGATCTTGATTCAATCTGTCCCGTTCGGACGGTCGTAAGTATTTCTTGGCCGCGCTCCCCGAGCAGGGGAAACGGGACGAACGGGTCGTTACAAGGCAATCCTAGCAAGTCGTTGTACTTGTTCATTTGGATATTCACTTGCACAAGCGTCGAAATCAGCACATCGCTTAGACTGGATCGTGCGCACTTTCGAAGTGCACTTCTAGCGTGAACACGTCAACCAGCTTAGTGATAGCGAAGTCTCAGCACTCGAGTTTCACCTTTTCTTAAGTCTTGGATGGTGCACTTGTTCAAGGCGTCCCTCGAATAGATGCATTCAACCAAACTTAGAGTCAGTGAGATTGGACAAGCTACTAGCGATACTCTCAAGGGTTCGCACAGGTTGGCACAAAGGCCACTCGCAGCACAACAGCATACAAGCAAGCATATTATTACATTCAAAACGTATTTTGAAAGTATTTAAACTTATTATTGGAACATCCCATCGAGGCATTGAGAGAGAGCGTGCACATAACCCATGAACGAGCTTTCAAAACTGAGATAATTGAATTGAAGGCCAAAGGCATAGAAGCCAGGCTCTGATACCACTATGTCACGCCCCGATCTCCCGTAGGCAATCGGCCGTTCCCGCTGGGCGGAAATCACCCTCGCTAGCGCTCCCGCGGAACGATCGCTTGACCCATCCGGGCGTGATGCCGCACGAGCGTGAACCACGCCCGTGCAAGGCCGTGATTTATTGGCTGGCGGTAAGAGTTCTAAGCCACAGTTTTGCACAGATTGTCCGAGTGCAGTGGAGTCATGAACGCATAGGCGATCGGTAACAGGTTCACTGAGTCAACAAATATAGCGGAAGCATTGAAACACAAGTTGAAGTAAAGTAAGCTCTTTTATTGATATGAACAAGTGTTACAGGCGGCGTATAGCCGATATTTCAAGTCGCTCAAGCCTCTCTCTTTGAAACAGTAAGATCGTGCCAAGTGGCTACAACTGTAAAATGATTGTAGAGGCGATGTTCAGGCGAGTTCGGGCTATGTTCCAACATTATGTCTTGTATATGTGCTTCTGTTCCGGATGCACCATTGCAAGGCTTCAGAGGGAACTCCTGGCCTTAGCACGTACGAAGGAGGCATCCGCACCGAACGAGGTTCTCCCGCACCCTGCATATAAACTGGTGGATTATCAGTACATTGAATGCACTGGTGGGAAAGCTACTCGCCCGCTCGACAAATCCAAACACGTAATACAGGTTCCGTGCACAACTATTAAGCTATCTTTCTAGTTGCCTTAGGATCAGTTTCATGCAAGTATTGAATAGCCTAACATGTCGGGCAGTGCGCCGTGTGATGTTAGAGGAAACACGGCGAGACTTACCATTTTACCTTCCCTGTCCAAGGCAAACATTAAAAATCTGAGCACGGCCAAGTATATCATTAAAGAGGCATAGCATATGCAAACACGATGTTGTGGGCAAGATCACGTTTCAAGTATATGATTTACAGGAGTATCAGGTGTGTTGTATACAATGATTTACTTGAAATATACTTGACACCGTTTAGTGTCTTTTACCTGTCTATCTGAATCACCTGCACAACTTACCATTTTCTTCCCTGCCACGAAGACACAAGTTAGTTTGCAACAAGTTTAAATATACAAGATGATCACTGGCTTGATAGCCATAATGGACTAGTCTGTGACGAAGATGGTTTGCTACGTACAAGTACGTGAGGTGCCGTATACCACCTTGTCCAAGTACGTGAGACTAAACGTGAGTTCCGTCCAGAGCCGGAACGGTGCCAGTACCCCAGCAGCCGCCCGCAGGAACTATACCTTGTGCACAAGTTGTCCGTGATCGAACGATAACATTCATTCGCCCGAAGGCTACGTGATTATCGCCCGGGGGCTACGTGATTTATCGCCCAGAGGCTACGTGATTATCGCCCGCAGGCTACGTGCATACAAGACAAGCAGTATTGCATGATTCATTTGTATTGCATCTACGTTCCATTCATACATTCAAGATTGAGCTTATACATTGCACAATATAGTAACGTTAGACATTTGTAAGCAGGCAAGCATGTATTTCTAAGGAACATAAGTAAACACGTTTGCTCGGACCCGAAGGTAAGCCGAAAGATGAAACCGTTAGGGACTTAGCATGCGAGGGTCTGAATACAAACAGTATTTCAATTTTCATGTTCTAGCATAAGCAATACAAGTTGGAATTATTCCCTTAGCTAGGTGTGTTGGATTTATTAGCATGCAGGGGGTGAATCACCTAGCGACTAGCATAATATTCCAGATTTTATGTGTGCTAGCTAAGCAAAGACAAGTTTACCGTAGCCACCCACCTTAGCGATGATTCGCCTCGGTAGAGCGATACGTCAAGCGAGCCTCTGAAAGCCTAAGCCGGATTCCTGTAGGGACAAGTCTGGATATCCTTTGCATTCTCATTGAGGCAAAGCGGGTCGGGACAGTTGCACTATTGTCGTTTGAAACGGCAGTCCGCTTGAGCGGAATGGGGTGTTACATAAGATTTATCGAAATCGTTGGAGGATTTGAAGATGGGTTTCTTCTTATCCAAGAATTTCTCCTCCTTGCTTGTGCTTGGCATGCTACTTTCTTTGTGATGGGTTGTTGATGAAGAAAAGAGTTCTCGATATAATTATGGGGACGATGGGGTTCTTCTTGAAAGTTTAATGGTGTTTGGAAGGAGATATGGTGGAAGGATGATGAAAAGTGGAGCTTTTGGAAGAGTGAAAGGGATTTTTGGTGAAGGAGATGATGTTGTAAGGGTGAGGGAGGAAAGGGACGGGGGGGCTATTCCACGCATGGGGGAGAGGGGAAAGGGGCGGCCAACTATGAGGGAGGGGTTTTGATATGGTTAGGGTTAGGGTTAGGGTTTGTCAGTAAGTTGATATATATATATATATATATATATATATATATATATATATATATATATATATATATATATATATATATATAGGGCATTTTTAAATAGATTTAAATAAAGGAGGGGGTTATCCTATTACTAGGGGGGTTGGCCAAGGGGGGCTGCTCTTGGCCATAAATAGGAGGGTGGGGTTGGTTTTTATGGTTAGGATTGGATAAGGTTTGGTTGTTGGGTTGGTTAGGAAAGTGGTTAGGTTGCCAATTAGGTTGCCACCTATACAACTTTCTATAGTTAGAACTTCTATAAATAGAAATAAATCAATTTAAATATTATATATATATAATATATATTTACATGAGAATAATTGGGGTGCACTACATGCTTACATGTGTTTGGGTCAAGTTATAGTCAAAAGGAGACAATTTTACGGTAACCGTAATTCTTGATGTTCTTTAATATTTTTGGAGCATGGGGGAGATCCAATAAATATAACATCCATATTTTAACCATATTAGACTCAATTAATATTATTATTATAAATTTTGTTGGAATAAAAAAGGTCGTGCATTACTCAAAATATTAAAGCCATGGCAAAGGATCATATATCTAAAAGAAGATTTTAGGAATTACTACTCTAATCTATTTAAATTAAATAAAAAGAATTAAAAAAAACCTAAATAACCCTATTCAAAAATGAGGGGGCTTACAATGTCTAGAACAATGACATCTAAGAAAAGCTTCCTTCCTCCGATGCAAATATAACCGTCCCTACAGATCACATTGGCGGGCATGTCGACTCCCGAAGGGATACTCACGCAAAGGTTCATATTTAAAGGAGTAGAAGCTAATTTATTCTCAATAATAAAATCAACATATATGAAACCACTATCAAAAAAATGTCCAAATAGCGACGGTTTTAGCGACGTTTAAACGTCGCTGAATTATAGGTATTTAGCGACGTTAGTGTAAAACGTCGCAATACGTCGGTGATAGCGACGTAGAGCGACTATAATTATTTTAATAATATAAAATGTCGCTAGGTAGTCGCTAAACCTCGCTAACTTTTAATTTTAGCGACGTTTATTGACGTTTATGTATTTAAGTCGCAGTAAATTATTATATCCGCGACGGTTAGCGACGTCTGGACAGACGTCGCTAATTTATTTCATATAGGGTTTGACGAATTCTCTTCTCCCCATTTTCTTCATCTCCAAAATTTTAAAACCCCTCCATCCCGACGCCCCACCTCGGCGACCCCTCTCCGGCCGCGTCCTCCCCCCTCCATCCGCGTCCTCCCACCTCCGGGGTGCTCCTTCCTCCGTCAGCTCCTCCTTCCTCCGACTCCCCTCCTCCCTCCGACGTCTTCCTCCCTCTGGTGGCTCCTCCTCCCTCCGCCGTTCTCCTCTCTCCAGCTCCCCTCCTCCTCACTCGGTGAGCTCCTCTCTCTGTCTCCTTTCTCTGTCTCTCTCTCTAATATGACACAACACAATACGACATGACACGAAACACACTAACCCTAACCCTAACTCGGACACACACACACGTACGCGGACACACTAACACATGCAGACACTAACCCTAATACTGATACAGACACACAGACACACATAAACATAGACAAAACATGACATGCCATGGACACACAGACCCACGGACACAAACAAGACGCAGACATAGACATGACATGGGATATGACACATACACTGACATGGCACAAAATATGACACAGACCCTAACCCTATCTCTCTTCTAGTTAGCTATCTAAGTTTAGACACAACCTTGAGTATCTGCAGCATATATAATACGATACAGATCTTGACTCAAGGAGAGTCGTATATACGAACATGGGAATGACTTTTCAAAGCCGAGATACGATACGATATTGGCTTCTTCTAGAACTCGTATCCAATTTGGGCTGATGCTTCTTGTTGCACGAGCTATTGCATTGGATTCTTACTGCAAACTGCTAAACCTGTTGTTGAAGGCTCTGTAGTGCACTGGCTCTGCTACTACTTGCTGAGTTTACTTGCTGCTGTGCATCCTTCCTACTGTGCACTGCACAGTGTTGCTACACACTGAAGCTACTGCTTTGTACATTAAAAATAGTTGCTGTTTGGGTATTTGGATAAATATCAACTAGTATTGACTCTAACCTTAAATAGTATCTAGTATAATAAATATCAACTAGTATTGACTCTAACATTAAATATTTAACACTATAATACAAGTATTTAGAAATATATTAGTATAAACATGGATCTGCAGTCATGAGATGTTATTTATTATTTCTCGTATTCTCACATGGTTGGATTCGTTGAGTATCTTGCATGGTTTCCATCTATATACACAATATTTAATATTAGACAATATATTTATATCTGTTATCAATTATATTCTTTGTTTCCATCTATCTTACTAGATGGCACCAATGACCCAAGTACGTGCACATCGCTTGAGAGAGATACCTCTTACTGTTAAGGAGAAAGTGATACCTCCTACTATTAAAGAGGAAATGAATGTTAAGGAGGAAGTGAATGTTAAGGAGGAGGAAGTACCTCCTACTGTTAAGGAGGAGGTGATACCTCAATGCGTTAAGGAGGAAGTGAATGTTAAGGAGGAAGAGATACCTCCTATTGTTAAATTGGAAGGGGATGTTAAGAAGGAAGTGGTGCCTCCTACTGTTGGGCAGGCACTAGCTCAGAGGGAGAGTTCCAGTCACCCAGTACCTATAACGGAGATTGATCACATAAACGCTGTTTATGCGAAGTATCTGAGGGACTGGTATCTGCCCCAACGTATTGGATATCCTCGAGATTGAGACTGTGATATTTCATATAATTTTATTGTGGTTATTGTGTAACTGTGATACTTTTATATTGTGCTTTTTGTGTGACTGTGATATTTTATACACTTTTGTGATATTTCGTATGTAGAAAGTTCAACGGAGGGTTCCTCCGGGTCTGTCTATTTTTATGAACTATTATAAGTCTGTGTATTTTTTTATTCAGATTAAATGTATATTATTTTGCCGGTGTTGAGTGTTCCACCGAAGGGGTCGACGAAGCCAGAGAATTTAATGGAGGGTTGTTCCGGGTCTATTTATATAAATTAGGAATTCATGAACTACAGGAAGATTGGTTTGGATATTACCTATTTTTTCATTGAAAATTTAGCGACGTTTTTATACGTTGCTGAATACGTTACTAAATACGTCGCTAATTTAGCGACGTTTAGCGACACAAATTATGTCGCTAAATTATCGACGTTGAGTCGTTAAACGTCGCTAATGGGAAAAATAATAGCGACACGAATACGTCGCTAGCAAATGTCGCTATAGCAACGTTTTGCGGCTTATTTTCCTGTCAGCGACTAGCTTAAATGCGACTTCATTGAAACATCGCTAATTATATCACAAATTTATTTTAGCGACATTTTTAGGCCATTTAGCGACGTTTTCAGGCGTCGCTACTTTGAATTATTCTGGTAGTAAACTATGCGTAGCACCTGAATCGAATAAGACTCTAGCGGGCAATTCTTGGAAAAGTAAGGTACTTGTCACAACAGTGTCGGAGACGGATGCCTCATCCCGAGTCAATGCATAGACTCGGCCTTGGGTACCCTGGCAATGTGGGTTCACCGGTACAACATTGGTGCCGTGTGTTGGAGGCCCCTTATTCTGATTCCCGTTGTTCTAACTCGGCTACTGTCTGACGATTGGCCTGGGGTCTCGATATTCAAAAGATTTATGGTCTACTCGGCCACATTTGAAACATCCAACGACTCGGCACTCATTCATCCGATGCCCCATCGTGTCGCACCTATGGCAATACGGTCCCTGAGGCGTACCCATGTGCTCAGATGTGTTCGGACATTTCGGCACTCCAAACCCTCCCGTTTCATGAGGCCGCTTATTAAAATTGGTACAGGGAGTTTGCACATTGACCTTTTATGAATTACGCCCAAAGATCCGTTCGCTATTTAGGGCAGCTTTATAACAGTCCCTATAGGTTTAACACTTCTGATTTATAACGTCCCTATGCAGATCATCATTCAAACCTTTCTGAAAATGGTAGCACTATGCCTGCTTGTTAGGCAAGAAGTATCCGACAAATTTGGCGAGTCTAGCGAACAACTGAATTATTATCATCAACAGACATACTTCCTTGCACCAGATAGCTGAAGTCGTCTTCTTTTTGTTGCCGCACGGTCCGGGGTATATATTGTTCAATAAAGGCAGATTTGAACATATCCCAAGTGATCTTGCAGTTGGGATTGACATCATAAATCCCTTGCTTAGTGGCTTCCTACCAATCATGCGCCCGCAGTTCCAGTTGCACTGATGCACAAGCCACTCTTTTGGACCCCTTAATGCCAACCAAGTTGAAGAGTCCCTCTAGTTTTGTAATCTATCCCATCACTATGTTCGGTTCTACTAGCCCGTTGAACGTTGGTGGATGCATTTTGGTGAACTCTGCCGCTCTGCAGGTATTCCTAGCGGGAGGCTGCGTTTCTTTGGACTCGTCTTCTACCACCACAGCCGGCGGCGTGATAGGCGTCACCATGGCTCCTCCATCGTCGGGTACCAAAGATGCGATCAATTGCATTATAGTATCCATTTGCTTCTGTTGAGCAGTGAACTGCGTCTGGATTTGCGCCTGTTGAGTGGCGGCTTGCTATTGTTGCACCTCCATTAGATGCATTAGCCGTTCGGTCATTTCGATTGAACCCGTTCCTCCAGATTCTCCAAAACTTGTCGGATCGCTCTGAATGGGCTGAGCACTGCTTGCAGCGGCAGTATTTTTTTTAGCCATTGCTACAAAAGAGAGTAGCTTGTCAACACTCCAAAAACGATAAATTTTTATCTATGGGCTCATTGTATAGATGATTCATCTCATGCAGCGGATGTCGAATGCAACTCAATTGAGAGGCGCATCAAACTCCTAGATTATCTTTTGAAAACCTAAGGAAGTGAAACCTGGCTCTGATACCAATATGTTATACCCTGATCCCGAAGGGTCAATCGTCCTCGCTGGATCCTTTTCAGAACCGATCGTCCTCGCTGGAGCGTGATGCCGTACGAGCCTGGAGTTGCGCTTGCACAAGGCAAGAACGTGCAATAATAGGAACCCATTTGAAAACACAAGTTAGAAAACATATTCACAGATAGTTGAACACAAGTATTGGAAGAAACATGATTTTATTGATAATTTAGAGTAATTTACATAGAGTTTATATTTGATGCGCCTCTTGGCTACTTGGTTTGCATTACAAAAAGAAAACTCAAAAGACAGGGCACGCTCCATCAGATAGTTCTCGTCGTTCATACATTACGCCATTGTATAGATTGAAAGTCCACGCCTCCAAAATAAACTAACTTCAACTACACTTCAAAATAGAAGAACTCATAACGCCTTCTCGTCTATCCACTAGCGTTGCACCGCCTGAGTGCCTGAAATAGTTGCCCATAATGTAGGTCAGTACTCAGCTGTACTAGTGAGTGGGACGAACCCACTCGCCTAAATCAACACTTGCTTATTAGGGGTGAGCATGCATTAAGATGATCTTTCTATAGAGAACTAAGTGAATTCAGTTCATATAAGTTGCATGTTTTGATAGGAATGAAAATAACATTGAATCCATCAAGTACATCAGTTGCTTATTCAACCGATGCACGCCTTCCCTGCAACAAAACACAAGTATACTTACCATATGCACAAGACAATAAATTAGCATGTGTTCTATTTTATGCGGTCATTGGTATGATCGTCACCATGGGGACATATCCAAAGTATTACGGTGTGCCCTGTCAGCCCGGGTAGCAAGCCCTGTTGAAGGTCCCGCAACGCATCGTAATTAGCACGATTAAATATTCCCCCCGGGTCGATACGGTTCCAATGCCCTGGAATACCATTCGAGGAAATGCCAAACCTTGTGCATAAGTTATCCCAGACCATGCAAATGCATGAACAGTTCATATATCATACAATGCATGAAATAAAACAGAAGAAGTAAAGCAGCAATATATATACTTATACAACAGTTCATATTTTCTCAAGCCGTGTTCCGATTTTGGTATCCCGTGGGTCCAAACTCTATCCGAGGCACCAGGCCGCAACCAATAACCCAATTCTTTTATAAAGAAGCTCATGTTTATAAGGTGTTAAGAATATAAGTATAGTCTATAATTCCCATGTTCCTTTCTTAGTGGTTGGCATGTATTGTGGCTAAGAATTTTCTAGGCGTTCAGCCGGGCATCATCGATTGAACGTTTAAAACTTTGGAGATGTGGACGTAAATAAGTAGGAAAGAAGGGTCCGAATCACTCACTGGTTAAGGAAAAGTGCTGAAAGAAGGAGTCCCGCCTAGCGATGATCAAACGTCAGTTACGTGGACCTGCAATAGCACGAGCACCGAGTTAGAATCCTTCACCCATCCTTCCTTCCGAACTCTCTAAGAATCAAAGCTCCAAGTGAGAAAGCCAACAGCGAAAACTAAGAAAATCAAAAGCAACACCAAAACAAAATCCCAAAGCGGAAAATCAAGAAAACCAAGCAACAAAGCACGAAAACTATTGGACTTGTTTCAATAGAGGCCTATCCATGAGTTGGAAAGGATCATCGCATTTCGTCCGTGGAAAGAGGATGCCGAAGATCTAAACTCCAAACTACGACTCAGACAGACTAGCCACAAGCCCAATTATATAGTGCGCATCCCGGTCGGATCGGGATTTGAGGCACTACAGCGTGAACGTGGGCTAACCGTCTCCATACGAAGCCTATAATTATTGGATAGTGCTTCCTGCGAGCAGACTTCTCCTGTAGGATAGTGCCTCCTGCGAGAACTCAATAGTAACTATTTTTGGAGTCTTTTAGTTATAAATAGTCTTAATTTGTGTGCTTCAATGACACAGAGCATACGCAACATATTGCCACCTTGTTATCAGTAGTCTTAGCACCCTTTTCGAAAGCACTATGCCCAACAGTGTTAGTGCACTGAAAGCTTCTGAAATTTTGTTAGATCGTCAACAGAGCAGAGGAATCATGCGCCGATTCGACCTCTACCACTATACTCTCCAAAATCTCAAGTTTGTATTCATAATTCTTATATAATTACATTCTTTTATAATATAATTTTGAATCGTTGTAAGCTTTATAAAAGATTTCTTTGAATGGATACACTTTCTTTTCTATACGAAAAAAGTAATTATGTGATATGAGATGTAATGAAAATAGAGAAAAACTACTACTCAATATTAAAATTGTTTTAAGTGAATACCTCTCATTTCTAATGATGTTCTTGGATTTAATTTGGCTTACACCTACTAGTATAACTGAAGATTAAATACTAATAAGACTAATATGAGAGTGCTGCAAGTTTGTACCTACTACTCCTCTTTTAGCTTTCAGTTTTATTAACAAATAATGTTATTGGGTTTCATATTCTTATGTGAATGTTGCAATTTCTAAACTAAATTGCTTTTGGCTTCAAATTTTCTATAGTGCCAAATCAAGTTTGATGGCTATGATCACATTTGACACTACCAATTGATGACTAAATTTTTGTTCTCTGTCAAAACTTAAATAGCTTGTATGTATTTAGATAGAAAAAGGTCTTAACTGATTTATTTATGTCCTTGATTTTAACTTTCATTTTAACCTAAAAAATATCATATGTAATTCTCCATTCTTGTGTGTTCTTTTTTGAATTATATTCATTAGTTGTTTGATCTTTGTTTCTTCGAATGTCTTATAAATTTTGAAGACACATTCTTCTGAGTTAATTTTTTGGCTAGGCGATTGACATCAATTGTGAAAATATTCTCTTTCTTTCATATTGTCTTTGGTTATCCCTATTTCATACTATGTATGGGCTTGAGATGGATACTTATGATACTTAAAATTCTCTATTTGGCTTTAATATTGTCCTTGGTTATCTCTGTAGCTGTGTTAGGTCTGAATGAAGTTGGGTTGCTTTTTTGATATTGCCATGTTATCATAATTTGGGATTGGATGTTGTGGTACTTGGTAATGATGATTAACCATTCCTTTTCTGATATTATCCCTCCCTGGTTGTCAGTTGGTTTCTTTGATTTCTTTATTTTTTGGCATATTCTTTATAATTTGTTTGGTGAAGGTTGGGATGGATGTTTATGATACTCATCTGTCTCGAATTAATTCTAATGCCTAGCATTTGTTTCTCTAGCATTTGTTTATGTTCTGTTTATACTATTGTCATGTCTACCACCTAGAATACGGTAAGCCGAGTACGTACCTAACCCAGGCTATGCATCTTATGAATACATTGGTATCCGTAATCACGATTCTCGTCGGTAAAGTTCTAGGATAAAAGTATAGACAATGCTAGACTACCAGTAATTTAAAATATATACATCTATTAACATAAAACCATCTATATATACAATCCCATAAACCTAGTTTTCAAAAAAGGATTAACTTACATAAGAGATACACAACTAAACAAAATTGCATTCATTCCTTAGATTTATTCATGCTATATAAATGTAACATCTCATCTTCTACCATACCTTTATCTAGTAAACAAATACTAGGTCATCAAAGAAATGCAAGTCATTAATTCAAGAACGATGAAGTAAAATAAAACAGTACATGATTACAAAAATTATGATCCAATACTCATATACGAAGTTAAAATAAACAAACCCTAAGGACGTATATGATTAAAAAAATCATGAGTATAGTTTGTTACTTCTTATTATTGTTTTGTAGAGGTGTGGTCATTGTCTCGCAAACAGACAATGTATCATAGTCCAATTTTTATGCTATTCTTATTACTGTTGTATATTGATTTTTACTTCCATTTTGATCTTCCTTTGTCATACTTGCTACTTAGGTATTGCCTTACTGATTTTTCATAGCCAGATCTTGTAGTCAAGTCAGAGATCTTTCTCCATTACACTTGATGTGCCATACGAGGAGGAGATCGACGCTTACGCTAGAATGGGTATTCCTTTTGCCACTTTTAGTATTATTATTTTGTATAAATGCTTATTCTTTTAGGCATTTACCCATCGAGCATGTGTTAGTTTGTTTAATACTTTAGGAGCATGTTCCTGTTTGCGGACAACATGGTTATATTACTTTAGATGGTAGATAGATCGTGATCATGTATCATTTGCTACTTATGCTAGTACTTCATTTTTCTACTAGCTTGATCATATATAATATAACATTTGGGATGCATTATTGCTTTTTAAGTATGTCATATATTTATTGCTTGTTGGTTGTGGATTGAGATATAAACTTACTAGAAAACCATAAGACTTGAGTGTAAAGTATTGGCGTGCTCTGTTGTCACGCCCCAGTCCCAAAATATGTAGGACTTGGAATACGTAACACGCCAGCCGTATGTATACGAACTCCAATATATGGAAACCATATACATACGTACGCTGTACATGAATATTCAATCCACCTGTGGTAATATACTATCTCAATAAGTCACACGCAATCTATATCTCATCCACAGCACAATAAATAAATAAATGGGAATGAATAACCGAATATCAAAGATAAGTATCAAATAAGAAATATCAAAGTATGATAGTCGGATGGAAACAAATCCACTGCAAATCGACTATACCAAAACTACTAAAGAGAGAAGAGAATCAACTCGAATATAAGAATAAATGTCTCTAAAAGAATAGCAACTAAAATCTCTAATAGCTGCAACGGATCACAGATACTCCGAAGGTAAGACCTCCTCAGTCTGATAAGTAGCGTCAAGTCCAGGCCCATACTCCTGCGGATACTGTTGCTCATCTATATTTGGAAAGGGACCAGTCCTCAGAGGGACGTAACAAGATACATAATAACATGCCAATAAAGTACTGAAAATAAATATCCAAAGGGGTCGTCTAACCATCTAAGTGAATGCAGTTTAAGAACAACTTTCCCCACAAGTGGGCTATCTGGCTGAAAACTGGGATTGGCATGGTTCTCTTGGAGATTCAGGGGCCTATAAAGTATGTCTTCTTTTGAACGCCAGAGGCCGCCTGATAATATATGATATATAGTGGTCATCAGCACCCGTATCTCCGGCGGAGAATCCGGGCGCACAATAGAAAAGTGCAAATGAGCCCAAATGCGGTACTTGTTGTTCTCCCCACCCCATGCTCTAAGCATGTCAAATCTATGCCACAATAATACCTCTAATAACTGCCAGGTCTGCTAGCATACAAAGTTTCTAACAACAGTTATTCCTAACGCACGTCCCACACGTACCGATGATCAGTCAATACGTAAGTTCGTGATCTATATGAGACTCACAACTCGTGTAAAAATGTGTCATAGTCAAATAAAACCTAATGATGTCTCATGAAAATGGGGTGGTCTCATAAAGTAGGTCCAATACATATACATAAATAAAAACATAATACGACGACATCGTCGTTGCACCCAAGTTTTCTTAGACGCGCAATTTATATAGAAGTTAAAATAAATAAAATAAATAAACAGAAATAAACATGCATGCATCATATGGAATGTAAGTACACTACAATGGCAAGGTATACTTGCCTGGCAAGAAATCTGTATAATGTAGGCGTCCAAATATCAAGAACACGGAATCAGGAACTAATATCTCCGAACAAACGTCTCCGGATTCTGAAATAGACATCACTAACGTTCCCAAAATCAGCAAATTAGCCAAAAATTACTACCCTTTCGTCTAATTTGGACACAGGGGCAAAACGATAATTTCGGATCAAAGTGGGGTCCACATGTGGGCCACATTACACCGAAAAGCGTGCCAAGGGTAACAGTCTCTAAATAGTACAAATTATAGGTCAAACAAACTCTAAATATCAGTACGAACTCAACGGTATGTCCAAATATGGATTCCGGTGAGCCAAACACAATTTTACCCAAAAAGTCAACTATGGGGCCCCCCAATTGGCGACTTGGTCAACTGTCTCAGAATTGCGTAAAAATTGGGTCATAGGACCAGCGTGATACCACGAGTCTAGAGATACAAGTTTTGTCACATTCTGACGAGCGTGCACAAAATGAGCAGGACTTTTGCAAAAGTTATCACACGGAGGATTTGCTATGGATACGGACTGATTCCGATGTGCACACGCGTCCAAATCAGTTTCCGTAAAATCTCACACGTCCGGGTACACTGTGCGCACCTTTTGGTACACTTGGTACATGACGGGGCGGTCCCGTTTGGTGGGGCGCGCTCCGTATCGCAATTTTTGGAAATTTGGAAAAGTATATTTTTGGGGTTTTCTAACTGGTTTATTTCTATATATAGCAGTTAATAAATTAATAGAAATAATAAAAATTAAACTAGGTCAAGTGGTCTCTGCATACCAAAAAGAAAAATCGAATTTGGATATCTGTGGTGGGAGATACGAATCCGTGAATATAGGTAGTCACCGCAGATTTCTGCGATACCCAAAAGTTGTCTTTTTCCGTCAACCTGGATACTGGTTTTGCCTAGGGTTATGCGCTGTTCGAGGTCAACTATCATACAGATATTGAAGGGGGTTAAGTGGTGAACATACCGGTGAAGACGGGGTCGAGTTTGGTTGAGCGAGGTGACGGGAAACAGCACGTGAACACAGGTAAGTTGCTGTTTAAAACTGCAGTGGGTTGCGCGTCACACGGTCGTCGGCGGTCGGTTCTGGGTGGTCTGGCTGGGCGCTCTGGTCGCTAGGGTCGACGGTGACATCTCTCTCGGAGGAAGACGGGATTGGATGAGTTTAGGTTTAGGGTTTGGTCGTTGAGATGATATATATATAGAATAAGGAAGGGGGTGTTGGTTGTATACACGGGGGAAAAGGGAGCGGCTGCTACTGTTCTCTTAATTCTAAGGGTGCGGGTTATGGGTTTAGGGGGTTTAAGATGTGGGTTTGGGTTTGGGGTAGATTAGGAAATGGGTTATAGATCCAATAGGAGTTTGGGTAGATCCAATAGGAATAATCCATTAAGGAATTTTGTTTTTATTTTTGTTTTTTCTTTCTTTTTCATTTTTTCTATTTAACTATATATATATATATATATATATATATATATATATATATATATATATATATATATATATATATATATACATATATACATACATAAAAAATTCTAGAATTATATTATTGCATACCATTAAGCTAGCAACTGTCCAAAGGGTCTCCTACATTAAATAAATTAGAAAAAATTTATAATGGCTCCATAAATCTCCCAAATTCACAAATACCTAAAATAAAAATTAAATAAAATCTATTTCTCCTAATTAGCTCATAATTACTACAATTCAATTATTAATTAATTAAAAAAGGTAAATACGGTTTTTAGGATTAGGGGTTTTACATTCTACCCAACTTATAAAAATTTTGTCCTCGAAATTAAAACTAAGCCACGATAGAATGTCAAGGATGGTATAAGATATAAATCAACAAAGTAAATTCATACCTTGGTCTGCGAATAGGTTTGGAAAATGCTTAAGCATGTCGTCCTCGCGCTCCCAAGTTGATTCTCCTGGCGCGCCATGCTTCCATGCCACGCGAACCAAGGGAATAGACTGGTTCCTCAATACTTTCTCTCGACGATCAAGGATTCCCAATGGTGATCTCCGAAAGGTCGAGAACATGACTGCTCGGTCCACTATTACCCATACTGCATCTTTACCACTTGGACTCTTGAAAAAGACCGTGACGAAGTCCATAGTGATGTGCTCCCACTTCCACTCTGGAATCGAAAGTGGTTGCAATAATCCTGCTGTTCTCTGGTGCTCCATATTTACTTGTTGACATACCAGACATTTAGCTACAAAGCGAGCTATCTCTCTCTTCATTCCATGCCACCAAAAGTGCTGGCGTAAGTCACGATACATCTTGGTGCCTCCAGGATGAATAGAATATATCAAACTATGAGCTTCTGTCATCAGCTCCTGTCGAATCTTTCCATTTGGAACATAAAGACGATTACCATATCGTAATGTCCCATCCTCATGAATGCGCAATCCTGTCTGCTCTCCGGCCTCTGTCCTTTCCTTCAGTCTCTTGAATCTGGCATCTGTAGGCAAATCTACCTTGATCCTCTCTGCTAATGATGATTGTACTTGCAAGTTGTCTAGTGTTCCATCTATTCTGGGTAATATCACTTCAATACCAAAATCTTGCAAGTCCTCTAATAATTTCTTCTGTGCTGTCAAGAAATAAGCTGTTGGCTTCCGGCTTAACACATCTGCTACAACGTTAGCCTTGCCTGGGTGATAATATAGCTCTATCTCGAAATCTTTCATCAACTCAAGCCATCGATGTTGCCTCATATTTAACTCCTTCTGCGTGAAGACGTACTTGAGGCTTTTGTGGTCTGTATATATTTCTACTCGTTCCTTTTATAAGTAATGTCTCCATAGCTTCAGAGCAAATACAATGGCTGCAAGTTCCAAGTCATGAGTTGAATAATTCTTCTCATGTACTTGTAATTATCTAGATGCATATGCAATTACTTTACCATGCTGCATCAATAAGCATCCCAAGCCTTTCCCTGATGCGTCACTGTAGATCACATAACCTCCTGATCCTGACGGAATAGTTAATACTGGTGCTGTAGTCAGTCGCTTCTTCAACTCTTCAAAAGCGGCTTGACACTCGTCGGTCTATATGAATTCTTGATCCTTACAAGTCAAACGAGTCATAGGTGCTGCTATCCTTGAAAAGTTCTCCATGATCCGTCGGTAATATCCCGTAAGTCCAAGGAAACTCCTGACCTCCGCTGCTAATTTAGGAACATGCCATGTCTCAACTGCCGAAATCTTCTCTGGATCAACAGAGATACCATCTCTCGTAACAACATGTCCAAGAAATGAAACTCTGTCCAAAAAGAAGTCACATTTACTGAGCTTCACATATAACTGCTCTCTCCTCAATGTCTCTAGAACAATCCGCAGGTGCTTCTCGTGCTCCTCGTGGCTCTTTGAATAGACAAGTATATCATCTTTGAAGACGACCACGAACTGGTCCAAATACTGGTGGAAGACTCGATTCATTAAGTCCATAAAGATAGCTGGAGCATTAGTCAATCCAAAAGGCATGACCAGAAACTCGTAGTGTCCATACCTTGTTCGAAATACGGTCTTCGGAATGTCCTACTTTCGTACCTTCACCTGGTGATATCCCGATCTCAAATCTATCTTCGAGAACACCTTGGCTCCACTGAGTTGATCAAATAAGTCATCCATGGCTTCTGAGGATCCTCTTTCAAACTCAAGTTCAGGCTGGCCTGGTACCTTAAAAAGAATGCTTCCTCCAAAGCAATCGAAGAAAGCGTGGTACTTGCTTAGCCAGTCCATTCCGAGCACGATATCAAAAGTTGGCATAGGAAGGACTAAGAGCCAGACATTCATCTCTTTGCCATGAATCACTATAGGGCACGATCTACAAATTCTACTAACAGGTACAACTCCTCCTCCGGTAAGAATTCTAATACAACTAGGTAAAGTTGTAGAGGCAATATTGTGTTTGGCAATAAAACTAGATGATATAAATGAGTGGGTGGATCCCGTAACAAACAATGTCATAGCAGGAAAGGAAAAAGCAAGAGTAATACCTGCTATGACATCTACCTCCTGATCTAAGTCATCCATTTCTAATGCAAAAGCTTGTCCGTTCCTCTGCGGCTGTCTATGTCTGGTCCTCATATACTGATCCTCCTGAGAAGGTAACGATTGTCCTTGCTGAAATCCTCCGGCTGCTGTGGGTCGAGGTGCTCCTGGTCTCATCATCTGCTGGGCTGGCCTCGGTGCTGGAAGCGCTAGTCTCTGTACTGGCGGTGAAAGTGTCTGCTGCATTGGACAGTCTCTCGCCAGGTGCTGTCCGGAGCCACATCTCATACACTGATCCAAGCGGGTCCGACAATCTCTCGAAATATGTCCGCGTCTCCCATAATAACTGCAGTGGGGCTTCTCCGTATTCTGGTACGGTCCTGCTCTGTGTTGGTACTATTGTTGCTGAGCTAAAGGACGTCTGATAGGTCCTCCTTGTTGTGTTCTTGCCGGTCCCTGCTGTGCCCTTGTTGTTCCTTATTGTGTCCTCAGCTGACATCATTTTCCTCTGCTGATGGTTTCTTATAATCTGGCTTCTGTCAGCAACTCGGCATAAGAGATCCGGGACTGTGAGCTAGTGTAATATTGGAGCTCCTGAGTCAGTCCGCGATGAAACCTCTTAGCCTTAGCCAAGTCATCTGGTATTAGGGCAGCGCCATATTTACTGAGACGACTAAACTCGGCATCATACTCGTCCACTATTCTGTTCTCCTGCTCCAAGTGAAGAAACTGATCGTACAATGCATCTCTCACGGTGTCCGGAAAGTACTTTCTCTCAAAGCACTCCAAGAACTGCTCCCAAGTCTGGTATGTACTCAACTGGCACTTCATGGATTCCCACCAGTGATGAGCATTACCATCTAGAAGCGTCCTTACACCTATCATACATAGGTCTGCAGGTAGCTGCGATGCCTCTAATAGCTTCTGCGTGTGGGTGATCCAGTTGGCAGTCTCCTCTGGGCTCTCAATGCCTTTGTACGGCCTCAGACCCATCTGTATGAAGTCCTTTACTGAACAGTAGCCTATGCAGCCATCCTCTCAAGTGCTGCCAGGAATTCTTGCCTCTGTTCTGCTGCTTGCTGACTCTGCTCTGCAGCTAGTGTGGGGGCCTGTTGTCGCTGTTTCTGCATTATCATCTGGAAGAATTGGAACAGCTGTGTCTAGCCATCCTGCGTTGTCGACAAAGCTGGAAGGTTCCCATTAGGTGAAGCAGGAAGATCAGATGGAATTGGATTGTGAGTCTGTCCATCTGGTCCCGGAAGTCTGGGAATCGTTGAGGTTCCTCCTTAAGTCTGACCATTGACTCCTGAAGTTGTGGCCCATCAGCGGCAGTATATCCATTTTGCATATCCATCTCTCTGTAGGTGATGTACGAAACGATTAGAAGAAGTATAGGAATCAAACATGATGCAAGCATTTAAATAGGAAGGATGAGTTTCAGTCAAGCGTGGATGAGATCCTTACGCTCTATTCCTATACGCAGGCTTGTTCGGTACAGTTACATAACCGAGACAATATATTCTCGACCTGCATGGGCCACAATGAAAACATGTCACACCCAGTCCTAAAATACGTAGGACTAGGAATACGTAACACGCCAGCCGTATGTATATGAACTCCAATATATGGAAACCATATACACACATACGTTGTACATGAATATTCAATCCACCTGTGGTAATATACTATCTCAACAAGTCACACACAATCTATATCTCATCCACAGCACAATAAATAAATAAATGAGAACGAATAACCGAATATCAAAGATGAGTATCAAATAAGAAATCTCAAAGTATGATAGTCGGATGGAAACAAATCCACTGCAAATAGACTATACCAAAACTACTAAAGAGAGAAGAGAATCAACTCCAATATAGGAATAAATGTCTCTAAAAGAATAGCAAATAAAATCTCTAATAGCTGCAACGGATCACAGATACTCCGAAGGTAAGACCTCCTTAGTCTGATAAGTAGTGTAAGGTCCAGGCCCATACTCATGCGGATACTCCTGCTCATCTATATTTGGAAAGGGACCAGGTCCTCAGAGGGACGTATAGCAAGATACATAATAACATGCCAATAAAGTACTGAAAATAAACATCCAATGGGGTCGTCTAACCATCTAAGTGAATGCAGTTTAAGAACAACTTTCCCCACAAGTGGGCTATCTGGTTGAAAACTGGGATTGGCATGGTTCTCTTGGAGATCCAGGGGCCTAAAAAGCATGTCGTCTTTTGAACGCCAGAGGTCGCCTGATAATATATAATATATAGTGGTCATCACCACCCGTATCTCCGACGGAGAATCCGGACGCACAATAGAAAAATTACAAAGGAGCCCAAATACGGTACTTGTTGTTCTCCCCATCCCATGCTCTAAGCATGTCACATCCATGTCACAATAATACCTCTAATAATTGCCAGGTCTGCTAGCATACAAAGTTTCTAACAGCAGTTATTCCTAACGCACGTCCCACATGTATCGTTGATCAGTCAATACGTAAGTCCGTGATCTATATGAGACTCACAACTCATGTAAAAATATGTCACAGTCAAATGAAACATAATGATGCCTCATGAAAATGGGGTGGTCTCATAAAGTAGGTACAATACATATACATAAATAAAAACATAATACGACGACACCGTCGTTGCACCCAAGTTTCCTTGGAGGCACAATTTATATAGCAGTTAAAATAAATGAACTAAATAAACAAAAATAAACATGCATGCATCATATGGAATGTAAATACAGTACAATGGCAAGGTATACTTGTATAATGTAGGCGTCCAAATATTAAGGACACGGAATCGGGAACTAATGTCTCCGAACAAACGTCTCCGGATGCTAAAATAGACATCACCAACGTTCCCGGAATCAGCAAATTAGCTAAAAATCACTACATTTTCGTCCAATTTGGACACAGGAGCAAAACGGTAATTTTGGGTCAAAGTAGGGTCCACTTGTGGGCCACCTTGCACCGAAAAGCGTGCCAAAGGTAATAGTCTCTATATGGAAGAAATTATAGGTCAAACAAACTCTAAATGTCAGCACGAACTCAACGGTATGTCCAAATGTGGATTCCATTGAGCCGAACACAATTTTGCCCAAAAAGTCAACCGTAGGGCCCGCCAATTGGTGACTTGGTCAACTGTCTCAGAATTGCGTGAAAATTGGGTCATAGGACCAGCACGATACTACGAGTCCAGTGGCGCAAGTTTTGTCACATTCTGACGAGCGTGCACAAAATGCGCAGGAATTTTGCAAAAGTTACATCACGGAAGATTTGCTGCGGATACGGGTTGATTTTGACGCGTACACACGTCCGGGTACACTGTGCACACCTTTTGGTACACTTGGTACATGACGGGACGGTCCCGTTTGGTGGGGCGCGCTCCGTATCGCAATTTTTAGAAATCTGGAAAAGTATATTTTTAGGATTTTCTAGCTGGTTTAATTCTACATACAGCAGTTAATAAATTAATATAAATAACAGAAATTAAACTAGGTCAAGTGGTCTCCGTATACCAAAAAAAATCGAATTTGGATCTCTGTGGTGGGAGATACAAATCCGTGAACATTGGTAGTCACCGCAGTTTTCTGCGATACCCAAAAGTTATCTTTTTCCGTCAACTTGGACGTTGATTTTGCCTAGGGTTACGCGCTGTTCGAGGTCAACTATTATACAGATATTGAAGGGGGTTAAGTGGTGAACATACCGGTGAAGACGGGGTCGAGTTTGGTTGAGCGAGGTGACGGGAAACAACACGTGAACACAGGTAAGTTGCTGTTTAAAACTGCAGTGAGTTGCGCGTCACGCGGTCGTCGGCGGTCGGTTCTGGGCGCTCTGGTCGCTAGGGTCGACGGCGGCGTCTCTCTCGGAGGAAGATGGGATTGGATGAGTTTAGGTTTAGGGCTTGGTCGTTGAGATGATATATATATAGAATAAGGAAGGGGGTGTTGGTTGTATACGCGGGGTGAAAGGGAGCGGCTGCTGCTGCTCTCTTAATTCTAAGGGTGCGGGATATGGGGTTGGGGGGTTTAAGATGTGGGTTTGGGTTTGGGGTAGATTAGGAAATGGGTTAGAGATCCAATAGGAGTTTGGGTAGATCCAATAGGAATAATCCATTAAGGAATTTTGTTTTTGTTTTTGTTTTTGTTTTTCGTTGTTTTTCTTTTTTTCTATTTAACTATATATATATATATATATATATATATATATATATATATATATATATATATATATATATATATATATACACACATAGAAAAATCCTAGAATTATATTATTGTATAACATTAAGCTAGCAACTGTCCAAAGGGTCTCCTACATGAAATAAATTAGAAAATTTTTATAATGGCTCCATAAATCTCCCAAATTCACAACACCTAAAATAAAAATAAAATAAAATCTATTTCTCCTAATTATCTCATAATTACTACAATTCAATTATTAATTAATTAAAAATGGTAAATACGATTTTTAGGATTATGGACTTTACATCTGTATTACGTAGTTGGTTGTGTCATTCCCTTATTTTTTATATTATGGTATTATGACATGACGTGGCGTTCCCTTGTTTTTCGTATTATGGCATGACACTAGAAGGCCCTAATTGACTTGTAAAAAGTTTGGATGAGTCAGCAAAGTACTCAAGAGGGCCTAATGAGGGTTGGAGGGGATGACCACAAACTATAGGGAGTCCATTTAAGGCTTAAACACTTATATAAAAAATTCGAAGAATCTTGCCAAGGACTCCAATGCTTTGGTGAAAGCGCTTTGTAACCATAAAAGAAATTAAAGTTGCTGAGGGGCTCGCTCCTCGCCCTTCTAAAAAATATGAGTAAAAGAAGAAATTAAGATGACCTCTCAAGATGAGGATATTGTCCTTGCCCTGGCTCCCATGGGGAGTGAGTGTAGTCCTACACATTGCTCATCTTCGAATACCTACAGAATTGCTATCAGAGGAGCACGAGGATCCTATGGTAGTCTATTTGAATTCCAAGGAGACAAAGATAGACTCGACTATGCATAAGAGTTTTCCTCCCCTACCATCTTCTCTTGATCTCGAGAATACTCCTCCTCTGTCTCCCACGCCTACTTCTCCTTTGAGGGCTTCACCTCAACATGGAGTCCTTAGTCTTGGTGTAGGAGAACTTAGTATTGAGACCCAATTGATTATTAGAATCTCCAAGTGTCATTCCTCAGTCCCAAAATAGATGGTACTTGGTCATGTGGCAATGGCCAGCCAATACATAATCTAGGATTTTTACCAATTTAATGGAATCCTCAGTTACGTATATTGTTGTCCTAAAGAATAAATAGTCACAGGCATACTAAATCTCATCCACTGAATATAATAAACTAGTTTGAATACGAAATAGTCATATAATCATAATATGTCAATACTGAACCAAATAAGTTTAGAGTTGGTGGAGACAAATCCACTACATAAATATGCTGAAGTAAAGTGTTGAAAGTAAGATAGATAGTGACAGACTCAAGTAGAAGTCTGCAACCAGGATGGTATCATACCAAGATCATATATACTCACTGGGGTACACCTCCTCTGTCTCGTAGATAGCGTCAGGACCCGGCTCGTAAACCTGCTCATACTCTGGCTCAACTAAACCTAGAAAGGAACGAGGTCCTCAGAGGGACATAACAAGATACATATAAACATGCTACTAATGATATGAAAGTATTGTAATAAATAATGGTATACCAAACTAAGTGTAAATGCAATGAGAATCACGTTCAACGCATGAGCTGCTGGCCAAAATGAGATCGACATAATTCTCCAGGGGAAACAGAGGCCTACTACAGCGTAGCATTGTGGACGTCAGAGGCCGAATCTAATACTAATATATCCATGGTCAACTCACCCGGTACTCCAGCGGAGGCAGCGGGTTACAAAGGTAAAAGTGTAGTTAGTCCATACGCCTAGTGAGTATCCTCCCCACCCAATGCCGATGTATTTGTCGTGCACCACGACATGTCCAGCTCCTACTCCTGAGTCAAGATCAAAGTATCTAAATGTTGTTGTCACGCATCTCGATTGTACCAGTGTACAGCTAGTACAAGAGTTTGCGTCCACACATGAACCACTCTGTGTCATAAATGTGTCAAGGTCATAGAGAGATTGGAGCATCTCCCAAATAAGGGGTTGGCTTCTAAATACTAAGTCACGCGTAATCGACTAATACCGAATTGCACCCAAGTTATCCTTGGATGCGCAATATCGTTCAACCAGAAATAAAATAAAATAAATGTAGTTGCAGTATTTAATAATTGTAAACAAGAGTGGCAAGGTATACTTGCCTTGGTCCAATAGCTGGAAGGAAGGAAGGAAGGAGAGGATGGTATAGAGCTCGAGTCCCACGAAGCAAGGTAACCTAGAGAATAAATTATAAATTAATTAATTGTGCTTCGGTTAAACACACAAGAGACTAAGCATGTTCTTGATAAACTGTTCAAGACTAAAACACATATATCATAATGTTTCCATAACCCAATGAGATTAATCTTATGCATGTGTAATTTTAATTACCTAGGTATCCATATACACATAAATAACCATTTGACCAAGTATCAATCTACAGGGAGAGTAGGGAACAACATAACAATATTGTTTATACTAAGATGGATTCCTCCGGATCTACACAAATGCTTACTGCCTACTAAGAGTACACACCCACACATGCTCCTACATGAAGTTCCCTGCTCACAGTTCCTCTATCACTGCACTCTAAACATTGTTTCTTCACAACCACATGGCTACTATTAAATATAACAACTTATCCTCCTAGGTCCTAAGCCATTTTACATAAAGAAAAGTTTTGTTGTTGCTTATTTCACTAATTTGCATATATGCATGGTCCCACATTCCTTATATTATTCTCTTATTCTTATTACCACATATATGCACATACAGACATCCGAATATTTTATGCTATGCTACATGTCCATACATATAGCGTTTATTCGTTCAAACAAAAATTATCTTTCTAATTAAGCACACACACATATACATATATATATATGTAAACTTGAACACCCACCATATATTATTTAAAATATGAAAGCCATGACAACTTTTCCATGCATATACCACACATCCAGAGGAAGAATCTTGTGTAGCCATAAGCAAATCTACACACATAGTTCTTCCCATTTCACTAGGAAAGAATCTTTAACACCACAGTTGTTCTCTTCCTTTCCACCCAACATATATCCATAACCACATGTTCTAATATATTTTTCACATCTCCTCCATACAACCATATGATCCTCAGGTGTGGTCCTAACATCTATTGTTCCATTCTTACGACAACTCAAGAACATCCACACATGCACAGCACATAAAAACCCATAACCTACTAAAACAGTAAGAGGACACCTACACTATTACTCTTAAACATGACCTTGCTAACTATTAAAGAAGAAGCGATGGTACAGATGATAAGAACGAGGAAAAGCTCACAAGGGCTGGTTTCCAATGATCCTCGGAGAAGGATGCCGGGTTTACATCAGGTATTTAGAAATTAATGTAATGAATGGGAATTCATCACAACCGAGTTTGGGTTTCTAAAGGTGTAGCAGCATTTGCTCCCAAGGATTGGGTTATGGGAATGAACATAGGCTAAGTTGGGATGGCTGCGGTTGGTCACAAGAGAGATTGCTGAAGTGTGCATCAATAAGCTTTAAGATGTGGTGGAGATAAAAATAAATTAAAAAAAAACATAAATAATAGAAGTATGGTTAGTCTAATAATATGCACACAATACTAACTATATCTATTCATACTATATATATTAACAGCAAAATATAATTTCTAACTCTAGCAACACAAATAATAATCTATTATACTATATAATGTCAAAATTAGGTTTCACCGTGAAATTTTTTCGTTCCAAAAATACCCTTCATTACATTTCAATATGTATTAACGTTGATAATGATATCTAAGTAATTAAAAACAGTAATTAAATACATATTAAATGTATGTATGCATGCATGAGAAAACTTGGAAAATGATAGTTAATAAAACAAAGATATGCATGCAAAGTAGGTAGTTTGGAGAATAAAACAAAAGTTAATAAAGCATGCATGCAAAGTAGGCACATGAACCCAAGAGATAAGAGAAACTTTTCCTATTCCCGTCATTTAATTTCTTCCAACTTTCATGCTCCTGCCTATTAGATTTTCACCTATAATAAAATTAATTGTCGGTTGCTCTTTTAATAAACTATTTTTTTTTCCAGGTAATATAAAATATGTACAACGTACGTGCGTATATACTAGTAATAATAATAGAGGGGGGCAGGGTTTACACCAAGGATATCGTCAATGTTAGAACCTCTAATCATGATGTCGAGGCTATGAGGTCCAAGTTGAAGTTGTTGTGGAAAAGTCGAGGTTCCAACAAATGTCGAAGTGAAGTACAATAGAATATTTCACTTTAGGCTCAGGACAAGAGGTCGACTGACTGCTAAAGTAATAATAGATTTTATCATGTGTAAGTGGATCAACTAGAGGCTAGCTCCAACAGAATGTAGTTCAAGAAGATAGCTAGCTCTACCGATTCGTTGCAGAGAAAGATGTCTCCAAGAAATAAGGATGCGTATGCCCTTAGGAGCAAAGGACGAGCTCCAAGCGTGCCTGACGGTAAGGGGGACTGGTTTGACGTCTCCATGAGCATCCTCTAAGTGAATTGAAGGAGCGTAATGGGAAAAAATAATTGAAATATTTTGACAAAAAAAAAAATATAGTTTGAAAAATAAAAACACCATTATGAAAGAAAAATAAGACATAAAACGTCCTGAAAAAATGTTTCCTAATGGATTACGATGAATGCAACATATCCCATTAACAACTAACCCAATGTGTATGACACCATGACATGGGCACATGGCATCCGTAATCGCTTGATAATACATACATAGGTTTCTCAAGTAAGTTACAAGGCACTTCAAAGAAGTTTATAGATTACTATGTCAATATATTTGGTTTACCATGTAATGTCATTGAGTTTGTAATGTAATTATCTTTTAAAAAAAGACAACATAAAATTTAAAAGTAAATCAATAAAAATAAATAATTAAAAAATAAAAATTAAACGCTTACCTAAAAGCAAAAGGCCGGTCAGAGCGCAAAATTAAAAATTAAAAATTAAAAATTAAAAAAATAAAAATAAAATAATAATATGTAATTAAAAAATATAAGTTTTAGGGGACGTTTGGTACACGATTTTTTTTTCTATTTTTGAGCAAATTTATGGTGGAAAATCTATTTCCATGTTTGGCTTAGGTTAAAAAATATTCCGAAAAATTGCGAATACCCGAATAAATAATTAACCCACAAAATATGGGAATACTGTCCCTTATCAATTGGAGGGTATATTTTTTTTGCCCAGAGATTTTTTTTTTTCAATTTTTTGTTTTATTCTTTTCATTTTATTTGTCATTTTATTTGTTTTTTTGTCTTTTTTCATTGTTTTGTTTTACCCTTTTTTAAGTTATTTCATTATTTTATTTTTATTTTTGGCGTTTTTCATTTTTTTTTTTCGTTTTTTCATTTTTTTCCCTTCTTTTTTGTTTGTTTTTCATTTTTTTCATTTTGTTTTTCATTTTTTTAGTTTTAGTATTTTGTTTTTTTTTCCTTCAACTTTTTGTTTTTTTTTTTACGTTTTTTTTTCATTTTTTTTCTTTTAGGTTTTTTTCCTTCATTTTTTTTGGTTTTTTTATTTTTATTTTCAGTTTTTTTTAGTATTTACCATACCAATTGCACCCTCAAGTTGTAGTGTAACCGCAATTATAAGAATTTTACTAAGTAATTTGTTTTAGAAGAAACTAATGTAATATAATCAAACTCGTAATTGTGGTTACATTACATCCAAAAAAAAAAAAAAAAATTTCAAAAATTTCAATTATATTATGTTGTCCAATCCTGCAAACCAAACGTTTTCTTAGATCTTTTCCACTTCTTGCATTTCTTTGAAAACAAAGTAGTGGACGTGTAGTTTGGAAACAAACTACTAAACGTGTAGGTTCAAAATCAAAATAACCAACCCATCCACCCTTACCCATTCCGTAATCACCTATAGAGATTTTGGACTCCGATCGCATGGTTTTTTTTGGAGGAATGGATGATCCATCGGATCATCAGTTGCAAAATCTGGACCATCCAAAGATCATCCAAAATTTCCATTGTACTTCGAATGATCCACGGATCATAGAACATCTGCAAACCTTCGAGATTTTAAACCTAATTTTGCTCTGGATTAGTTTGGTGTTTTGAAGCAGGGTTTCTATTCGACTATAAAAACAGGTCTATGGCTTGCCAGTGTCATAATTCAAGGAGACCTCTCTTTGAATTATGAGGATTGCACAAAGTATTACACAGAAAGCACTCCTACATAAACATGACAAGAGCTTCACCGGAGACCTTTTTGTTAGAATTTATTGTTTTCTTTTTACAAAATTTCAGAATACAAAAATAAAATTAAACAGATGTTACCGGCCTCTGGGAAAGTCGTGCACGAAGCACTGCCCTAAGAGTTTATTCGGGATCTGTGTGCAGACGTTCCCGAAGCTCCTAGTGGTAAAATCTCCGCACTACCGGTATCTCGTTGCCGCACACGACTTGGAGAGAACGACCAGGACTTAGCTCTGCCCAGAGCTTAGAGATGAAGACGAAGAACGGAGTACAAATCAGTTGGCACAGCAATTTTTTGGAGAGAAAAAGTTCTAATCTTTTACAAAGAAGACAGACACATATATTAATTTCCGATTAATTCAGCCGTTACACAGGAGAATTAAACGAATGAACCTGGACACTGAAAATTATAACGGTTCAAAACAATTCGTAACTGACGAAATTAAATTCCAACGTTCAGAAAAATAAGTGAAAGAATGAAGAGGAGTGAGCAAAAAGAATTTTAGGGTCCCACAGCCCGAACCTGAAGAAGAAATCGAATCGGCATTCGGCGCCCGCAGATGTGGGCGCGCGAACAGACACCCGTTACACGCACCTAGCCGAGCCGGGCCAGACGGCGGCGGCGCGCGCATGTGGCCCAAGGGGTTCCCCACACAACAACTTAAGAGAGCAAAGAAGAGAAACTAATATATGTACACAAAAGAGCTTTGGTCCATCCGATGTGGGACTAAAGAAAGAAAGAGGAAGTTGAGCTTTTGCAAGCAAAGCAAAACCAACCCTTTTCATTTGTAATTTTGCTAGGGCCAACAACTACAATATCACTGAACATGACATCACTTACTCCCTAATTTATATTGGGATGAGGAGGATTGGAATTTAAAACTGTTGACATGTGAAATACTCGACTCAATGGATTAATTTCATTCATAATGTTCGGTGTGCAGCCAGATAAATAATTCTAATACCCAAAAACAGCAACATACAGTAACTACAGGGAGTAGCAGCAGAAATCACAAAAGCAGTGGTTGGGCCCACAGGAGATTTAAGGTTTGTACAAGAAATGATGAAAGAATACTAAGAAATTATTCAATATCTTGATAACTTCTCAGTGTCTTCATTGACTAAAATCTCCTATTACACCATTTCGTACTGTTTTTGGCATGTCCGATCCAACCTAGAAACAAATCAATTATACACAAGGTTAGCAATATCGGCCGATGCTTGTACATATCGGTCATTTAGTATCACTTTTTGGCATGTCTGACCCAATCTATGTTGCACGGACACAACGAATTATGTCAGCATTTATCCGTGTCTATGTCTGTACAGGACAACATAGGTAACTACCTTGTGCCTATTTGAAAATACTTTTATCCCTTATCTATATCGTGTCAATATCCGTATACCCATGTCCGTATTCGTTCAACATAGGATTCAGTACTCTCGTAGGCGCGCGTGCGATCTTTTTCCTTGACAATGAGATGTGCACCAAAACTTGAGGAGTCCGAGCACGTATTGAGGCAAGGACGACCGCCCAAGGCCCCATGGGCCAAGAGGGCCAAAAAAAATATTGTTTAAATATATAAATAATTTTGTACCGAAAATAGAACTAATATTTACCATGGGTCCCTCTTATCACAAAGTGATTCTATTGTACTTGTTATTACATTAGACTTGCACACAAGAGGTTCCAAGTTCAAATCTTGGTGGAGGCAATTTCTTTTTTACTTTTGTTTCATTTTTTGTACATTATGTGTGGGGTCTCATTTTGAAAGTTCGTCCCGGACCCCCATGAGCTCAGGTCCGATCCTGATTGAAGGCCTGATCCTCGTAGATCGAAGAATACTTTTATCCCAAATATATGCAGTCGCACTTTACAAGCTATGTTGCACGACAAGGACGTCCCTGATTTTGAAGTGTTCATGTTTCCTAACTTAGATTTTCCATGTTTCTAAGACATTAATCTTGTTACATCTGCAAATCAAAATTTGAGAAATAGAAATTTGCTAAATTATAAAGAACCAAAAGATATATATATTTACTACTATTGAGGTACTCAAGACAACTATATCAAGGATATCAATCAATTAAAATAAGTCAATGGATGCATACCAAGTAATTTCATGGGGTTAGTCTCCAGATTCATCCTCGTCATAGCCTGGTTCCTCGTAATCGAGTCCCTGATCGAGGGGTCATCAGTGTCTGTGAAGCCCTCCTAACATACGTCATAAGTACTAGAAGAAGAAAAGAAGAAACTACATACATAACAGCCGCGGCGATGACAACAGCCACAGCAACACAATCTCTTCTCTCTCTCAACTTCATATATCCTGAATCGGAGGCACGAAAAGACTATTTATAGAGAAGGGTGGAAATCCTCATCCTAATTTTGTCCGCCGGCAAATATGGAAAGATAACAATAAATCAAAACTAAATTCTAAAAGATTGGAATTGATTTAAATTAAATTAATCCCCCATAACTGTCTGAATCACGCAATATGTGAAATATCCATGCAATCTGCACAGTCGGTGCATATGCGCTCAACAGCACATGCGCGCATACGCACATAGCCGCATGGTCGCACATAGCCGCTTATGCCCCGCATACGCGCAAAGCCGTGCATAGCCGCGCATGCACGCACGTAGGAACTCGTACAACAACTCGCGCATGCGTACATGCGAAGTGCGCCATCAAAGCGTCATTCGCCCTTCGTCTGAGCAACCCCTACGAGGATTAGTTCCTATAAAATTTTTCCAAAGAGTCACTACTAAAAATTGCGGGATTAGCGACATTTTTAGCGACGTCAAAATAAAACGTCGCTAATATTAAAGATTTCAGCGACTCCAAAGACTAACGTCGCTATAAGTCGCTGTTTAGCGACATATAGCGATGTTTAGCGACTGTAATTCAATTTTTTAAAAGAATAGTCGCTATAAGTTTATTTAAGGTCGCTAAACGTCGCTGAGTCTTATGATTTAGCGACGTTAGTCTTTTAAATATTTAGCGACGTTTTTATCGACGTCTATAACGTTACAAAATATTTTTATTAGTGACGTCATAAGTTAACGTCGCTAAACATCGCTAAAATTTTAATATAGGTTTCGGTTCCCCCCTTCTGTCGAAATCTTCCCCCAATTTTTCAAAACCCCCCCTCTTCCCCCCCTCTCCAGCGAACTGCACACTTCGGCGTCCTCCACAGCGGCGTACTCCGGCGTCCCCCTCCTCCTCCTCTAGGTAAACCCTAACTCTCTCTCTCTCTCTCTCTCTCATAGCAAACGGCATGACACTGACACGGACTTGACACACACACGTGACAGACACAAACATGACACACACACACACACGTGACAGACATGGCATGACACTAACCCTAACCAAAAAGTTCTATAGTTGACAGAGTTTCTACATAGAAATTTTACACACACAAAAATATTCTTCAATGATTCTCCATTTCTATCATATAAATATATTTATATAGTTGATGTGTGTGTCTTATTTATGTGTGTGGTCTGTGTGTGGGTGTAGGAGTGACTGCAATAAGAATTGTTGGAGGAGAGATGTTATACACAAGTTTTAGTACCTGTATGTGTAGTGTGGCACTAAAGGTGTTTGATAGATTGACTTTGGTATTGTATATGTGTGAGATACCTATATTGACGAAGGAAATTTACTCAGTTGTACATACCTGCATTTGATGTGTGTGTGAATGTAAGATGTAGGAGTGCCAGACAAGTGCATGAGCACTGTGGTAAAGTGGTGATTGGACTGTGCTATAAAATTGAGTGTGCTATGTTCTAGTGGTCGTGGTAAAGAGTGTGAACAGATAATGGGGGGTTGGCAGTGCACATGAGTTAAGTGGAGTGACAGCAGGCCAGTTTGGAGTGTGTGGGGGAAACTAGCAGCAGTAGCTGCAAGGTTGGGGGTGCCCTGTCCTTAGTGGCAGTTGCAACAAATACAATAACAACAGATGTTTAAGTAACAGTATGAAATGTGTGCACTAATGAGATTATATATATGCAGTGATATAAGTAAGAAAGTAGGTGCATATACTTGTGCACCACTATCATAAGTTAGTGTTGTCTGTTGGCAATTAGCCATGGGCATGTGAGTTCAGTCCATGTGGTGGGTGTGGGTGGGTGTGTTGTGTTAAATTGTTGCAAGAAATAAAGTATGTGAGCAGCAAGGTGCAGGAGGGAATGTCGGGTTGGATAGCAGTGCACAGTGCATAGTATTGGTTAAGGTAATAACAGTGGTTGAAGGTGAGAGAGGGGACTCGAGCAGGTAAGCAACTGCAGTAGCGGCAGTATGGAGAACTGGGAGAGTGTCAGTCGTCCAACTGATAGGGAGCTATGTTGTGAGCTATATGTATCAGTAAAGAACTGATACAGAGTATCAGACTTGGTGGGGGGTCTGTTATGATGAGGAGTGGTATCAGTTGATACATACTCAAGAACAGCAGTACCAGGTGGCAAGTGGCAAGTGAGTGTAGTGCCAATGTTGTGCAGTAGCAACAAGAGTTGCCTGAAACAATTGATACTCTATATCAGAGACAGGTGTGCGGCAAGAAAACACTTGAGTGTAATCAAGGAGGGAAAGTGTGTTCAGTGGAAAAATACTTTCAGTTGGGAAGTGTGAGGGAGCTCAGGCATTCAAGTGAGGCAGTGCAAACAATAGTGCACTACAAGATTGGGTGTGTAGAAGCATAAAAATACGTTGGAGAATTATACGCGTAAAAACCTACAACATGCATGAAGCCCGCGTAAAATAGAGCTCCAGCACTGTGTGGCATAAAATATGACTTCAGAGCTATGGGCGTACAACAGAGCTTCAACGCTATTTAACATAAAATATGACTTCAGAACAGCCCGCGTAAGGCAGCACTTCCAGGCTGTTTTGGCATAAAATGTTGCTACACCTCCCATCGGCGTAAAATACGTTTATTTTTAATACAACGTAAAGTCATACGAGGAACTCTTCATATTCCTCTAATAAATCTGTCAGACACAACAGTGAACCTGACTCCTGACAAAAGTACTGCACGACGATCGAGAGGACGGCTGTAATGATGATTTTGCACAGAGATCCAGATTGTCGTTTAGTGACATATCATTGATATAAGTCATTTCTACATATTCAAGGAATACGCTGCCTATTCTACACAAGCAGAGATGAGTTTTTATGCTCAAGATGAGACGAAATCAGACGCCACGTCAAAAGTTATTCTTCGTACAGAACTCGAGGCATATCTCTTTAGTTAATGCACGAGATGGGGGCAGATCTCTGTATTTAATGCACGAGATTTTGTTCTATTTTTAATGACTGGAGGAGCTAAAACTAGGGCTAATACGCTCACATCACCATCCTGGCATTTTATGCCAACCAGGCTATTTTCAACTATAGGAGCACGCCGTATGCTATCTCCTCGAAATACGCCAACCAGGCTATTTTCAAACTATAGGAGCACGCCGTATGCTATCTCCTCGAAATACGCCAACTCAGACTATATTTGCAAAGGCACGTGATAAGGCTATTTGGCCCAGAATACGCTCAAGACCTCAGTCAAGAAAGATAATTGGCTATTTCTATGCTGGTTACCATTTATACAGCGAAAAGCATACCAGAATTTGGCTTTTACGCCAATGAGACAACTATTTGGCTTTTACGCCAACAAAACAGCTATTTAGCTTTTACGCCAATAAGACAGCTATTTGGCTTTTACGCCAACAAGACAGCTATTTGGCTTTTACGCCAACAATATAGCTATTTGGCTTTTACGCCAACAAGACAACTATTTTGCTTTTACGCCAATAAGACAGCTATTTTGCTTTTACGCCAACAAGATAGCTATTTGGCTTTTATGCCAACAAGACAACTATTTGGCTTTTACGCCAACAAGACAGTCATTTGGCTTTCATGCCAACCATCTCTACGCGAGGGGCAGTTACCTACGTGGCTTGCATGCTGTGATCTTCGAGAGGCAGTTATACGCGTTACCACATAATGGGACACGCGTCACACGCGGATTCAGGAGATCATTCAGACGTGGGTAGCAGTTATTGTAATCGTCGCATAAAGAGTGCAACTCTCTCCACAGTTTGGCTTCTACGCCGACTGGACAGTTACTGTGACTGAACTCTATAAATGGAGACTCCTAGTCACATAGTAAAAGGGGTCAAGGTCGAAAAAGAGGAGATCAAGATCAGAGATCGAATCAAAAGAGAGAGAGAGAGAGCATAGACAGAGTGTGTTGGTTGACAGTTCAATCCCACCTACAATCTTTGAAGCTTCTTCTTCTTCTACAGCACTTCTTCATCATCGTGTGGTCCAAGGGACAAAGTGATCGACTGCAGATCAGACTCCTATAGCAATATTTCCCCAGAATCATTTTTATTGTACTTAACATCCTCGTATAGGATTAATTGTACTCTTTTTTTTGTTGTAAATAAAGAAAAGGTTTCGTATAAACCTAATTTCATTCTTTTGTTTATCATCAAACACAAGATGGCGACTCTGCTGGGGACTCCTTTCTCATCTGACGAGAAAGCGATTGCTCAATACGACGCTGTATCCTTTGGATCGACGAAGAGGACTTTGGTCGTCCAATTCGACCAATCTGCTTATGAAGACATGCTTCGCGCAGGGGGTAGCTCTCATCCTCTCTCTGTCCAGGACAATAGGAAGCTGCGTAAAGTGTGGATGCCCCAGACATTCTCTACCCTTCCTGCAAGGTCTCCTCCTCTGATCAACAAGGTTGTGACAACACAACCTATACGCCTTGCGTAAAAATCCGTCTCCCGTCTGTGACGTGACAGACAAAGCTTCTGGCAATGCCCCAGTGCCAATCCAGAAGTCTAGAACACCTCCTGCGCTTAAAAATTTGTCTCCTGTCTATGACGTGGCAGATAAAATTTCTAGCAAGGCCTCAGTGCCCGCGTGGAAATTTTAAACGCGCCCTGTGCGTAAAAATAGATCTCCTGTCTTCGATGTGGCAGATGGACCCTTGGATCACATCAAGGGAAAACAAGTGGCGAATCTCCCAACCACTAGGTTTGTACGCCCACAAGAGAAGAAGTTGCCCACTCTTCAGATTACGCGTGACGCTGGAGGCCGCTTGAGGACTTTCCCTATTTTACGCGAACCTGGGCAATACTGCAAATTACGCCAGGATAAATCTGTCCGCGTAAAGAAGACCCGCTTCACGGGAAAATACGCTCCTCAAACGGATGATGGATCGTATGCTACTCACATGGGCGAACTGCTGTATACTTATGGCAGAGAGAGGGTCATGGTTCCCAATCTCCACGTCCCTACTGATGTAAAAAGGCATAATAAGCCTTTTTCTTCTTCGGTCAATCCCCCTGATTTGCGTGATTTCTTGATCCAGAAACGCAAAGACAGGGGATCTTCTAATATGTCTATTACACCCCCTAGGGAGTATTGTTGTAATAGTTATAAAGTTGTAGTTAACTACTGCTGTTCTAAGGCAAAACGGTCAATTTTCAACCGGTTGAACTACTCTTTGCCCTTACAGGAAGAAGAGCCGACATTCACATCAGTAAACATGGCTTCGCACATTCCTAGAGGAAGGTCAAGTTCAAGACGTCATCCCTCTAGAACCCCGAGCCAAAGGAGATTTGACAGACTCCTTGAGAATATTGAGGCAGGTGTCTTTCAAAACACCCGCTCGAGGTCACGACAATCGGCTTCATATTCTTCTGATTCCGACGCTGGAGGTCGCCAACTTTTTGAATCTGATGCTGAAAGTATAGACTTGATCTCTACAAAGATCTATACTAATTCCTCGGTGGCATCCAGAGAAATAGGAGTTTATGCTGTTGGAGATGAACATGAAGAAGCTTCCCCATCAGGAAATACTGAACAATGCGTCGCTGTGTTGGAAGCATCGCTTAAAGAGATGCATACCATGATGGAGAGTATGCACCAAATGATGGTGACTCAACATACAGCTGCGGTAGCTCAAGCACCTGTTCCTCCGACTCAACTAAGTGTAGGGGTAGACATACCACCATCCAATGCAAGCCAGGAGCCTATTTAAAATCAAGAATCAGCTGCTCCTCAACCCCTTAACCCGGAGAATGTATTACCTTCTGTGGGAGTTACAATACAACCAATCTCTCACCTTTCTGCTGTCCCTTTCCCAACTGAAGATTCGATACAGGCAGTTCGAGAATTAAAAGCCTAATTTGATGCCTTGAAGCATAAGGATCAGCTCAAGAAGTTGGGAATCAACCAGCCATACCCAGCTATCTGGGACGAGATCCCTTTCCCACCAAAATACAAACCACAGGATATGGTTTTGTTTGAGGGAAAGACGTCGCCAAGCCAGTACATGAACTACTTTAGCATGATGACAGTGTTGTTGCAGGGGAATGACGCCCTTCTCACTCGAGTGTTTAAAGGCTGTCTGTCTGGAGTGGCCTATCAATGGTACCGTAGTCTAGCGGACAACTGCATTACTTCTTTTGAAGATTTCAAGACTCTATTCTTCGCTCGATTCTACGAAGGAGGAATGGACATGTCTATGTCATCACTTATCGAAGTAAAGCAGAAGGAGAAAGAGAGCATTCGTATTTTTATCGAACGTTTTCGTCAGGCTACTTTGCAGATGCCCCCCGGAGTTCCGAATTCTACCTTGGTTGACATTTGCAGGAAGAACCTTCTCCCGCTGATCTCAGTGTTCACGGGACCATATCAGTTCCATGATTGACCCTTATTTATCATATCAGCGGTAGCCGCTGAAGATAACAGTCGGAAGTCTCGTGACAATGGAATCATGATCTCTACCTCTGATAGAGGGAAGCGGTCATCCTCCAATAATGACCATACTCGTAGTTCTAAAGGAAAGGAAGCTCTGGCGATCAACACGTCCAGGCAACATACTCCAGTAACTACGTAGACGAATCCTGGGACTTCCAGGCCTAAAGAAGAATATTCTTTTGACGACGATAATATTTCGAGCACATTCGATTGTCTAGTTAAAAGTGGCAAGCTTACTCTCCCCGAGGTAAAGCGGCCAAATAAAGTCGGCAGTACCAATAACCCTAAGTACTGCATTTTTCACAGATACATACATCACCCCACAAAAATATGTTATGTACTAAAAAGAAAAATCCAGGAGTTGATCCACGCCAAGGCCATCACTCTGCGTAATAGCGAGAAGACGGTCACTACCAACACGATCTCACTCCAGTTTGGCAATCTGCCCCCTCAGGAAGTCCCGGATGGCGTAGTACCTATTCCACAGGCGATGATGAACATTATTAATCTTCCTCCAACCAGGGGTCAAAATCATGACCTAGTACCCCTAACTACCAAGTGTGGGGAGATCATGTGGGTCCACCCTGATCTGGTATCAGAAATTAAGGAAGAGACTCAAGCTGCTAAAGCTAAGACTAAAAAGAACTCAAGATGCAAACCATGCCATATGGTTGCAATATCCCCGACATCAGAAGAAGAGGCTTTGGCAACTGGAACCCGGTCAGGCAAAGCCTACCTCAAGGACTATAGAGGGAACCAGGAGGAATCAAAGGCAGACACTTTAGCTGCCAAACCTCCAGAGCCTGAACTTGTTATACCAGAGGCAGGTACTTCTAAATCAACTTCGCTGGACAAAGGCAAGCAGAAAGAAGTTTGTTTCGATAAACCTTTGAAGAATATTCAAAACAAAGGTTTAGAGAAACCTTATAACTTCGACATCTTGGCTCAGTTGGCTAATACTCCGGCCAGATCGTCCATTTTTGAGCTACTTAGGCTATCCAAAGACACTCGTCAAGCCTTGAGTGAAGCGTTAATGCAAGCAGATGTATGCTTGACTCAGCTCAAATCCCCTGATAAAGAGCCTGTGGTATGTCCTCAATGCCATAGTATGATGGAAGTGGTCCCTAATATCACTTTTACTCAAGAGGACATGTTGTTGAAACATAACAAGCATGACATGCCTCTTTATTACACCGGATACGTCGGCTCCATGGAGGTAGACCGGATCCACATAGATCCGGGATCGTCGATCAGCATTATCCCTCATAGTCTGCTAAGACCGTTGAGAATTCCTACAAGCGAACTGGCTTACACTACCACTACGATCGTGGGCTTTAATGCCAGGAAGAGCAAACCGTTGGGAAAGATTCGTTTGAGGATCCAGATTGGTGACCTTAGATCAGTGGCTGCATGCTACGTCATTGATTCGGACGTGTCTTACAATATTTTATTGGGCAGACCATGGATCCACGATCATAATATTGTTCCTTCAACTCTACATCAATGCTTCAAATATGTAGACGTCCAAGGAATAGTGAAAACAGAGTTTGCTGATCTTAACCCGTTCAAAGGGGTTGAATCATACTATTCTGATGCCATATTGTACACCCAAGACTACATGAAGGAGGTGTCAGGCAAGACAAAAGAGGAATCCTACCAGGATCCAGGAGAACCATCTGCTGAGCAACCTTTGTCAATCCAGGTGAAAGGGCGGACTACCCGTCCAAAAGTCATGGAACCCATGGCTATCCACTTGGGCAAAACCAAATCGGGAGGAGGAAGTGATCCTCTAGTGATCACTCTGAAGCAGAAGCCCCCACCTTTGGTCATCAACCTTAGGCGTAACAAGCAGCCGACTGATGTAAATACAACCGGGAACGTGGTTTCTGACGATAATAAAGATTCTCTTTTCCAGTATATTGATGCTCAATTTCCTAATCAGGAATCCTCCCCCCATAATGATATAGAACCTATAGCACAAAAATTCTTGGAAGCTATGGACTTCTATCATCCATATGTGTGGGAAGTAGCGTCAACATCTAATATCATCACGACATATGGGCCGCATGAAGATTCTATCTTTATTATTCCACCCACTCGCAACGATCAACATCCAATATTCTTCGGTCGTATACGGAATAGACTAATTGTACAAGAAGATTCTCACGAGTCTGATGCTGGGAAAATGCAGGTTCACAGATATAGCCCACAGGCTTTGAAGATTATGCAAAGCATGGGTTATGACTTGAAGTTGGAGCCAGGTCTCAACTATGGAAAAGGTAGACGAATGTTGTTGCATGGTGATCCCTACTATCAACGAACTCATTTTGGGTTAGGGTATACCACACATCTTGCAATTTCAAACAACTCTGAGTCAAGTGAGGAGACCATTTCCTCTTCTCAAGATAATTTGTCATCCTCTGATTCAGATGATGAACTCGAACAGGCATTATCAGTAAATACGGTATTGACAGATTCTCTCAAAGCAGAGGAAAAAGAATCTGAACCGTTTGAAAATAAATCCTGGGCACAGCAAATGGATACACAATGGGAACTCCGGTTCGAACAAAAAGAACCACCCACTGAAGATAAGGTTATCCAAATCAATATTGGGGATGAATTTCCACCAAAGCCGATATTTATCAGCAACAATCTTTTCGAAGAAGAAAGAGAGGAAATGATCCAGCTGATAAAAGAATATATCGATGTCTTTGCTTGGAATTATGAGGATATGCCAGGTCTTGATCCAAAAATGGCTACCCATAAACTCAACATATTGTCCAATTCAAAGTCTGTAAAGCAACACCAACGCCGGTTTTGCCCAGATATGATGGATGCCATTGAAGCTGAAATCAAGAAGCTAATAGCCTGTGGGTTCATCCGGGAAGAACAACATCCTGATTGGGTCGCTAATATTGTCCCCGTTATGAAGAAAAATGGGAAAGTGCGTGTTTGCATCGACTTCCGAGATCTAAATGCGGCTTGCCCTAAAGATGAGTTCCCTCTTCCTAATTACAGACGTCATGATCGATAATACGTACGGTTTTGAGCGCATATCTTTCATGGACGGATTTTCAGGATATAATCAAATTAAGATGAATCCTGAAGATGAAAAGCATACTGCTTTTCATACACCACTGGGGGTATATTGCTATACAGTCATGCCTTTTGGATTGAAGAATGCCGGGGCTACGTATCAACGAGCTATGAGTAACATATTCTATGAGCACCTGCGCAAAACGGTAGAATATTACGTAGACGATATTGCTGTTAAAAGCTGCCTCAAGGATAATCACATCCAAGACTTGAAGACAGTATTCGAGTTGATGCATCAACATCAACTCAAAATGAACCCCACAAAGTCCTTTCTTGGTGTATCCAGTGGCAAATTTCTGGGATTTGTCATTACCGCTAAAGGCATTCAAGTTGACCCTGATAAAGTAAAAGCTATCCTAGAAATGCGACCGTCCCATAATCTGAGAGAACTCAGGGGATTTCAAGGTCGTCTAGCTTATATTAGGAGATTTATATCCAACCTCTCCGGAAGATGTCAACCTTTTTCTCGTCTAATGAAGAAAGGTGTGTCATTCGTATGGGACGAAGCCTGTCAGCAAGCGTTTAATGACATCAAACGCTATTTTACTAATCCTCCAGTTTTGGTGCCTCCCGTCATAGGAAGACCATTTTTGCTGTATGTTCGAGCAATGGATCATTCTTTAAGGGCTCTCATTGCATAAAAGAACAACGACGGTCACGAACAGGCTATTTACTATCTAAGTAGGATGATGGTCGGAGCTGAACACCGGTACAATCCAGTGGAAAAAGAATGCTTGGCCCTAATGTTTGCCATTCAGAAGACGCACATTACGTAACGGGCCAAACTATTCATATCATCTCCAGAATCAATCCTCTTCGGGTTTTAATGAATAAACCGAGTGTTCTTAATTCCCGACTCGCGACTTGGGCAATGCTACTGACACCGTATGATATGGTGTACGTCCCTCAGAAGTCCATGAAAGGTCAAGCCTTGGCTGATTTCTTAGCTGCTCATCCAATTCTGAAAACCTCCAAATTATATGAGGACATTCCCGACGAAGTTGTAGAATGTAGTTCGACAATAGAAGGTGATACATGGCAGCTATTATTTGATGGTGCTTCCAGAACTGGTCCCAAGGGAAAAGTGGTTTCAGGAGTAGGAATTGTCCTGGTGACTCCTGATAAACTCGTCATCTATCGAGCATATTCTCTTAGCGAACCCTGCTCTAGTAATGTGGCAAAGTATAATGCTCTACTAATCGGGCTTCAAGTCGCTAAAGAATTGGATGTTGAATACCTGGAAGCTTTTGGTGATTCTCAGTTGATCGTCAATCAGGTCAGAGGAATATATAAAGTCCGCAATCCAGACCTCATTCCTTATCACCAAACAACGATCGAGATAGCCATGTCTTTCAAAGGATTCTTTTTAGAGCATGTGCCTCGATCTCAAAATTTGGAAACTGATGCTCTGGCCCGCCTAGCTGCAGATCTAGCTATTCCTATAAGAAGGCAGAATTCGGTGATTCTTCTTAACAGAGATTTATTCTGTGTGAAAAATAATTTTCGCATAGAACACAGCTACACTATAAACACGGCTCCTCCTAAGAGAGATTGGAGAAGTCCCTTTATAGACTTTGCGTCATACAGAATCTTACCAGAGGATCCTAAAGAAGCAGTATCTATCAAGAGACGATCATTACGTTTCTATTTTGATGCTTCTTCACAAAGTCTATATCGCCGAACATACGATGGACTATTGTTACGATGTCTCTCTAATGATGATGCAAGGCGGGTTATCCGAGAAGCTCATGATGGGGTATGTGGAGCACATCAACCCGGTCCTAAGTTACAGGATCGTATCAGGAGGATGGGCTACTACTGGCCTACTATGATTGCAGATGCTGTGAAATATGGAAGACAATGCAAAGCCTGTCAGGTTCATACGGATTTCATACATCAGCCTTCTGATTATTTATATCCTACTATTGCATCATGGCCCTTTGAAGCATGGGGTATGGATATCATTGGTCTTATTCATCCTTCATCCTCTAAAGGACATCGATTCATATTGGCTATCATCGATTATTTCTCCAAATGGGCTGAGGCGATCCCGCTTGCTGAGGTAAAGATATCCAACGTGATCAGCTTTATCAAGCACCATGTAATTTATTGCTTCGGGATACCTCGAAGGATAATTTATGACAATGGGCCTCAATTCATCAGCCAAGCGTTTTACCGATTTTGCGATAAGAATCGGATACAAAATATGACCTCGACGGCTTACAATCCTGTTGCTAATGGTTTGGCAGAAGCCTTCAACAAAACCATCATCAAACTCTTGAAAAAGTTTGTCTCTTCAAACAAAAGAGATTGGAACGAGAAGTTGGAAGAATGTCTGTGGGCATACCGCACAACGGTCCGAACGCCAACGGGTTGTACCCTATTTTTGTTAGTTTACGGGTGTGAAGCAGTTCTCCCCATTGACGTTCAAATTCCATCACTCAGAATAGCAGTAGCTAATGAGTTGACTCAAAAAAATAATGATCGTTTAATCAAAAAGTGAAGGAAAGAGTGTTCAAAGTTGGTGAGCTAGTTTTAGCTGTGAAAAGGCTAATGATCATTAGACACAAAAGTAAGGGCAAATTCCAGCCCAAATGGGAGAGCCCTTATGTGATTGAAACCACATTTTCAAATGGCATTTACAGATTAGCCAACCCTAATGGAGATTTGATAATGGCTCCTATCAACGACAAATTCCTGAAGAAGTACTATGCTTGATCTCCTTTGCCCAAAGGGGTATGGTGAAGATTTCATTCTGATGACACTACATACAAAGATTAGTTGGATCATATTCTATCATGTTCTTATGACCTCTGAATAGATATGTTTAACTAATTTGAAACTTCAAAACCTATCACGTCCATATTAGCTCTGATAGTATTTTGTATACAAATTTAGTTGGATCATATTCTATCATGTCCATATAACCTCTGAATAGATATATCCAGCTGAAACTTACCAAAAGTATATCACGTCCATATTACCTCTGATATCACTTTCATCATAGCCTATCATTTATATTCTAAAATGATGGATCCACAAAGTCAGAAGAAATATCTTTATTATCTCCGGGAATAGCATATTACAAAAGAAGCAAAAAGGTATATCATTGGGGAGGAGCAGTTAAATCATGGATCTTTTGCACCAAAGCAGCCATCCTCTCATTCCTGGAGTTCAAAATGTTAGTGTGAGCTCGTTCCAGCCTTGCCTCGTCATTGCTCAAGTGAGATAGTTCGGACAGACTATCAACAAAGCTTGCGTGGATGACACCCACGTGTGTCAAGTTCTGCTGAGCTGAACTCACTTGGCCCTTAAATACATCATGAACTGCCAATGCCTTGAGAAGCCTCTCCCTTGTCTGGGCAAGTTCAGCTTCCAATTCTTGAACCCTCACTTCGTATCCCTCATATTTGGCACTGCACCGAGCCAGCTGAGGAAGACTCTCCACCAATACTGCCTCCTCTTTCTCCAACTCTTATTGTTGTTCCTGGATGGATTTGTTTAAAGTTTCTATCCTTTGAGTAAGTTCCGTAGTTAGGGAGTCATACTCAGCTTGAACCAGGTCATCGATGCTGCCTTGGGATAGTTGCAAATATTCGTTAATGGGTTGTTCCAAACTATTAACTATTTGCTCTAGCGCATTAGCTCTTTCAACGTCACTAAAATTTCTAATCTGCGCTATAATGAGATTGGAGGACATCTTCAGAGCATTAAAGTCTAGGTTCTTCTCCAGCACCATTGATATTAATTCTTTCAAAGTGAAGTAGAATATGCTAGTGTATTGATCTACTAGCATAGCAAAGCTCGAATGGACGCTGGGAGTGGCCGCAATATCGGTGAGCCTCCTTTTCGGAATAACTATAGAGGATGTCGCCACAGTCGTTGCTTCAACAGATGGCGCGACAAAGGAAGAGACACCAACAATAGTTGAAGTTGCTGGCATGCTCGACGAAGGAGGCACGGACGAGATGGTGGGTTCATCCTCCTCTGATGTTATCTGAACTGACACTGGCGGGATGACACCCGAGAATATTGCGGATGAAAGATTGGCAGCTTCAAAGCATGCTTCTTCGACGTCGGACACCGCCGTTTCATTGGCTGGATCCGCAAAAAAGTCAGAAGTTGTGCCAACTCCGCCCTCCCCAAAGATGTCTTCGCCTGAAAATAAGATAAGAGAAAGTTAATATCAATTTGATGTTAATTTTCCTGAAGAAAACGTAAAGACAACATTTATCCATGGCTGATGGTATGTATGTTGCGTCTGCAGCTTGTATAGCTAAATCATTTCTTAATGATGCTAAACAAGCTGTCATACCTGGAGAAGAGGGTGCACCAACTGACGTTTGAGGGTAATCATCCCAGTCGTCACCCAGATCCACTCGAGGCTCATCGGGTGGAATCTCGCCGGAAATACTTACAGACGAAGGAGGGGTTATTCCCATTATTTGTCTGAATAAAGGTATATTGATTCTTAATATGCTCGGTCTCGAAGGCGATCTCGAAGCACTACCAGTAAAAGTGGTAGCAGTAGCGATCGCGAGCAAAGAATCTCCAGCACTGTCAGCCAGAACTGTGGAGGTTCCCTCTCTAAAAGGCGAAGGACCTCTGATCAAAGAATTACTCCCAACAGGGGAAACAATAGGCTCACTCCTAGAGGCCCCCTTGGTGGAAGTCTTTTTAGGACCTCCGGTAGTCAGCTTCTTCTTGCGGGGGGAAGGCTCTTTCAGAGTGGAAGCCTTTCGCTTATTGGAGATAACAAGAGGCTCTGCCGGCGGAGCTATTACGCCTCTCGGTATTATCAACAAGAAATTGTCTGCACCGGTAGTGTATTCACCTTTATCAGAGGAGACGGATGGGATCTTCTCTCTTCCAGTGGACTTATGGGAGGGCATCCTGAAACTTCCATACACATCAAAATCACGATGGAAGGTATTGATGGACGCATAAAACTGCGCGTACGAGTGAAGAATGCACAACTCCGTGGAGAGAGAAGTTACGGGCACAGCAAAGATCGCACCAGTACAACCCATGATGAAATACCGCCATCCTCTGGCTCCATCAATAAGTCCACCTTTGAACTTGAAGCTGGTGATAGGGTTTCCCACGTGCAACTGGTCGTACCCAAATTGCCTGGCGAAATGGCTGGGCAGATAAGGCTCCAAGTAGCAGTGGTCCTCACTTCTGTACAGCAGGTGGGAAGGTCTAATACAGACCAACCAGTAAAAGGCTTCAGGAGAAAGAATAGTCTTCCCCTGACCTGCATCCTGAAGTTTCGTCCCCTATTGATTGATATATACGGGGGGGGGGGGGGACGGTACATAAGAGCTTCCAACCATGGGCAAAATTTAATGCTCGCCGACAATCTATGACGCTAGTCACATTTCAAAGGAAATTCTTGTAATTCAACAAGAAGTTATTTCCCGAACCGCTGGCAGAGCCGGGAGACATCACTCTGGTGTTGTGAAGGATTAACCTTCCCATCAGATATAGGAATGGTAATTCCACTCTGGGATATCCTTCACCCTGTGTATCATCTGCAAGCAGCCCATCAGTAATAGCCCTCAGGCCATCTTGTACTCTATACACCATGGCAGGAAGCAGGTCCAATCTTGCTCCAAATACCAAATGCACTGCGGGCCATATAATGTTGCGATAAATGCGATCCGCAGATGCGATGCCATGCACTACCCATCGGTGTAGCCAGACAGAGAGGAAGCTAGCCAGTTGAGCTTCTCTTGACAGAGGCTTGCGACAATGCCTTATATAACTGAAGGCTTTAGTGCCTGTAGGATAACCCCCTATCTCCTCATCGAGAACATAATCTAAAGCTCCTGCATCTTCAATGAGATCATCGACCGTATTGGCACTAAGCATACTCAGAAGATTCGAAGGCTTATCTCTGCTATCTACAACCTTGTCTGACTTAGCATTTCTGGCCTGATGGAAGAAGAGGTAGGATACCCATTTATTGATATGGGACAAATCAGAGGGCTCTTTGTAGAAGGTGGTGCAGGCAAGATAGTGGCTCATCAGCTCCTAGTACACTGCCACTGTTCGAGGGTTTGTATCCCTCAGCTCCCTGTTTGTGGGAACGTTCTCTTCATAAGGAGTGTCTCCCATTGACAGCTTTGAGATATCTGCCATCTCATGAAGTGCTAAGCCCAACTCACCTAGTAGAGTGGCGAAAGTCCCAGTAAGCGAGTTGTATCGCTCCATCAAAGCTAAGAACAAGTTGGGGTTGACAGGCAGCCCAACACTAGTACCACTTACAGCCGCAAACAAGCCAATACTCTCCAGCTCCATCTGGAAGTGCTTCAGGGCCCAGGCAGTTAAACTGGTCCATCGAAGATTCTGGGGGCTAAGCCATCCACTGGTGCGAGGGTTAACCTTGGGGTACACTCCTCCCTGTCCTATAAAGTCATTGCAGAAAGTTGATATTTGAATCGGCTGGATCAGTGAAGTGTCTTCACTCGGGACGCTGCCCGGCAGTAATCCCCTGAAAGGCATAACAGGGCCTGAAGGACTGCTCACAAAGGCTCCTCGGTTCAATCCTTTCTTGTATGAGATCTTCTCTGGCCGCCCATGAAGGTCTGGAGTCAGAGTCTATACCATCTTCTTGGGATGTGTGGCATGGAAGAACGCTAAGATAGGGTAATCTTTAGGCATCCTTGGCAGATACATGACCGTTCCCTCAGCAGAAAATACCCAATCTTCCTTCTTGGGCTTAGTCTGGGATTGTTTATCGATAACATCCCCAAATAAGAAACCTGGTTTCTTATATTCAGTACCGTCTATATACGTCAGGGGCTCCCCACTGATCATACTCAGCAACATTCGTTCTCCTTGGGATGAAATCAGAGTTCCCCTTTCTTGAGGATACTCAGTTCCAGAGATGGGGAATGTCACATGGGACAAGTTCTCTAGATAATTGGAATTCAACATCCCAGCAGCAGAGCCCACCACTTCAGCCAAAGGAGGGATCTGTAGATCCACTACAAAAAAGCAAGAAAATAAGTCAGTTTTACGCTAGACGCTACACTCTTGCAGTATACGCCAAAACCTAATAGTCTGAGCTTTTACGCCAGACTGCAAAAACTTGAGTCTTACGCTGGAATCTATTTTGTAGTGCGTAAAACTCAAGGTTGGCAGTATATGCCAAAATCTAACAGTCTGAGTCTTTACGCCAGACTGTCAAAATTTGAGTTTTTATGCTGGAATTTACATCCAGCGCGTAAAACTCAAAATTTGAAGTATACGCCAAATTTTGACAGTCTGAGTTTTTACGCCAGACTGCGAAAATATAGAGTTTTTACGCTGACACATTAGAAATATGGGCGTATTGTTGCGCATACACGTACAACGTGTGCGGAAGGTTCTATATTCCTCTCAAAATCTTTACCTGTGATGCCCGGAGCATAGCTCGACGGTAGAGCACTTCGTTCCGAATGGGGCTCGCTCAGCCTAATGGGGGTTGCTCGTGCTTGAGCAGAGGAGCGAGATGAGGAAGAGACTTTCTTTCCCTTAGAAACGGAGGCATATTTTGGTGCCATGGCGAAACTCAGAGTTCTCAGAAAATAGACGAAGACGAAGAGATTTTGCAGAAACAGATGAAGAGTTTTTCTCTCAAGACCTTGGGCTATTTATAGAGTTCAGATAACTCTTCGAATCCCTAACCAAATCTAATTTTTAATAGTCAGTTATGATTTGGGACCACGTCAGCCTATCATTTGAAAAAAAGACGGACAGTCATACTGTATAACGGATCCAGATTTTACGCGCAGAGTAAGGATCTATGATTTTACGCTCAGAGGCTACAAATCTATGATTTTACGCTCAGAGGCTACAAATCTACGATTTTACGCTCAGAAGCTTTTACGCTCAGAGGCTACAAATCTACGATTTTACGCTCAGAAGCTTTTACGCCCAGAGGCTACAAATCTACGGTTTTACGCTCAGAAGCTTTTACGCTCAGAGGCTATAAATCTACGATTTTACGCACATAAGCTACAGATCTATAATTTTACGCTCAGAAGCTAACAGAGGCTACGGATCTATGACTTCTCGCATATCTTAAAGTTATGCAGGACAGAGTATGCGTATATCTTGACAATTTGGGCCTTATACTCGAGAAGGCCAATTACAAGGTTTTATGCAGAAAATACTCCTTTTTGGCTATAAAATATTCCAAGTGTCTGAAACACACAGATGTCGGCATCGAAGATGACTCTTCTTCTTGGGCCATTGGAAGTTCATTCGAAGTCTAGCCAGAACCCTTTACATCTAAGTTCAAGTATGGCGTGTTCGGCAGATATTTTCTTGCCCTATTTCGAGGAACTTTCGTGAAACCATCCTTGAAGATAAGGTTCTGAACAGAAATTCTTCATATCAGAGAAGTGACAGTTCAGAATTCCATGCGACTTCTCGTCCAAAAACAACATGACAGTTGATCTTCAAGACAACTTAATGCAAAAGAGCTTTTTACGCATCTTCCGTTACGCGTAAAAGTCGGGACGTGACCGGATAAATGTTTATCAGAGTCAGCGTAAAATTTCTCAGACGTGTCGAAGCTGCACATTATCAGACTTCCTCACAGCAAATATGGCAAATCAGCAATACATAAAAGAAGACAAGTCTATTAATCATGATTACATATGATAAAATCCAGTTTACAAAGAATTTTTCATTTTTATGATTACATATGATGGAAATCCTTTTTTACAAAGGATTATTCATTAACATTCAAGATCACGATGGGAATCTATTACGCCGGGTTCTCATTTGATGGAGATCTTTTTCTTCTTCTACGGCACTTCATCGGCTTTTGCGGCCGATGAACAAGAAAATGGTTAATGGCAGGAGGATACAGAACTGGGTTTGTGTAAATTATTCAAGCCCGCCCTCCATACGCCGTGGCGGCCATGCCCTAGAATTGTGTTAGGGATTCAGACCCAACACAATACTGGAAGACAGGGCCAAACTGCCTACCTACGTCCAGCTTCATAATAGAAGAAAATACAGCTAGGAAGCTGTGTGGTCCGATGAGACCCTTCCTATCTCCTGGACGAATCGTCATATAAAATTGCTGATTATCCCGAGCAAAGGAAGCTATGATATCCTTCCATAATCCATCGTTGCAGAGGACATTTGCTCGAAGATGCCTCCTTTTACGGCTCCTTATATGCTGGAAGAGCATAATCTTCTTCTTCCTCAGGTCAACCCGATGAATCTCGACAACCATCTTTTTGGTGAAGGAAGTATGGAAAAATAGGTTCACTCGCTTGCCTTTATATAGGCAGAAGAGAACATACCCAATCCCAATAACTTCCTAAATATCTTCAAAAAATCAGCCTCGCAGAACGAGTCAAATTTGACCGTTTCATGCTTCATTCAAAGTATTTCAAATTACGAGGAATTTGAAAACTTTGAAGGGGGTCTTGTAGAAGCATGAAAATACGTTGGAGAATTATACGCGTAAAAACCCCTAACATGCATGAAGCCCGCATAAAACAGAGCTCCAACGCTGTGTGGCATAAAATATGACTTCAAAGCTATGGGCGTACAACAGAGCTTCAACGCTATTTAGCGTAAAATATGAATTCAGAACAGCCCGCGTAAGGCAGCACTTCCAGGCTGTTTTGGCGTAAAAAGTTGCTACACCTCCCATCGGCGTAAAATACGTTTATTTTTAATGTAACGTAAAGTCATACGAGGAACTCTTCGTATTCCTCGAATGAATCTTTCAGACACAACAGCGAACCTGACTCCTGATAAAAGTACTGCACGACGATCGAGAGGACGGCTGTAATGATGATTCTGTACAGAGACCCAGATTGTCGTTTAGTGACATATCCTTGATACAAGTCATTTTTACGCATTCAAGGAATACGCTGTCTATTCTACACAGGTAGAGATGAGTATTTACGCTCAAGATGAGATGAAATCAGATGCCACGTCAAAAGTTGTTCTTCGTACAGAACTCGAAGCATATCTCTGTAGTTAATGCACGAGATGGGGACAGAACTCTGCATTTAATGCACGAGATTTTGTTCTATTTTTAATGACTGAAGGAGCTAAAACTAGGGCTAATATGCTCACATCACCATCCTGGCATTTTACGCCAACCAGGCTATTTTCAACTATAGGAGCACGCCATATGCTATCTCCTCGAAATACGCCAACCAGGCTATTTTCAAACTATAGGAGCACATCGTATGCTATCTCCTCGAAATACGCCAACTCAGGCTATATTTGCAAAGGCACGTGATAAGGCTATTTGGCCCAGAATACGCTCAAGACCTCAGTCAAGAAAGATAATTGACTATTTCTACGCTGGTTACCATTTATGCAGCATCAAGCTTTACGCAGAATTTGGCTTTTACGCCAACGAGACAATTATTTGGCTTTTACGCCAACAAGACAGCTATTTGGCTTTTACGCCAATAAGACAGCTATTTGGCTTTTATTCCAACAAGACAGCTATTTGGCTTTTACGCCAACAAGATAGCTATTTGGCTTTTATCCCAACAAGACAGCTATTTGGCTTTTACACCAACAAGATAGCTATTTGGCTTTTATGCCAACAAGACAACTATTTGGCTTTTACGCCAACAAGACAGTCATTTGGCTTTCATGCCAACCATCTCTACGCGAGGGGCAGTTACCTACGTGGCTTGCATGTCGTGATCTTCGAGAGGCAGTTATACGCGTTACCGCATATAACTGCGGATTCGAAAGATCATTCAGACGCGTCACATGCGGATTCGAAAGATCATTCAGACGTGGGTAGCAGTTATTATAACCGCTGCATAAAGAGTGCAACTCTCTCCACAGTTTGGCTTCTACGCCGACTGGACAATTACTGTGACTGAACTCTATAAATAGAGACTCCTAGTCACAGAGTAAAAGGGGTCAAGGTCGGAAAAGAGGAGATCAAGATCAAAGATCGAATCAAAAGAAAGAGAGAGCATAGAAAGAGTGTGTTGGTTGACTGTTCAATCCCACTTGCAATCTTTGAAGCTTCTTCTTCTTCTATAATACTTATTCATCATCGTGTGGTCCAAGGGACAAAGTGATCGACCATAAATCAGACTCCTATAGCAATATTTTTCCAGAATCATTTTTATTGTACTTAACATCCTCGTATAGGATTAATTGTACTCTTTTTCTTGTTTGTAAACAAAGAAAGGGTTTCGTATAAACCTAATTTTATTCTTTTGTTTATCATCAAACACAGGGTGCAGGTAGGAGATCTGGAACAGCAACACAGTGATAGCAAGAAGTGAGTACCTGTAGGCAAATATTCATGCATTAGGTAGTAGCAGCTGCTGCATATGATCAAGTAGCAGTAAGTGCAGCAGGAAGGAAAAAGTAAATCCAGGTAACAGTAAGTCAAGTGAGGCCTTGGTGTATTAATCTAGTCACGACTTTTAAGTGTCTCGTTAAGGTAATGTCTAGAGTCTTGTGTTAGTTAAGGTAGTAATATTAGTTCGATCTCTCTCTCTCTCTCTCTCTCACAAATGTACATGACACTGACACAGATACGACACACACATATTGTGACACAGACATGACACAGACTGTCAAAAAGGGTGTAAAATTTGACAACAAAAATGACTTAAGTCTTCGTAGTAATTTGATTTATAGGACACAGACTGTCACAGAGGGAATTGTATATCATGTTAGAGCAGTTCTTATCTTCCTCCAGATAATCACACTGTATTTAACGATGAGTATATATGCTAGGACTAGGAGTATCAGTGCATGTACTGTATTTAACTATGAGTATATACTTGAACGGTGTCTATTCATTTTTGCAGAAGTATCTAGAAATTGATATGAATTACTATATGCGTCATCATTCATGGATGTACAACCGTCATCCTGATGACATGTATGCGGGATAAATTTATTGAGGGTGTACAATAGTTCCTGCAGTTCACCAAGGCATTCCCTCAGTACATGGACGGTACCAAAATTATTTGTCCGTGTGTGAGATGTCATAACTTGAAATATCATCCAAAAGTGGAAGTCACATATCATTTGTACTCGAAGGATTTCACGCCGAATTACTATCAGTGGACCATGCACGGAGAACTTGTGTCTTTAGCATCGGAGTCCGAGCATTATGTAGAGCCGTATATGGATGTCCATGACCACGCTACTTACGACGACGGGTGGGTGAACATGATTTTTGATGCGATCGGGGCTAGTTTCGATCCGGACAATCATGATGCAGCTGAAGAGGCACCGAATACCGATGCTGTGAAGTTCATAGAGTTGCTAGAGAATGCAAGGACTCCATTATATCCTGGTTGTGAAGATCATTCACCATTGGAGGTGGTTACAAGATTATTGAGCATCAAGTCCAATTTTAACATGTAGCAAGAATGCTATAACCGACTGATGGATTTGATTATAGAGATCTTACCAGAGGATGCAAAGTTGCCTAAAGACTTCTACCGATCTAAGAGGATGATAAGATCGCTCTGGATGGGATACAAAAAAAATTGATGCATGTTGCACCGGGTGCATATTGTACTACAAAGATGACAATGATGAAGATGCGTGCAGATTCTGTGGTACCAATCGCTACAAGACTACTGAAAGAGAAAAGTCTATCGGTGCAAAGAAGCCTAGCGATTCTATGCACTACTTGCCTTTGACGCCATGATTGCGGAGGTTGTTTATAGTGAAGGAGACTGCAGAAAATATGAGTTGGCACAGGCGGAAATAGATTGAAGGAGTATTGGATCATCCATCCGATGGAGAAGCATGGAAGCACTTTGATCGAGAGTATCCAAATTTTGCTTCGGATTCGCGTAATGTCAGTGGGGCTCTCCTTTGACGGTTTTACCCCATTCGGACTTTCGGGCTCCCAGTATTCGTGTATAAGCTACTATTATGCTACTAATTAGCGGTTGTTTCGTTATTTTTTAGCACATATAATGATGAGCTGAGGGCGGTTAGACCCTACATAACAGACAAAGAAATAGAACAAGAAATGAGACGCCATTTTTTTCTTGGTTGGGCGCATATATAAGGAGCTTGGTAATTACTTTTTCTGTATGCACTTGCACAATAAATAACTTACTATCGCTACTTTGGTATTTAGGTCGATCGTCTAATAACACCCAAGACTGAATCTATTAGAACTCTAGCCAAGGGACTAATTACTGCCGTCAAAATATGGCTAAGTTTCTATGTGAATGGGTTTAGGTTCAAGTCAATAAATGGTCCGATCAGAGACAGCTTTCTGGATCTTGATTCCATAAAAACCGTTGTTTGTGTATCAAATCTTTGAACTACAAAGACGTCGATCCAGGCAATAATTTCTTTGGTATCTTACGAGAGATTGTGGAGTTGACATATAATTATGGAACAAAACCTGCTAAGATCGTGCTATTCAAGTGTGAATGGTTCAATCCGATTCAAGATCAAGGTTAGAAAATTGACAAGCATGGTCTTGTGGACATAAACTACAAGCGTAGATATCAAGGCTACGAACCATTTGTCCTATCAAGTCAGGCTCAGCTTCTGTACTTCACAACTTATCCTAGACGGGGGACAGCGAGGTCGGATTGGTGGGCAGTATGCAAGACTAAAGCTAGAAATACCTTTGACGTTGACGAAAAAGCTTATTAGGAGGACGAGCTACCTCTTGTAACAAATATTGTAGATATGGAAACGAAAGTTACTCATTACACGACTAATAATGTAGAAGATATAAAATTATCCGAAAAGGAAGACGAAGATGAAGACAAAGTAGATGAAAGTGAATATGAGGAGGAAGAGAAAGAGAAGGACGAGGAAGGCGAACAAGATGAATTTTCTGAAGATGATTGAAAATAAAATATTTTGCCTGTAGAATGTACTATATTTTGACTATATAATGTACTATTTTGACGAAGATATGTATTATATTTTGACTGTAGAATGTACTGTCTATTTAGACTTGTGACACCACTAGTTATTTACTATGCAATTCTATGAATGCTGTGAGATATGCATAACATTTTGACTGTAGCATGTACTATATATTTGTTTATTTCTTTATTCATTATATGTTGTTATCAGGTATGACAGGACGACGCAGAGGGTTCGATAGGTCCCGAGGTAGACGGAGTGCTCCTCCGATACTGCCTACTGTTGGTTCTAGATCCTCGTCGCCTAGTACTCCAGTATATCGACCAATAACATATACGACAGCGACGATGTTACATGGCATCACTTCTGGGACGAGTAGTTCCTGGCCTGATAGTACTCTCTCATCCAGTATTCCTCCTGCTGATGAAACCATGGAGACAGATGAGCATATGGAGGAGGTCAAGCCGACGTCATCCCAGCATCAGCTAGATCCTCCATGCTCACCTCCGGAGGAGACGAGGACAGAGATTTGGGTCGACGGTACAAAGTAAGTCAATTAGATGGTTTAGCATCATATATATCGTATATTTTTTTATTCATCATATATTATCTTTTTCGATAAAAATAATTATCTTTGTATAGATATCGTCCCTCGTCGGTACAGATACGCATGTGCCTCTTTCTGAGGAACAACTATGGTGGCCCTTGGATCAACTACTCTGAAGCTCCGGAGGAGAGAAAGGCGTTCTAGTTTGCGCACTTCAAGGTAAAAGTATATTATATAAATCATCTAATTTATGCATATTATATAACTTACTAAATTACTTATTGTAACAAACGTATTTCTATCCTCCGTACCGAGCCGAGTTGATCGAGCAGATATTTTCTGCCGTTGTCGCCAAGCTGATCCGTGATGCTCTGGATGACCAGAAGGCTCTTGATCGCGTTAGAAAACCGATCCAAGGTTGGATCATGCCTGAGCAGTGGACTGCGATGAGGTTTAGATTCGACGATCCGAGATACAAGAAAAGGTCTGAGAAGGCCAAGGCGGCTAGGCAGAAGGCAGCAAAGTGGTGTGGTGGCTCAATTTCGATGACAAAATATTTTCGTCATTTGGTATGTTTTTTATTTTAGATATATTATTTTAACGCAAGTACGATAAAATAGTAGTAGGTAAAATTTTTAATTTTAGTACTAAATAATATTTTTTTAACAGGTACAGAGGGGTGAGGATGCAAACATGGTGACCGTCTTCCTGGCCACCCATCGAAAGGGCGAGAATCTTATTGATGACAAGGCCTCGTAGACCTGTGTAATTATTACTTTACTTTGTGTTAATTTTAATATAACTTAGGCAATTATCGAGTATCCAAACTTTTCTAGGCCGAGTATCTTAGGCTGCGTGAGCGGACGACTGTTAATGCACCTACAACGGGAGAGGCTGGTACTTCCTCGCAGCCCTCTCCAGCTCCGTAGGCGGACGAGCTGTGGGTGACCGCCGCTGGTGGTCTCCAGAGGGGTACGTACTATGGTACGGGATCCTATGGCACCCTGGTTGTGACACAGTCATCTAGGGCCTCCCTGGCAAGTATGCATTCCCTACAGCCCTCGCAGTCGTCGGCTCGAGTCCAGGAGACCGTTGACCATCAGATTGCGTGTCTCCGTAACGAGTTACTGCGAAGGATGGAGAAGCAGCCCATGTCCCAACCGCAGGCGGACGATGCGACGCTCATCGTACGATTTGATATGCTCGAGCGCAGCATCATGGAGCTCCGGGATATGACAGCTGATCTTAGAGCGTTGACAGAGCACAGCGTAACGGAGCTGTAGGTACAATTGTCCATGGGTGAGAGGAAGACGATGATGCAGGATTTAATGGTTCATAGCAATACGAGGCTGTTATCTACCATGGATTCGTACAACCATCGACTAGCAGAGTTGGAGCAGATACGTCCTCCTGGTGCGCCTTCATCGACACAGACTTCACCGACGTCACTGCCTTCTCCATCGACATCGGTGTCAATTTCACGGGAGCAATATGATCTGTTCTTATCCATGATGCATGCCGGTGGTCATCCTCCTACAAATCCGTAGTAGTCCTAGTTAGGACCGTTTATTCATTGTTTGTGTTTCAGACCTATGGTATTTTGTCATTTATGAATATTCTTTATTTTTGAGGCATTCATACATTATTTCTTGTATTATTTAGGATGAGGCTTTCAGACTCAGTTGTGTAAATTTTTGTTGTATTTTTTACGATAAGATTTTGTCCTTACTCGGCTTGTAATCTCAATATTTTATTTTCTTTAAATTTTACTATATTATTCATATTAAATGTATGTTAATTTATCGGTGTTGAGTGTTCAACCGAAGGGGGTCGGCGAACACAGCAAATTCAACGGTGGGTTGCCCCAGGTCTATTTGTATAAATTATGAATTCATAAACTACAGGAAGAATGGTTTGAAAATAATTCAATATTCATATTTTTTATTTTTTCACTGTATCTTTAGTGATATTTTTAGCGACATTTAGCGACGTTTACTCACGTCGCTAATTGCGTCGCTGAATACGTCGCTGAATACGTCGCTATATACGTCGCTATCCCCGTCACTATACACGTCGCTAAACACGTCGCTACCCGTCGCAAATTGCTGATATGGCAGTATTGCCAGGTCAATATAACGTCGCTAAATGAGTCACACAACGTCGCTAAAAAAAATTTAGTGACATATAGCGACAAACTAAACGTCGCTAATTTAGCAATGTTGCGTCGCTACACGTCGCTAATATAGCGACACATTTACGTCGTTGAAAAATGTCAGAATAACGACATTTTGTGACATTTTTTCGGTCAGCGACTTCAACGTAACGCCGCTACATACGTTGCTAAAATTATTTAGCGACGTTTCGAGACGTCGCTAATTTGACTTATTCTGGTAGTGAGTGACCAAACCAAAAAAAAATGTCCTTGAGTAGTTTAAACTTAACTTCTCTAGGAAAATAACCCACATGGCATCGGCACCCAAATGGGCCACAGCATAGCTTTATATTAAGATATCCACTTGGAGTGTTTTTAAATGCAGGACTATGTTTCTAGTGCCTAAGGAAAAACTATGACATATAGCTCACCTCCATGGTGGAGTCATGCAGGATTAGCAGGTCATTGCAGACGATGCCGGCCTGTTAAGACTGACATCTGTCTCTGCGCTGCCGCTGAAAGCAACGTGAGCTGGCAGTCTTCGCGGAAGTCGACGGCTTGGAGGTAGAGGGAGGGAGGGCGATGAAGCCCGGGAAGCGATTCGGGGGAGGAAGGGAGATGGAGCAGTGGGTGAGGCGGAGGGAGGTTAGAGAGAGGAAGGAGAAGACGGAGTAGAGGAGGGGGTAGTTATCGCGATTGAGGCCAAAGAAGGAGAAAGAGAGGGAAGCGAGGGCTTGGGATGTAGTGGTGCAGCGACGGGAGAGGGAGAGGAGCCAGCAGTCGTGGGATTGGGTGTTGTAGAGGGAGAAGAGGCGGATGGGGGAGGAGTGGTGGAGGAGGAGGACGTGGTCGATGGCGGTGGGGGGGGGGGGCGAGGGGAGGGGTGTGGGAATGCCATCGAGCACTAGCTCGGGATGGTGTGCCAGCGGTGGCGCAACGAGCGGGAGAGCGCATTGGTGCGGACTGCGTCGCGTATGGGGACGCGGGCGAGGATCTCGTCAATGAAATTGGATGGAAGATCGAGCAGAGATGACAACGACGTCGGCATCCGAATTTTTGGTGAGGGAGAAGGCGATGCCATTTCACACAGCTGAGCCGCCTCAAACCCCGACATCGTTGGAACTCACATGTTTCCTTTTCCTTTTTCCCAAGGTGTTAATTGGCCGGGCGGCCCGAAACTCGGTCCGGGCTGGGTCGGCTCAAACCCGGTCAACGGGCTGGTCCGGCCTGGCCCTCTATTATATCTGATTCAGACTGGATTCAGTCTGCATGATGGAAGGCTCCGCTCGGACTGACCAGGTCCAAAATTTGGTCCGAACCGGATCCTGCTCCCAAATCTGGTCGACCCGGTCAGGTCCGGCCCATATCCTATTCGAATTTGCACTAAATTGGGATTATCATCACTCTGATCCGAACTGGGCCGACCCGTCTCCTCCTCAAACTAATTCTAGACCTGCCTTGTCCAATTACCGATACACACCCTGATCATTTTCTATTCTATTTTCTTTTTCATACAAGTCTCTTGAATCCACGTTATCTCTACTATTATAATGCGGCTTGAAAATGGCTCAAAAGTGAGTTATCCAAGCCGTATGTATATCATTCATTTAAATAAATTTAAGAAGAGGATAACAAATAACTACTTGAATACTCCATTAATTATTTAAAAAAAGCTTAACTAAGTATTTAACTATCTAATATATTTATAACTAAAACCTCTAACTCAATTGGCTAAGGAATGAGGCATTTTTCTTTTTTGCTTGAACTCAATTCCTACAAATGACATTTCTATAATAAATTCATATTTAATTTTTTTTTCAACATTTTTTTTACGCACGTGTAATGCACATGCACATTACTAGTAGGCATTTTTTTTCGTTGCTTGAGTTCAATTCCTAGAAATGACAATTTTTATAATAAATTCATATTTAATTTTTTTATTTAACATTTTTTTTTACACATTTGAATTTTTTTTCGTACGTTCACAATAGTAGTATATCGGATTCCGGCTGGATTCAGTATGCAGGCTCGAAGGTTCGGTCCGGACTGACTTGGTCCAAAATTCGGTCTGAATCAGATCATGCTCCCAAACCTGATCGACCTGGTCCGGCCCACAGCCTATTCGAATTCGAACTGAATTTGGATTATCATCACTTTGATTTGGACTGATCCGACCCGTCTTCTTCTCTGACTAAGCCCGGCACGATACACACCTGATCCTTTTCTATTAGATTTCCTTTTTCATACAAGTCTCTTGAATCCACGTTGAGAAAAATGTGCCAGAGTTTCTTTGTTGAGAAAACTTGTAAGAAATTCTTAATATACCTCACCTAGTTTATGTTATGAGGTGCTCTAAGATCTCAACGCTGATTCATTCTTGTTGTCATTGAAATACCGTTTCTTAATATTTTAATTATTTCCTTATTGTTATTTATTTCGAAAATATCTTTCCCAATACCTTGGCAATTTTCTACTAATTATGGGATTTTCAAGTTATTTCGTTATTCAGATCAAGTAATATTTATTATACTTTAGAGATTGAAGTCAACAGAAATAACACCTCCATTGTCGTCCAGCCCGGTTAGGATATCTGGCTTTTACCCAGGCGACCCGGGTTCAAATCCCGGCATTGGAACTTTTTTTAATCATGTAGCTAAAAAAATTTAATATTCATCTTAGCGTCACAAATAATTAAACTATTAACACAAACCTGTGGTTACTGTTTGCCCAAAGTGATCAACCCATTAATTTTTTTCATCCACCCAAAATAGTCTACTTAAAGATTATCATTCATTTATTTTAGGAGTTTTTAATATTAACTCATGTTAGATCTTGTTTCATAAGTCGAGAGCACCTTCCTGAAAGTATTGTTATTGAATTTATTTTATTTTTTGTCAAAGAAAAAAAAAACACTTTCAAGAAAATATTCTCAACTAATGAAACAATATAGAATATTATTAATATCCTTCATCTAACATGAAATAATATCAAAAATTCTTTTATATTAAAGATACACTTCCATTTGTATTAAACATTTCATCTTTCCAGGAAGCACAAATGTCCAACACATTTCTGTTTGGATTAAGGATGATCTAACACTGCAATTGATGTAAAATATAAGAAGAAAATCAAATGTGTTTCTTCTCGCCATATAATAGGGAAATATTAGACAAACAAGTGTTCTAAAAATTGGAATTTGTTGGAAGTTGTTCGGTATACTCTCGGGTATGCTGCCTTTCAGCAATGTCTGAAATTTGATAAACAGAAATATTTAGCCAGCCGCTGCCGCGACGATGACAACAGCCACAGCGACACAATCTCTTCTCTCTCTCAACTTCGTATATCCTGAATCGGAGGCACGAAAATACTATTTATAGAGAAGAGTGAAAACCCTCATCCTAATTTTGTCCGCCGGCAAATATGGAAAGATAACAATCCATCAAAACTAAATTCTAAAAGATTGGGATTGATTTAAATTAAATTTATCTGCCAAAACTGTCTGAATCATGCAATCTGTAAAATATCCATGCAATCTACACAGCTCGTGCATAAGCGCTCGGCAGCACATGCACGCATACGCACATAGCCGCATGGTCGCACATAGCCGCTTATGCCCCGCATATGCGCAAAGTCGTGCATGCACACACGTAGGAACTCGTGCAGCAACTCGCGCATGCGTACATGTGAAGTATGTCATCAAAGCGCCATTCGCCCTTCGTCTGAGCAACTCCTACAAGGATTAGTTCCTATGAAAATTTTCCAAAGAGTGACCAAAAAAAAAAAAAAAATCCTTGAGTAGTTTAAACTTAATCCACATGGCACCGACACCCAAATGGGCTACATCATGCTATATATTAAGATATCCAATTGGAGTATTTTCCAATGTAGGACTATGTTTCTAGTACCTAAGGAAAAACTACAACATATAGCTCACCTCCATGGTGGAGTCATGCAGGATTAGCAAGTCATTGCAGACGATGCCACCGAAGAGGTCGTCCAGACTGACATCTGTCTCTGCGCCGCCGCCGAGAGCAATGTGAGCTGGCGGTCTTCGCGGAAGTCGACGGCTTGGAGGTAGAGGGAGCGGAGGGCGGTGATGCCCGGGAAGCGGTCCGGGGGAGGAAGGGAGATAAAGCAGTAGGTGAGGCGGAGGGAGGTTAGAGAGAGGAAGGAGAAGACGGAGTGGAGGAGGGGGTAGTCGTCACGGTTGAGGCCAAAGAAGGTGAAGGAGAGGGAAGCGAGGGCTTGGGATGCAGTGGTGCAGCGACGGGAGAGGGAGAGGAGCCAGTGGTCGGGGGATTGGGTGTTATAGAAGGAGAACATGCGGATGGGGGAGGAGTGGTGGAGGAGGAGGACGTGGTCGATAGCGGCGAGGGGGAGAGGGGTGTGGGAATGCCATCTAGCACGAGCTCAGGGATGGTGTGCCAGCGGTGGCGCAACGAGCGGGAGAGCGCACTGGTGCGGATTGCGTCACGGATGGGGACGCAAGCGAGGATCTCTTCGATGATGTTGGTAGGAAGATCAAGCAGAGACTGCAACGACGTTGGCATCTGAAATTTGGGTGCGGGAGAAGGCGACGCCATTTCACACAGCCGAGCTGCCTCAATCCCCGACATCGTTGGAACTCACATGTTACTTTTTCCTTTTTCTCAAGGTATTTATTGGCCGGGCGGCCCGAAACTCGGCCTGGGCTAGGTTGGCTCGAACCCGGTCAATGGACCGATCATGCCTGGCCTCGCTAATATATTTGATTCAGACTTGATTCAATATGCATGCTGGAAGGCTCGGCTCGGACTGACCAGGTCCAAAATTTGGTCCGAACCGGATCCTGCTCCCAAATCTGGTCGACCCCGTCAGGTTCGGCCCACAGCCTATTCGAGTTTGCACTAAATTGTGATTATCATCACTCTGATCCGAACTGTCACCCTCACATTTTCATTTGAGGGTAGTTTGGTAATTGACATGGATATTTTAATTTTAGGATTTATTTGTATTTAAATATTGTGCATGCATGATTATTTATTTATTGTATTATTTATTGATTGCTAGTTGTAGATTTATTTTAGACTTTGTGTAGTAGACCTAACCTATTTAATTAGATGCATGAACCAATATTTTAGATTGATTTAGTTTGAGCCCATGAATTAGGCCCATGGATTAGGAGGTTGTATTAATTAGTGAAACCATTAGACTAGAACCTTCCCTCCCTAATTATTTTTTTCATGAGAGGCCCCAAGAGGTAAATAGGATATTTTACATAGCATGGAGAGGGTGTATATGGCCGGCCATAGAGTGAGGAGAGAGAGAGAGAGTGCCTCATTTTATTTCATTCCCAATTCATTTTAGATCTAGTTTTCTCTCTTTCAATTTCCTTCATTCCCTCATCAATTCTCCACCAATTCTTCACAAAAATCCTTCCCTATTCTTTATTCAGGCTTCTACATAAAGGATCTACAAGAAGGAAGTAAGGAGCAAGAAGGAGGAGGTCAAGATCTACAAGAAGATGAACTACTTTCCATTTGAAGACTTTTTATTGGGAATCCATCTCCCAATCAGTACATTTTAGTTTTTCCCTTATAATAGATTCTAAATCTAATATTTAACCATGAGAAACCAACCCACATGGATAGGCTACCCATAGAAATTGATTTTAGGTTCATCGGAGACCTACGGTGGAAGTTATGTACAATTTTGTGTCAATTTTGGGGGAATTCCGAGATTGGCACATATCGTGTTTGTCATTTGGTCTAATAGATCAAATTGACATATGATTATTTATTTGTGACTAGTTTCGTATCCACAATTGGGTACGTGTAGGCCGTATCTCGTCAATTTGACGAAACAGGTTGATTTTGGGGGTTTTCCTCCGATACGGGGTCTTGTGCATATCACATTGTGACACGGACATGTAGATACTCTAATTACTATACGTATTGTTTATATTTAGTGTATTAGACTTGCTTGTGTCCTCCGGAATATATTTGGTTGTGTTTTGGAGCCATATCGCAAGCGTATCATAGAGTTAGTGTGATACGGGTGCGGTGCACTCCACTTGTTTGGTGTTTTGCTCTCATTTCTATTTGTGCATGTGTATTTATTTATCTATATATTATTTAGGTAATATATATATGTATATAAAAGTGTATATGATAGTGTATATGTGTGTATATAATAGAGTATATATATATATATATATATATATATATATATATATATATATATATATATATATATATATATATATATATATATATATATATATATATATATATATATATCTGTGTATGTGTGTGTGTGTGTGTGTGTACTTGTATATATGTATGTGTGTGTTTGTATTTAAGTGTGAGAGTATATATATGTATCTATATACATAAGTAGTTGTGATACCTTGATACATATATTTATAGGTGTGTATATGTATACATATATATAGCTAGTTATCTATGTGTGTGTGAGTGTTTATATGTATATACATATGTGTGTGCTTATCTATATAGATATATATAGCAGTGTACATAGATGTGTATAAGTGTTGTGCTATAAGTGTTGTGTTTGTGTTTGTGTGTGTGTGTGTGAGGAGGAGTACTTGAGCAGCACTGTGCAGTTGCACACAGCTTTGTGTGCAGTTGGTCAGCAGCATTGGAACTGCCTTGAGTAGTCGAGGCACAGTAGCCTTCAGTCAAGGTGCAGCTCTTGCACAGACACACTGAATGCAGTTCAACTAGAGGCTCGGACAGCAACAGCAAGGGAACTGAAGGATGTGCAGTATCCTCAGTAGAGCAGCAGCTCGGGCTATGCACTAAGATGTGCAGCAGTAGAAGAGAAGAGCCACAACATTAGCAGGTAGCACAACAAAAACAGGGAGTTCCATGCAAACTCGTGAACTGAGATGTGCATACAGCAAAGGGGGCTCGGGTTTGCACAGCATCTGCGGAAGTATCTGCACTGTGCTGCCTTAACAGTGCAGTTTCAGTCATCTACACTGTGTATCAGTGCAGGTATCAGGGAGTATCCAGTTCAGTTCACTGTGCCCGAGCACAGTATCAGTAGGTTTCAGTATCAGTTTCAAGGTAATTGGTTATAATTAGTATTTCAGTGAGGTTAGTATGTTATTGATTGGTAGTTTACTGTTAAGTTAGTGTAGCTAGATAACTAGTTATATACTTATTTAGTAAACAGTTAGTCTAGTATATATATGCTAATAAGTAGTGTATGTTGATAGTTAACTATATTTAGCTATACATTTCTATGTATGTTGGTATTATAGTTAGTTGCTATATTATATATATATATATATATATATATATATATATATATATATATATATATATATATATATATATATATATATATATATTAGTGTTAGTTTATAGTTAGTATATTAGTTTGGGGTTTTATATATCTATTTGTATTAGTTATATGTTAAGTGTTTTGGTTTACCTTGGACTACCAAGGTATTGGGTCGATACCCAAGGTATTGAGTTTGGGTATCGAGATAGGTGTGATACGCATTGGTGCAAGGCCAAGGTATCCTATTTCATTTGTTTTGTTATAGTGTTATGATTATTGACTTGTATATATATCTAAAATACTATTTTCATATAATGTAAACTTGCGTATCTTAGGATACGACTTTTGAGTGTCCTTTAGTATAATAGCTTTGTTAGTATAGTTTAGTTTCATAGTGTATCGACTTAGTGACTTAGTATTAGACTCTTGCAACCTAAATTTAATCATTTTGACCTAGAAATAGCTTATTGACTTATAATTACATCATATTAACTGATTTTTATTTTTGAACCTTGTATTGATGCAATATACCATATATAAGTCTGTGTGACACCAGCTTGGGCTGTAAACTCCCTCGACCAGATTTCAATATTTTAAAATTATTTTTAGCAATTTAGGATTTATTGTACTATTTTAATTTATTTTGTTTACATATCCTATTAATTTGTGCACATGTCCATCACACAATTAATTAGAGCATTACACAGACTGTTATCCCCAAATAAAGTTCACATACCTCACCTAGACATGCCAGCCTATTATTCTGCACTTTGTGCAACTCACAGATGTGCTGGCAAGAGTGTCGTTTTAGCTGCCTCTAAATAGATTGTAAACACCGTGCGCATTAATTATTAATTAATTAATACGGTGACCCGTATCACCCAGAAACCAGGCCCAACCCCTGCCCAGGCTCACCCCCACCCCCTCAGGGCCCTCCCAAAGCATTTTCTCTCAGTTCTGTGCATTTTAGCATTTTTAGGAATCAGGTATTTTTATCACGATCCGTACCCGGATATTCGGGCACGAGTACGTAGGTACGTCCAGCCTACGCCGCAGTGTCGGCGGTAGTACGCTGTCTAGATCATATTCACAGGTAATTTAAAATCTATCTCATCCACAAGAATAAACAGGCAAGGATAATCACAGAAAATAGGAATGCTAAGATTTCATAAGATAAATTGTGAAAACAACTCCACAGTTTTATTACAGAACCAGAAGATAAATCGGGGACAAACCCGATTACTATGCTGAAAGAAAATACTAGCTAACTGGTTGACTACTTCTCAAAGGTAGTCTCCTGAGTAGGAACCGGCTCCTCAATGGTATCATCTGCTACGTCATATGGGCCATAAAAGGTGGGGGCATAGTCCTCATCATCGTCTAATATTAACGGATCCAGTAAGGAAAGGAGCAAAGTATCAAATGCACAACAAAGATTAAACTAAATATTTATGACAAGTAGGAAAAAACTGACTAAACAACACGATAAGAATATACACAATAAGTAGTAAAATTAACTAAGAGTTAAGCACTAAAAAGAATCAGGAATATAAGTAAAACAAGATTAATTGCCATAAACCAGGGACATGAGTAAAACAGGATTATAATGAGACAAGAAAATATAACTATAATAAGACAAGAAACTATGTGTGTGTAATTATGTATTTAGAATACATAGTTGGCATGTAGGGGCTTATAAGGCTAATCAGGCCGTCATAGACGGCTATCAGACAGGAATAATCGAGATCCGGCTGATGGTACAGTCGTGTACCAACAGTTATTAGTCACGACAAGGGGAAGGGTAAACTACATGCCTCCTAGTATTCTCCCTCCCGACACGAAAAGCAAGACATGAAATCCAATATTCTAACACTACGTGTAAACATCCAATGGTGCTAGTAGAGCAAGGAACTAATTATCATAATATAAAGAATAAACTTGAAGTGCAGGTACTTGCCTGATGTTTGGATCCCACTACGGTTTTGTGTCTCGGGGAAATTTCCAGAAATGACTCCGGATGCTGAAATAAATATTACCATCATGCTCAGAAGATATCAAATAGCTAGAAACGCCTGTCCTTGAGTCCAATTTGGAGACAAGGGCAAAAACGGCAATTTTGGGTCAAAACGGGGTCCGAATGTGGGCCCGCTTTGCACCGAAAAACGTGTCAGGGTCAAAGGTCTCCAAATTTACCAAACTTAGTGTCAACAGGTCAGGAACGATGATACGAACCCAACAGAACTTCCAGAATTGGATTCCGATGAGCCGATCACAAAATCGCCCGTCGAGCGGGGCCTGTGGGGCCCACGACACGCGATTTTGTCAACGTTCTCAGAATTGAACAAAACTTGGGTCACAGGACCAGCGTATCTCTACGAGTCCGATGGCGCAAGTTTTGTTTCAATCCGACGTGTGTACACAAAGTAAAGGCTTGATTCAGGAAGGGCGAATACGGGACGGTGTCCGCGGATACGCGTTGATCCCGGTGTGCACGCACACCCGAATCGACTTCTGCGAAATCTCACACGTCCGTATCAACGACGCGCACGTATCTGTGAAGACCGTGCACGACCAAGTCGTCCCGTTTGGCGGGACGTACCCAGTTTTGGGGTGAATCGGGTCATTATTTTTCCTGTTTTTGGATCGCGGTGTGCGATCACCACAGGACGCGATGCCCCGAGCAGTTTGTCCGGGACCGAGAGGGTCATACAGGCTTCGTAACGCAATTTACGGAATTAAAAATGGGGCAGCAAGAAAAAATTTACACGTACCTGAACAGGGCTCGAGAAATTGGAATTTCTCGTGTCCGTGTCGTGTCCGACACGAGCCGACACAGGAAATTAGGGTTAGGGTTAGGGTTTCTGGAGCTTCTGGCGGCCGGAGGATCGCCGGAGAGGCTGGGGGCGGGCCGAGCTTCGCCGGTGGCGGCTCGCGGAGGCGGTCGGCTACGCGGTGGAGTGCTGGGAGGCGGCGGAGTCGACCGGAGCTGCGGCTCGAGGGGTCTGGGGAGAAGGAGGAGGAAGGAGAAGGGGAGGCCGGGCTGCGGTGGAGTGGGGCTGGGCGCGGTGAGGAGGGGAACGGCGGCGGCGGAGCTAGGGTTCAGGCGGGGGAGCTGGGGATGGCCGGAGTCGAGGGGGTCTGGGGTATTTATAGGGCGGAGAGGGGGTCTGGGTGGCCGGAGATGGCGGAGGGAGAGGGGGACGTGGCGTCGAGGCCGGGCGGAGCGGGGTCGTGGCGTCGAGCGGAGCGGGCGGCGCGGAGGCGACGTGGCCGGAAGAAACGGGCGCCGGCGCGGGGGACAGGGTCGTGGGGGAGGCGGTTGATGCGGGTCTGGTCCGAGCGGGTTCGGGTCTGGTCGACCCGACCCGTCCTGCTAGCATTTGGCGGGCTGGGCTTGGCCCAATGGGCCAGGGCTTGGGCCGGCTGGGCTGATTTAAATAATTAAATTAAATTAATAACTAAATGAATAAATAAATAAATAATTTAGTTAATTAATAATGAGTTTTAGGTGTTTTAAAATAGGTCCGGGGCCCAATAAATTCCAGAAAAATTACCCTAAGTCCAGTTTTTCATTTTACACCCAAAAATATTATTTTCATAATATTTTAATATTATTTATTATCAATAAAAAAAAAATTTAATAATTAAAACCCTGATTTTAGTTACAGAAAAATCCCAGAAAATTGTGTAAAATCCAAATTTAAAATTCTTGCAAAATTAGGGGATTTACAATCTACCCAACTTATAAAAATTTTGTCCTCGAAATTAAAATTGAGCCATAAACTGTTGATCCCTCATGTACATAAGGCAAGTCAATCGCAATCTCCTTGCGATAATTAAACTGCAATCACTTCAAGGTTAAGATGACTACTGTTCCAATCGAAATTCAACCTATGGTTATTACTTCTTACTTCCTCAAATTATCCACAGGAAAATTTTAAATTAAGTCCATATAACATCTTCAAGATTTGCATACGCTTATAAATTTGCCTCACGATTCTAACTATCATAATTTCCTCTAGAAGTGATTCGAGTCCAATAGTATTCCCATTCACAATTGTATGCTTCAACTTTTTAAATTCCATTCACATCCTCAATATTTCAACTAGGTAGTCCAACTATCAAATTTTAATTCTTAATTCAAATCATCAAATTGAAAAATCATTTAAATGTAATCCACCAATGTTCAAGTCTGAAATTCTATATTTTTATCCTCTAAATTCAAATTGATGATTTTACCTTCATTATTCTAAATTTAAATCATGTACCTAAGGTATAAATATTGGGTCCTCAATATCAAGAATTTTGAAGTTCATTAATCCTCGTCATCTTAGTCATTCTTCTAAAATTCTCAAAATTGAATTGGCTTGAACCTCTCCCAATCTAAGCTTTACTCGATCACAATCCAAAAGAAATTCCTCTCGAGTTGACAATGCACTACTACCCAACTTAGAATTTACCCATCTATCACATAAGGCTATATACCTTAAGAAAATATTCCTTAATTTATTTACTCATGTTCTTCAATCTTCGAAACTTCAACGCCGATCATATCATATATGATATGTCCTTAATTTCGAAAGAATAATCCTCAAGTATGTGATCGGCCTATGGGACATATCTAGTATTCTCTGTGTATCAAACTTATACCAAGCACGAGGTTTCGTCTTTCTGAAATAAGGGAAGACGAAGATCAATAATAAAGAGTTCAAGGGAGGGGTAATAGAATAGAAGTGTCGGGATCAAGACGTTTAAAGAAGTTAAATAGGAATTGTCAAAGCAGGTGTAGATTGGATCATATCTTGGTAATTCCTATTCACATGCTCGTATTAATACAGTTATGTAACCGATATAATATGCTCAGACATGTCTAGGGCAAGTATATTTGTCTACTAATCACTACATATCTTAATCCACGTAAAGTATTATTTCGAAAGGCGAATCAAGCGCACTATGGTTGATCAGACCGTAATACACTGATTCTGAAATGTATCATTGTGGGCCTCCCCAATAATACACTTGTCATGAACAAGCTCGATAAAGAGTAAGCTTGCAAAACTAGGCTATAGAATAGCATCATAAGTCAAGTACAGCAAAATTAAGTGCGCTAGATGATGATGAAAGGAGGTACAAATTATTCAAGTTCATAAAACAACACACAATAAGCACAATAACAAAAGACTCTACAATCTCTTTAGTTATCAAATATAAAAGCATACCAGGTTATTAGCAAGTTCAAAATTACTAGGTTGGGGCTGAGGTCACGAACCAATAGGTACGAGCTAAACAATACTAGAAAAGGTATCTACGAATCACTTACGCGCATTAGCTACTCCAAGAGTCTGCGCGTTCTCCACGGTCATCACGTAAGCTTGTCCGCGTCTTTGAGGTGGTGTCCTCTGCTGTTGCTGGCTAGCTGGGAGAGTGCTGCTTGTGGTACCAAGGTGGTCTCGGTTCGAGTGCTGGTAGAGCATCTCGTGGTGATCTTGTAGGAACCTCGTCGCTTGCTGATAGATCCATTACTCTGCATCCAAAATAAACGATAAGGGGCGCACAGGAATCAAGGCAGGATGCAAGTCAAGGAATCAATTCAAATCCGAGATAGATGTCAAGAACGATTCAAGCAAGTGGATGAGATCCTAAACTTATCCTTATCTTATTGCAGGCCTGTTCGGTCCCGAAGTTGAAACCGAACAATTTAGTCGTTGACCTGCATGGGCCACCATAAAAATGTGTCATGACCCGCACCCGGATATTCGGGCACGAGTACGTGGGTACGTCTAGCCTACGCCGCAGTGTCGGCGGTAGTAGGCTGTCTAGATCATATTTACAAGTAATTTAAAATCTATCTCATCCACAAGAATAAACAGGCAAGGATAATCACAGGAAATAGGAATGCTAAGATTTCATAAGATAAATTGTGACAACAACTCCACAATTTTATTACAGAACCAGAAGATAAATCGGGGACAAACCCGATTACTATGCTGAAAGGAAATACTAGCTAACTGGTTGACTACTTCTCAAAGGTAGTCTCCTGAGTAGGAACCGGCTCCTCAATGGTATCATCTGCTATGTCATATGGGCCATAAAAGGTGGGGGCATAGTCCTCATCATTGCCTAATATCAACGGATCTAGTCAGGAAAGGAGCAAAGTACCAAATGCACAACAAAGATTAAACTAAATATTTATGACAAGTAGGAAAAAACTGACTAAACAATACGATAAGAATATACACAATAAGTAGTGAAATTAACTAAGAGTTAAGCACTAAAAAGAATCAGAAATATAAGTAAAATAGGATTAATTGCCATAAACCAGGGACATGAGTAAAACAGGATTATAATGAGACAAGAAAATGTAACTGTAATAAGACAAGAAACTATGTGTGTGTAATTATGTATTTAGAATACATAGTTGGCATGTAGGGGCTTATAAGGCTAATCAGGCCGTCATAGACGGCTATCAGATATGAATAATCGAGATCCGGCTGATGGTACAGTCGTGTACCAACAGCTATTAGTCACGACAGGGGGAAGGGTAAACTACATGCCTCCTAGTATTCTCCCTCCCGACACGAATAGCAAGACATGAAATCCAATATTCTAATACTACGTGTAAACATCCAATGGTGCTAGTAGAGCAAGGAACTAATTATCATAATATAAAGAATAAACTTGAAGTGCAGGTACTTGCCTGATGTTTGGATTCCACTACAATTTTGTGTCTCAGGAAAATTTCTAGAAATAACTCCGGATGCTAAAATAAACATTACCATCATACTTAGAAGATATCAAATAGCTAGAAATGCTTGTCCTTGAGTCCAATTTGGAGACAAGGGCAAAAACGACAATTTTGGGTCAAAACGGGGTCCGCATGTGGGCCCACTTTGCACCGAAAAATGTGTCAGGGTCAAAGGTCTCCAAATTCACCAAACTTAGTGTCAACAGGTCAGGAACGATGATACGAACCCAACGAAACTTTCAGAATTGGATTCCGATGAGCCGATCACAAAATCACCCGTCGAGCGGGGCCTGTGGGGCCCACGACACGCAATTTCGTCAACGTTCTCAGAATCGAACCAAACTTGGGTCACAGGACCAGCGTATCGCTACGAGTCCGATGGCACAAGTTTTGTTTCAATCCGACGTGTGTACACAAAGTTAGGGCTTGATTCGGGAAGGGCAGATACGGGGCGGTGTCCGTGGATACGCGTTGATCCCGGTGTGCACGCACACCCGAATCGACTTCTACAAAATCTCACACGTCCGTATCAACGACGCACACGTATCTGTGAAGACCGCGCGCGACCAAGTCGTCCCGTTTGGCGGGACGTACCCAGTTCCGGGGTGAATTGGGTCATTGTTTTTTCTGTTTTTGGATCGCAACGTACGATCACCACAGGACGCGATGCCCCGAACGGTTTATCCGGGCACCGAGAGGGTCATACAGGCTTCGCAACGCAATTTACGAAATTGAAAACGGGGCAGCGAGGAGAAAGTTACACGTACCTGAACAGGGCTCGAGAAATTAGAATTTCTCGTGTTCGTGTCGTGTCCGACACGAGCCGACACAGGAAATTAGGGTTAGGGTTAGGGTTTTTGGAGCTTCTGGCGGCCGGAGGATCGCCGGAGAGGCTGGGGCGGGCCGAGCTTCACCGGTGGCGGCTCGCGGAGGCGGTCGGCTACGCGGTGGAGTGCTGGGAGGCGGCGGAGTCGACCGGAGCTGCGGCTCGAGGGGTCTGGGGAGAAGGAAGAGGAAGGAGAAGGGGAGGCCGGGCTGTGGTGGAGTTGGGCTGGGCGCGGTGAGGAGGGGAACGGCGGCGGCGGAGCTAGGGTTCAGGCGGGGGAGCTGGGGATGGCCGGAGTCGAGGGGGTCTGGGGTATTTATAGGGCGGAGAGGGGGTCTGGGTGGCCGGAGATGGCGGAGGGAGAGGGGGACGTGGCGTCGAGGCGGGGCGGAGCGGGGTCGTGGCGCCGAGCGGAGCGGGCGGCGCGGAGGCGACGTGGCCGGAAGAAACGGGCGCCGGCGCGGGGGACAGGGTCGTGGGGGAGGCGGTTGATGCAGGTCTGGTCCGAGCGGGTTCGGGTCTGGCCGACCCGACCCGACCCGCTAGCATTTGGCGGGCTGGGCTTGGCCCAATGGGCCAGGGCTTGGGCCGGCTGGGCTGATTTAAATAATTAAATTAAATAAATAACTAAATGAATAAATAAATAAATAATTTAATTAATTAATAATGGTTTTAGGTGTTTTAAAATAGGTTCGGGGCCCAATAAATTCCAGAAAAATTATCCTAAGTCCAGTTTTTCATTTTACACCCAAAAATATTATTTTCATAATATTTTAATATTATATATTATCAATAAGAAAAATATTTAATAATTAAAATCCTGATTTTAATTACAGAAAAATCCCAAAAAATTCCAGAAAATTGTGTAAAATCCAAATTTAAAATTCTTGCAAAATCAAGGGATTTACAATTTTTATCAGACAAATTGCGTAATTACACAATTTTCCAAATACTAGGACCTTTATGCAATTTATGAAATTATAGGAGTTTTTCTGTAAATTTCCAGTGTGAAGTGTCAACCCCTCATTGGCCGGTGAACCTACACCGTACATGTGGCAATGGGTCCCACCCAAAATATCAGGATAAATATCCTAAGATATTTATTAAATTAAATACCTAAAATATCCCTAGCTTTTAAACTAATTGTAATTAAACCTAAAACCCTAACCCTATAAATACAGCCACCCCATTCCCGAACCCCACACCACCTCCCTCCGGCCATCACCTCTGCCGAACCCCTGCCCTCAGCCTCGCCACCCCCCCAGCTCCCTTCCGGCCAACCGCAACCCTCCCTGGCCACCGTTGGCGCCGCCTAGAGCTCCCACAGCAGCCAACACCCCACCAACACCAACAGCCCAACTCCTCCCCCGACCTCCCCCAGTGTCGCCTCCGGCCGTCGTGTACCACCGCCACCACCCCCAACCGCTCCGCCCTGACCCCCTCCGTCGAACCACCACCGTCCCGTCCCCCCACGACCACCACAGCCCCTACCATTACCCCCGCACCACCACCACCACTGATCTCCCCCGACCACAGCAACCAGCCACCCCGACCGCCTCCATCTCCCCCTCCGGCCACCCCTGATCTCCGCCACCACCACCGGACTCTTCGCCGACGTTCCCTCCGTCGACCCAACCACCTGCACCGCCGCCTCCGCCACCGCCTGCGCCGCTGCAGCCGGTGCAAGCTGCCGCTGCTGCTGTTGATGCTGGCAGTAGCTGCTGCTGTGGCTACCGTCCCGGCCAGCCGCCGACCGCCCCACCGCCGTCCTTCCGCCGGCGGCAAGCCCAGTGGGTCCCCTGTCTGACAGGCATACCCCCCCATTTTTAATACGTATATACGTATAATTATTAATATGTTTGTATATATGTATATATATGTATATATATATATTTATATATATTAATATATATATTAATATATATTAATATATATTATAATATATATTTAATTATATATATTAATTACTGTATACAGTATATATATACTATACTATTATATATATTTAATATAAACATGTATATTTATGTATATATATATATATATATATATATATATATATATATATATATATATATATATATATATATATATATATATATATATATGTATATTTATATATATATATATATATATATATATATATATATATATATTTATATTCATATATAATGTATTATATATATTTATATTATATAATTATATAATTATTATATATTATATTATACAGTATATATATATATATATATATATATGTATGTATATATGATATTATATTATATAAATATGTATGTATATATGTATTTTTACATTTATATATATATATATATATATATATATATATATATATATATATATATATATATATATATATATATATATATATATATATATATATATATATATATATATATATATGTATATGGTAACATATATATAATTATATATATTATATATTTATATTATAATTTATTATATATATATTCAGTATATATATATATATATATATATATATATATATATATATATATATATATATATATATATATAATTGCTTGTATTTATTTCTCTATATATGTATATATGTATACTTATATATATATATATATGTAATAATTATATATTATCATAGTACTATTATACCTATATGTAAATATATGTATATTTCTAAAAATTATAAGTATATGTATTATTATTCCTATATACTATAACTATATGCTATAAATATGTATGTATATATATTACTATATATATATTATGCCCTCTCTATATATATATAAGTATATATATACTATAATATTTTGTACCCAGTTATTTTAAATGATATTTACGAACCCTGTACGTCTTGAACAGAGTACCCCTACGACGCAGTCAGTGACCCCTGGTCACAGGACCCCTCAGACTTGATTGCAAGTACAGGTCTTTGGCACACCAGCTCAGAGAAGTAGGCAAGTATACCTTGCCAAAGTTTACTGTTTAAATTATAAATATTGTTATATGCTATTTCTCCTGAACTTCATATGACTTTGTGTATCTGAGATTGCCTCGGGTACCGTCAACAAGTACATTGACACGTAGTGTAACTAACTTAGACTCTAGCAGACTTTCCAACAACTGCGAGGGTATCCTAATATCCTCCTAGACCCTGACACGGGAACACGCAACAAGGTTGCAATACATATTGGGTTGCGAGCTGCGTACTCGATTAGCTACCTGTGCGTGTGACGTGCATCATGGCTTAGCACAATTTCAGGAAAACTCAGGAAAGCTATGACTTGGCATTAGTTACATTGGCCGGAGAAGATAACTAGTAGACGTATGGGACACCCCCTCCTTGAGTATTATACCTTCGTTCCATGCTCCTCGGAGATGGACGATTGCAGAGCTACCCATGTGTCTGGGGGCATATGACACATATACTAGCCAGTCACCACGATTGGTGAATTAAGTCAGCATATGTCAAGCCTACACTTTTCCATACGTACTACAAGGTCTTTACATTGCATTCACTTAGTTGGTTAGCACACCCTATATTTATTTATTCAGTATATACATATATGGTATATTTTTATGTATCTTGTTATGTCCCACTGAGGACCTGGTTCCCTTCCAGATTTAGATGAGGCCTTCTACCCTACGGTATATGGACCTGGACAGGAGACCAGACATGCTACTGAGGAGGAGTTAGAAGAGGTACCATCAGAGTCTGCCTGATCCTTTAGTACATCTGGAGCTGGGGCTACTACCTAGATAGTCGATACTCCAGTCTATCTTATTTTCAGTCCTTTCATTATATTTTGTAGTGGATTTATTCCCACCTGACATTATCTGATTTTTTACTATGACATTTTCAGACTTAGCATTATATATATTCAGCACTTATTTCCATATTCATTGATATTTTGTGGATGAGATTAGATTTACCTGTATTAAGCTTGTAGTATTTTAGGACAGCGTAGCGCGTTCTTTTGGGTCCATTAAATTGGATAAAACCCTTAGTGACGTGACAGCTGGCCAATGCCACGTGGCCTAGTTCCATACATTTTGGGACTGGGGCGTGACATGGTTTTAGTGGTGGCCCATGCAGGTCTAGTAAATTGCTAGTAGCATGATAACATGCTCAGCAAACCTGCTATAGGATAGGAATACTAGGTCTCATCCCTACTGACTTTATCCTTGAAAATTTAATTTTATATCCTGCTTGTTTATTATTTATTTCTTTTGTACTTTTCTAATTATTCTATCTTCTTCAGAAATATGGACATACCCAGTGGACAATCGATTGATGGGGCTGACCAAGCAACAGACCCCTCGCCAGATGTCCAAAGGACCCCAACCCCCCCGAGAGGCTAATTTCCGAGAAGGATGTTGGTCTATCCGGCAACTCCGTTCATTCACCAGAATCCTATCCAGGAGGCAACACCAGCCCCGCAAGGTGGGCAAACCTCCCAGGCACCAACCCCGCAGGCGGAGACACCTTTGCCTCCACCTCCAGCCCTTCCTGCCCTGATGCCACAGCTTGAGGGACAACCTCAGATGTTCCAATTCTTTCAAGCCATGTTGCAGGCTCAGTGGCAACAGACGGAAGTCCTGAGGCAGAGCTTGATGACGGCTCTGGAGAGGACAACTGCCCCGATATCAGCACCTGTCCAACCAGTGGGCACTGTCCGAGGCTTCCGCCAGATGGGCCCGAGAACCTTTAAGGGCAGCGAAACTCTGGAGAAAATCTCAGACTGGATCTCCAACACAAAAATGCTGCTGGAAGGTTCACAACTTTCTCCCGACTTATGGATGACCGCCGTGAGGGCTCAACTCTTAGGCAACGCCCATCACTGGTGGGATTCCATCGAGCGTAGCGTCGGCAAGAACCAGACTTGGGAACAATTCCTGGAGTACTTTAATGCAAAGTACTTTCCTACCACAGTCCAAAATGCCCTGTACTCCCAGTTCCTGTACCTGGAATAAGGGAACATGACCGTCGACGCCTACGGTGCAGAGTTCAGTCAACTAAGTCGATTCGGTGCCATCCTGATACCTAACGAGCTGGAAAATGCCAGGAGATTCCACCACGACCTTACTTTTGAGCTCCAAAGGTATACAACGACGCAGTCAAGGATCTCTTACAAAGAGGTTCTTTCAGAGGCAAGAGTACAAGAAGTTATTGGCCAAGGAGCAAGACGCTCAAATCCAACTATACCAGCCAGGAACAAGCCCGGAGCAGGAGGACCAATCCGTCGTCCTCAAAATCAGACACAACAGAAGACGGGGCCCTATCAGAACAAAGAGCTCCCGAATTGTCACTATTGTGGCAAGAAGGGGTATTATATCAAAGACTGCAGAAAGAAGCAGGGACTATGCTTGATTTGTGGAGCTAGCCAACATATGGAAAGAGACTGCCTACAACGCAAAGATACAGCACCTCAGAACGGACAAAAACCAGGAGCACCAGCCCAGAGGATGCTACCCTCAACATCTAGAGGATATCAGAGGGGAGCTCCCCTGGCCACCCAGGAGGCCCAGTTCAACAAAGCCAAACAACAGTCTGGAGGGCAAAGGCAAGGGCGGGCCTTTGCATTAGCTGCAGTTGCAGAGGAACCGGAAGGTAAAACCATCACAGGTACCATTTTAGTTGCATCATTACCTGCAACCGCATTATTTGATTCTGGCGCTACACTGTCTTTCATATCTAGTAGTTTCGTAGCCATGCACAAACTAGCCACTTCCCCACTGCCTAAATGCTGAAAAATTCTTACCGGAGGAGGCATCGTGCCGGTTACCAGCATTATTGAAACATGCTCGGTAGTCGTCTGTAGTAAAGAGCTAAAAGCACGATTTTTGGTACTCCCGATGCCAAACTTCGACGTTGTCTTAGGCATGGACTGGTTAATCCAGTACAATGCCATACTAGACTGCGGGAAAGGAAGCGTCATCTTTAGACCCCCAGGTCACCCGGAGTTCGAATACGTACAAGGTACCATCGAGCAAGGAGTAGGCCAGACTCCTAGAGCTTACATGGCGATGGAGACAGCACCCCCATCAATTATAGCAGAGTTCGAAGACGTATTCCCGGAGGAGTTGCCAGGCCTACCGCCTGACAGAGAAGTAGAGTTCACTATTGAGCTGATACCCGGAGTCGCACCAGTATCCTCAAATGTATACCGGCTGGCAAAGAAGGAGCTTGACGAGCTGAAGCTACAACTAGAAGAACTACAGATTAAGGGATTTGTTCGTCCTAGTGCATCACCCTGGGGAGCACCAGTGTTGTTTGTACCAAAGAAGGACGGAACATATCGGATGTGTATTGATTACAGAGCCCTTAATGCTTTGACAATAAAAAATAAGTACCCCTTGCCGCGGATTGACGATCTGTTCGACCAATTGACGGGAGCAGTGGTATTCTCAAAAATAGATTTGAGATCAGGCTATCATCAGGTCAAGGTACGGAGAGAAGATATTCCAAAGACAGCATTCAGGACATGGTCACTACGAATTCCTGGTGATGCCTTTTGGACTGACAAATGCACTTGCCGTATTCATGAACCTGATGAACAGAGTCTTCCACCAATATCTGGACCAGTTCGTGGTAGTCTTCATCGACGACATCTTGGTGTATTCGAAGAGCCACGAGGAGCACGAAGAGCACTTGAGACTAGTGCTTGAGATGCTAAGACGGGAGAACCTTTATGCTAAGTTAAGCAAATGCGAGTTCTTCCTTGATCGTGTCGCTTTCCTTGGGCACGTGATCACAGGAGAAGGCATCTCGGTGGACCCAGCAAAGATCTTATCTGTAGAGACATGGCCAACCCCGACCAACGTCTCAGAGGTGAGAAGCTTTCTAGGACTTGCCGGATATTACCGAAGGTTCGTAGAAAACTTTGTAAGAATCGCAGAGCTGATAACCCGGTTGACCCGCAAGGAGCAGGAGTTTATCTGGTCTGAGGAATGTCAGAAAGCTTTCGAGGAGTTGAAAAAGCGTCTGACTACAGCCCACATTTTGACTATACCATCTGGATCCGGAGGTTTCGTAATCTATAGCGATGCATCCGGAAAAGGATTAGGTTGTGTCTTAATGCAACAAGGGAAGGTTGTAGCTTATGCCTCAAGACAATTGAGGACTCATGAGAAGAATTATCCGACGCACGACTTGGAGCTTGCCGCAGTCATCTTCGCCCTGAAGCTATGGAGACATTATCTATACGGCGAACGAGTGGAGATATTCACCGATCACAAGAGCCTGAAGTACGTCTACACTCAGAAGGACTTGAACCTGAGACAAAGACGATGGCTCGAAGTGATGACAGATTTTGAGATCGATCTGCAGTACCATCCCGGGAAGGCTAATGTGGTAGCTGATGCTCTAAGCAGAAGATCCACGGCATTCTTTATGATCACCCAACCAAATCTATTGAGAGATCTAGAAAAGTTGGGAATAAAGGTCATTATGCTAGGAATTGATGGCCAATTATCAAATTATCAGTTGCAATCAACATTGGTTGAAAGAATCAAGGCTGCACTGCCAACAGATACAAGATTTCAGAGGCTCGACAAAGAACAAAGGTTGGAATCCAGAAAGGATGTTGCATACACAAAAATGAGACTTTAAGATGTGAAGAACGTCATTATGTTCCAAATGGAGAACTTCGTGAAGAGCTGATGTCAGAAGCTCACAGCTCAACGTACTCCATCCATCCAGGAGGCACAAAGATGTACAGAGATCTACGTCAATACTACTGGTGGCATGGAATGAAGAGGGAGATAGCACGCTTTGTGGCCAAGTGCCTAGTGTGTCAGTAAGTCAAGGCTGAACATCAGAGATCAGCAGGTCTACTTCAACCCCTCCCAATACCCGAGTGGAAATGGGAACACATTACAATGGACTTTGTTACGGGCTTCCTAAGAAGTCCCAGTGGTCGTAATGTTGTATGGGTGATCGTAGATAGACTCACCAAGGCTACTCATTTCTTACCTTTCAGAGTCGGACAATCTACCGAAGTCTTGGCAGACATGTACATGAAGAAGATAGTACGTCTGCACGGAGTACCAGTCAGCATAGTGTCTGACAGGGATACGAGGTTTACATCTTACTTTTGGCGAAGTATGCAAGAAAGTCTTGGTACCCGCCTAAAGTTCAGCACCTCGTATCATCCGCAGACAGATGGCCAGTCAGAGCGCACCATTCAGACCTTGGAAGATATGCTGAGAGCTTGTATGCTTGATTTCAGTGGATCATGGGAAGATCACTTACACCTGGTAGAATTTTCCTACAATAATAGCTATCAAGCAAGCATCCAAATGGCTCCTTTTGAAGCATTGTATGGCAGGAAATATCGATCCCCAGTATGATAGAGCGATATAGACGAGAGACAAATTCTGGGACTAGAATTGGTCGTTCGTATGATGGAGAAAGTAAAGAAGATCCAAGGACACCTGCGAGCAGCACAAGATAGACAGAAGCACTGGGCCAACGTACATCGACGACCTTTAGAGTTCCAAGTGGGAGAACATGTGTTCTTGAAGATCTCACCTACCCGAGGAACTATCAGATTTGGAGGAAGAGGAAAACTGAGTCCGAGGTACATCGGACCCTTCGATGTGTTGGAACGTATCGGAGAAGTTACTTACAAGCTAGCCTTACCTCAGATATTGGAAGAAGTACATAACGTCTTCCACATATCTCAGCTGAGGAGGTACATTCCAGACCCAAGTCATGTGCTGGACCATTCAGAGATCACCGTCGGCCCGAGCTTATCATACCAGGAGGAGCCTATAGAGATCCTAGATTGCGAGGCCAGACTATCCCTCTAGTTCGTATTGCATGGAGATATCATACACCAGGCGAGTCAACCTGGGAACGAGAAAAGGATATTCGACAGCGTTTTCCCCATCTATTTCTAAGCCAGGGTATGTCCTAATATTTCAAATCAATCTTTCGTTCTCATTATATGTCTGTTTTAATTTTGAGGACGAAATATTCTAAGGAGGGTAGGTTGTAAACTCTCTCGACCAGATTTCAACATTTAAAAATCATTTTTAGCAATTTAGGATTTATTGCACTATTTTAATTTATTTTGCTTACATATCCTATTGATTTGTGCACATGTCCATCACATAATTAATTAGAGCATTACACAGACTGTTATCCCCAAACAAAGTTTACATACCTCACATAGACATGCCAGCCTATTATTTTGCACTTTGTGCAACTCACAGATGTGCTGGCAAGAGTGTCGTTTTAGATGTGCAAATATCGTTACAGACGTACGTATTTATTTTCAATTAATTTCCAGGCCTGTACCCTTATCCCTGTTCCAATAGAAATTAGAGGCCCAACAGGCACCTGTTTTGCCCAAACAAAAATACGTTATTATTCTACACTGAGTATACTACATTTAGTATATTGACACCGCACTAAAATTAAGGCCCTACCCGCCTCTAAATAATTACTAAACACCGTGCGCATTAATTATTAATTAATTAATACGGTGACCCGTATCACCCAGAAACCAGGCCCAACCCCTGCCCAGGCTCACCCCCACCCCCTCAGGGCCCTTCCACAGCATTCCCCCTCAGTTCTGTGCATTTTAGCATTTTTAGGAATCAGGTGTTTTTATCAGACAAATTGCGTAATTACGCAATTTCCCAAATTCTAGGACATTTATGCAATTTATAAAATTATAGGGGTTTTTTTGCAAATTTTCAGTGTGAGGTGTCAACCCCTCATTGGTCGGTGAACTTACACCGTACATATGGCAATGGGTCCCACCCAAAATATCAGGATAAATTTCCTAAGATATTTATTAAATTAAATACCTAAAATACCCCTAGCTTTTAAACTAATTGCAATTAAACCTAAAACCCTAACCCTATAAATACAGCCCCCCCATTCCCGAACCCCACACCACCTCCCTCCGGCCACCACCTCCGCCGAACCCCTGCCCTCAGCCTCGCCACCCCCCCAGCTCCCTTCCGGCCAACCGCCACCCTCCCTGGCCGCCGCCGGCGCCGCCTAGAGCTCCCACAACAGCCAACACCTCACCAACACCAATAGCCCAACTCCTCCCCCGACCTCCCCCAGTGCCGCCTTCGGCCGTCGTGGACCACCACCACCCCCCCAACCGCTCCACCCTGACCCCCTCCGTCGAACCACCACCGTCCCGTCCCCCCACGACCACTACAGCCCCCGCCATCACCCCCGCAGCACCACCATCGATCTCCCCCGACCACAGCAACCAGCCACCCCGACCGCCTCCATCTCCCCCTCCGGCCACCCCTGACCTCCGCCACCACCATCGGACTCTTCGCCGACGTCCCCTCCGCCGACCCAACCACCTGCACCGCCGCCTCCGCCACCGCCTGCGCCGCTGCAGCCTCTGCAAGCTGCCGCTGCTGCTGTTGCTGCTGGCAGTAGCTGCTGTTGTGGCTGCCGTCCCGGCCAGCCGCCGACCGCCCCACCGCCATCCTCCCGCCGGCGGCAAGCCCAGTGGGTCCCCTGTCTGACAGGTATACCCCCCCAATTTTAATACGTATATACGTATAATTATTAATATGTATGTATATATGTATATATATGTATATATATATATATTTATATATATTAATATATATATTGATATATATTATAATATATATTTAATTATATATATTAATTACTGTATACAGTATATATATACTATACTATTATATATATTTAATATAAACATGTATATTTATGTATATACATGTATATATATATATCTATGTATACTTATATATATATATATATTCATATATAATGTATTATATATATTTATATTATATAATTATTATATTATTATATATTATATTATACAGTATATATATATATATATATATGTATGTATATATGATATGATATTATATAAATATGCATGTATATATGTATTTTTACATTTATATATATATATATATATATATATATATATATATATATATATATATATATATATATATATATATATATATATATTTATGTATATGGTAACATATATATAATTATATATATTATATATTTATATTATAATTTATTATATATATATTCAGTATATATATATATATATATAGTATACTATTATATATATTATATATATATATTTATATGTATTTTATTTTATTTATATATATATATATACATATATTTATATATATGTATATATTTTATATGTATTATTTTATACATATGTAAATATATTATTTATTTAAGTATATATATGTTATACTCAGATTTTATGTATATTAAATATATATAAATATATATGTATTTAAATTTTTATATAATATATATATGTAAATATATGTAAATATATGTATATATATATATATATATATATATATATATATATATATATATATATATATATATATATATATATATATTGAATTATATATATATTATTATATATATAAGCTATATTAATCTATATATGTATATAAGTATAATTATATATATATATATATATATATATATATATATATATATATATATATATATATATATATATATATATATATATATATATATATATATATATATATATATATATATATATATATATATATATATATATATATATATATATATATCTTGCTTATATATATATATATATATATATATATATATATATATATATATATATATATATATATATATATATATATATATATATATATATATATATAAATATTATGTAGTATATAAAAAATATATATAGCATATATATTTCATTATTTTCTTTTTGCTTTTGCATATATTTATATATACTTATATATGAAGCATATTATGTATTATATATATAATGTATATACTTATATTAATTATGAGCATATATTTCTATATATGTATATATATATATATATATATATATATATATATATATATATATATATATATATATATATATTTATATATATATATATATAAGTGCTTGTATTTATTTCTCTATATATGTATATATGTATACTTATATATATATATGTAATAATTATATATTATCATAGTACTATTATACATATATGTAAATATATGTATATTTCTAAAAATTATAAGTATATGTATTATTATTCCTATATACTATAACTATATGCTATAAATATCTATGTATATATATTACTATATATATATTATGCCCTCTATATATATATATATACATGTATATATATACTATAATATTATGTACCCAGTTATTTAAAATGATATTTACGAACCCTGTACGTCTTGAACATAGTACCCCTACGACGTAGTCAGTGACCCCTGGTCACATGACCCCTCAGACTTGACTGCAAGTACAGGTCTTTGGCACACCCAGCTCAAAGAAGTAGGCAAGTATACCTTGCCAAAGTTTACTGTTTAAATTATAAATATTGTTATATGTTATTTCTACTGAACTTCATATGACTGTGTGTATCTAAGATTGCCTCGGGTACCGTCAATAAGTACGGTGACACGTAGTGTAACTAACTTAGACTCTAGCAGACTTTCCAACAACTGCGAGGGTATCCTAATATCCTCCTAGACCCTGACACAGGAACACGCAACAAGGTTACAATACATATTGGGATGCGAGCTGCGTACTCGATTAGCTATCGGTGCGTGTGACGTGCATCACGGCTTAGCACAATTTCAAAAAAACTCAAGAAAGCTATGACTTGGCATTAGTTATATTGGGCGGAGAAGATAACTAGTAGACATATGGGATACCCCCTCCTTGAGTATTATACCTTCGTTCCATGCTCCTCGGAGATGGACGATTGCAGAGCTACCCATGTGTCTGGGGGCATATGACACATATACTAGCCAGTCACCACGATTGGTGAATTAAGTCAGCATATGTCAAGCCTACACTTTTCCATACGTACTATAAGATCTTTATATTGCATTCACTTAGTTGGTTAGCACACCCTGTATTTATTTATTCAGTATATACATATATGATATATTTTTATGTATCTTGTTATGTTCCACTGAGGACCTGGTTCCCTTCCAGATTTGGATGAGGCCTTCTACCCCACGGTATATGGACCTGGACAGGAGACCAGACATGCTACTGAGGAGGAGTTAGAAGAGGTACCATCAGAGTCTGCCTGATCCTTTAGTACATCTGAAGCTGTATCTACTACCTAGATAGTCGATACTCCAGTCTATCTTATTTTCGGTACTTTCATTATATTTTGTAGTGGGTTTGTTCCCACCTGACATTATATGATTTTGTACTATGACATTTTCAGACTTAGCATTATATATATTCAGTACTTATTACCATATTCATTGATATTTTGTGGATGAGATTAGATTTACCTGTATTAAACTTGTAGTATTTTAGGACAGCGTAGCACGTTCCTTTGGGTCCATTAAATTGGATAAAACCCTTAGTGACGTGACAGCTGGCCAATGCCACGTGGCCTAGTTCCATATATTTTGGGACTGGGGCGTGACATGGGCATCGAGAGACACACCTTGCTCAGAACTTCAGGCGATTATATTTCTCTGATAGTTTTTAATTCATAATATTGTATATATACATGTTCTAGAATTGTATACTTGATCCCGACATAGTGATTTCACGGACTTGTAATATATGGATCCCGTCAAGAGATGTTATCCCCTACCGTGTTCAGCGGGTACTCGTGTACATGTATCTCATCGTGTATATTGGGTATTGATTATATTTTGTGTTCACACACTGCTCGTATTTAGTGTGCTTATTCGTGTACACCCACCGCTCGTGTTCGGTGGTTATGATATTCGTGTACACCCACTGCTCGTGTTCAGTGGTTATATTTCGTGTTCTTAGCGTGTCGTGATTGGATCCATTGGTATTAGTTGGGGATGGGAGTGTAGGAGTTGATTATGTGATCAAAGCCCCATTGTTACATCGTGTATATTCTGGTTATATACCTCACTTGTAATCGTCTTACCTGATCATGTTCACCCAAACCGATCATATAATGAACTTGTATTCTGAGGCACATTAGTTAGATTGCAGTTACTTCATCATATTGCAGATATTCATATTGTTGATCTATATTCTCGTACATAACATGTATATCTATTGTTCATTCATTCATATGTTAGTGATCTTGTATTTCATTTCTATTATCTTTTTTATATGCTCGATTATGTTATTGGAACTGCTTTCAGAGGTATGTACTTCGCTCCAATCCTGACTGGATATATTTTTCCAGATGACTGGCTTATAAAGCAGTATCCCATAATCTACGGGCCGTAGGACGGCGTACCTATAGAGGATACTCTTTTAGACCAGGAGGACTTAGTTGTAGAGCCCGAGGAGGTCTAGTTTAGTATGGCTTGTATTAGACTATTATATTTGTGGAGATTCACAGTTTGTATATTATTTCAGATTGTGGATTGTATCTTATTCTTTCCTTCGCTATTCTATTCGTGCATTATCTTCTTTAGTTTGTTTTGTGATTAAGATTAGTCATACTTGTGAGATACCATATTGTTCTTCCGTTTGGAGTTGAGATGATTGACGGGTACCATATTATATTGTTGAGATGTTAGATAGTTAGAAATAACCCAGACAACGTTCTACCGTCGATTCTGCGACGTAGACTGGGCGTAACCACGTACTCGTGTCCGAATATCCTGGTGCGGGTCGTGAGATGAATTGGGTTGACCCGTCTCCTCCTCAAACTAATTCTACCCGACCTAGCCAGATTATCGATACACACTATGATCCTTTCTATTCCATTTTCTTTTTCATTCAAGTCTCTTGAATCCACATTATCTCTACTATTATAATACGGCTTGAAAATGGCTCAAAATTGAGCTATCCAAGCCGTATGTAAATCATTCATTTAAATAAATTTAAGAAGAAGATAACTAAATAACTACTTGAATACTCCATTAATTATTTAAAAAAACTTAACTAAGTATTTAACTATTTATTATAATTTATTTTTAACTAAAAACTCTAACTCAATTGGCTAAGGAATGAGGCATTTTGCTTTGTTGCTTGAGCTCAATTCCTAGAAATGATATTTTTATAATAAATTCATATTTAATTTTCTTTCAATATTTTTTTACGCACGTTCAACGCACATGTACATTACTAGTAGGCATTTTTCTTCGTTGCTTTAGTTCAATTCCTAGAAATGATAGTTTTTATAATAAATTCATAGTTTATTTTTATTTTTTTTAATTTTTTTTACTTACTTGAACATTTTTTTTTCGCACGTGTAATGCACGTACACAATAGTAGTATATCGGATTCGGGCTGGATTCAGTATGCAGGCTCGAAGGTTCGGTCCGGACTGACTCGGTCCAAAATTTGGTCTGAATCATATCATGCTCCCAAATCTGATCGACCTGGTTCGGCCCACAGCCTAATCGAATTCGAACTAAATTTGGATTATCATCACTTTGATTTGGACTGGTCCGACCCGTCTTCTTCTATGACTAAGCCTGGCCTGATACACACCTGATCCTTCTCTATTATATTTCCTTTTTTATACCAGTCTCTTGAATCCACGTTGTGAGAAAAATGTGCCAGAGTTTCTTTGTTGAGAAAACTTGTAAGAAATTCTTAATATACCTCACCTAGTTTATGTTATGTGGTGCTCTAAGATCTCTCAACGCTGATTCATTCTTGTTGTCATTGAAATACCGTTTCTTAATATTTTAATTATTCCTTTATTGTTATTTATTTCGAGAATATCTTTTCCAATACCTTGACATTTTTCTACTAATTATGGGATTTTCAAGTGATTTCGTTATTTAGATCAAGTAAGATTTAGTTTACTTTAAAGATTGAAGACAACAACAACTACATCTCCATTGTCGTCCAGCCCGGTTAGGATATCTGGCTTTCACCCAGGCGACCCGGGTTCAAATCCCAGCAATGGAATATTTTTTAATCATGTAACTAAAATTTTTTAATATTCATCTTAGCGTCACAAATAATTAAACTATTAACACAAATCTGTGGTTACTGTTTGCCCAAAGTGATCAACCCATTAATTTTTTTCATCCACCCAAAATAGTCAAGATGTTCCCCATTACACTTAAAAGATTATCATTCATTTATATTAGGACATTTTAATATTAACTCATGTTAGATGAAAGATATTGAAAATATTCTCTTATTTCATAAGTCGAGAGCACCTTCCTGAAAGTATTATTATTGAATTTATTTTATTTTTTGTCAAAGAAAAAAATAACACTTTCAAGAAGATATTCTCAACTTATGAAACAATATAGAATATTATTAATATCCTTCATCTAACATGAAATAATATCAAAAATTCTTTTATATTAAAGATACACTTCCATTTGTATTAAACATTTCGTCTTTCCAGGAAGCGCAAATGTCCAACACATTTCTATTTGGATTAAGGATGATCTAACACTCCAATTGATGTAAAATATAAGAAGAAAATCAAATGTGTTTCTTCTTGCCATATAATAGGGAAATATTAGACAAACAAGTGTTCTAAAAATTGGGATTTGTTGGAAGTTGTTCGGTATACTCTTGGGTATGCTGGCTTTCAGCAATGTTTGAAATTTGATAAACAGAAATATTTAGCCAGCCGCTGCCGCGACGATGACAACAGCCACAGCAACACAATCTCTTCTCTCTCTCAATTTCGTATATCCTGAATCAGAGGCACGAAAATACTATTTATAGAGAAGAGTGGAAACCCTCATCCTAATTTTGTCCGCCGGCAAATATGGAAAGATAACAATCCATCAAAACTAAATTCTAAAAGATTGGGATTGATTTAAATTAAATTTATCAGCCAAAACTGTCTGAATCATGCAATCTGTGAAATATCCATGCAATCTGCACAGCCCGTGCATAAGCGCTCAGCAGCACATGCGCGCATACGCACATAGCCGCATGGTCTCACATAGCCGCTTATGCCCCGCATACGCGCAAAGCCGTGCATGCACACACGTAGGAACTCGTGCAGCAACTCGCGCATGCGTACATGTGATGTACGTCATCAAAGCGCCATTCGCCCTTCGTCTGAGCAACTCCTACAAGGATTAGTTCCTATGAAAACTTTCCAAAGAGAGACAAAAAAAAAAAAAAAATTCCTTGAGTAGTTTAAACTTAATCAAGATAGCACCAACACCCAAATGGGCCACATCATAGCTATATATTAAGATATCCAATTGGAGTATTTTTCAATGTAGGACTATGTTTCTAGTGCCTAAGGAAAAACTACAACATATAGCTCACCTCCATGGTGGAGTCATGCAGGATTAGCAGGTCATTGCAGACGATGCCACCGAAGAGGTCATCCAGACTGACATCTGTCTCTGCGCCGCCGCCGAGAGCAATGTGAGCTGGCGGTCTTCGCGAAAGTCAATGGCTTGGAGGTAGAGGGAGCGGAGGGCGGTGATGCCCGGGAAGCGGTCCGGGGGAGGAAGGGAGATGGAGCAGTAGGTGAGGCGGAGGGATGTTAGAGAGAGGAAGGAGAAGACGGAGTGGAGGAGGGGGTAGTCATCACAGTTAAGGCCAAAGAAGGAGAAGGAGAGGGAAGCGAGGGCTTGGGATGCAGTGGTGCAGCGACGGGAGAGGGAGAGGAGCCAGTGGTTGGGGGATTGGGTGTTGTAGAAGGAGAACAGGCGGATGGGGGAGGAGTGGTGGAGGAGGAGGACGTGGTCGATGGCGGCGAGGGGGAGAGGGGTGTGGGAATGCCTTCGAGCACGAGCTCAGGGATGGTGTGCCAGCTGTCACGCCCCGGTCCCACCCGGGCCGCCGCTCCGCCCTGCCTCGCCCCGTACGGCCGGGATTAACGAACCGGACACGTATTACCGTACCTCGGCGCGCCGGACGCGAATCACCGCGCCCGTCCCGCGGGTGCGAGGGAGGAAGGGAGCCAAGCGAATGGCCCATTCGAGCTTTCGGGGGACGTGATGCCGCACGGGCCTGGGGTTGCGCCCGTGCAAGGCCAATCGTTTAAGTTGATAGTTGGCTATCATCGCATCAATCGAGTTAGCAGCGGAAAGGGACTTGTTGCAATGCAATGCATTAGCCAACTGAGTGTTCGGGACAATCGAGGCAACTTGGGTTTCCTTTAGCAAAGGCACACGTTCGTTCCATACATTATGCCCTCTGATACGATAGCATTCTCGGGGCAACAATCGAAACCAGGATTCCGGGTCTTCGGGACTGTGGCACGCCTATAGCTCCCTCGGACGATCCAGTACCTGCAAGCAAGTAAACTGTTGGTGGGTCAGCACTTTACACAAGTACTGGTGAGATAAATCAACTGAACAGAAATATGCATTCACTCAAACAGGCACTAAGTAATCATGTTATAAAATATTATATTACTAGTGATCTTTCTAGTTTTATCTAGGTTCATTTCATGCAGTTCTAGCAGAGTCGATTTACTCGTTTGTAAACATGTTTGGAAACAGAGTTTCATATTGAATATGCAAGCAAGCAAACCGTTCATGTTCCAGGGTGTGCGCAGCGTGTCTCGTGCGACTCCAGGGTCAGATGCAAAGCTAGACACACAATGCACAATCTTAGGGGCAGTCACTATCCAAGCCAACACAATGACTTAGCTATATGCAGGGCGGTCCCCGAGTATCTCAGGATCGGCAGCTGGTGGAACAGCATACCAATGACTCTTTATCTGATGCTAGAGGCAGCTGTGACTCATGGTTGCTTTTTACTATCATGGTAGCAGCCGTGACACATGCAGTTCAGCTCTCCACCAATAGCCATTATCCGACCGCGTGCGAATGCATTGAACACTATCAAATAAACTCTAGTATGCAGACGAGACGAACCATCTTAATACACTCGTTGTTGCGGGGCAATCTGACTTATCACTTGAACACGTTCAGGCACAGTATGGTTCTCTCGAAGCACAGACGATAGTGAACATGTTCATGCACTCTAAGCAGGCGATTGAGGATTCTCGTTAAGCAGGCATTGTTTCAAAGACAAGCTAGGTGAGTTCGTTCATTAACATGCAAGGCAGGTTCTATCATTCTCTTAAGAAAACATTGCAAGCAAAAACTCAGGTTATTATTAAGGCGTGCAAGAATCAGAGAACGAAGTTCTGCCCACTCACCTTGATACATAACGCCGGCGCGGAGCGGGGTGTTACATACTTACCAACCAACAAAAAGTTTCGTCCTCGAAACTTCAAGGATAAATTTCTCGATATCCCGAGCAGCGATAGTGCCGTCCCTCGCCGTACTCAATCGAAACAATCAAGCAATTCAAGTTCAGGAAACATTTTGCACTTTAAGAATATCTATGGACTTATTGTATGGAACGCTCTTTGCAAAACCATATCGATCTATCTCAGAGTCATAGCAACGGTTTTGGGCCAGAGGATCGATTCCGCTCTAATACTATTCTGTCACGCCTCGGTCCCGCCCGGGCCGCCGCTCCGCCCTGCCTCGCCCCGTACGACCGTGATTAACGAACCGGACACGTATCACCGTGCCTCGGTGCGCTGGACGCGAATTACCGCGCCCGTCCCGCGGGTGCGAGGGAGGAAGGGAGCCAAGCGAATGGCCCGTTCGAGCTTTCGGGGGACGTGATACCGCACGGGCCTGGGGTTTCGCCCGTGCAAGGCCAATCGTTTAAGTTGATAGTTGGCTATCATCGCATCAATCGAGTTAGTAGCGGAAAGGGACTTGTTGCAATGCAATGCATTAGCCAACTGAGTGTTCGGGACAATCGAGGCAAGTTGGGTTTCCTTTAGCAAAGGCACACGTTCGTTCCATACATTATGCCCCCTTATACGATAGCATTCTCGGGGCAACAATCGAAACCAGGATTCCGGGTCTTCGGGACTGTGGCACGCCTATCGCTCCCTCGGACGATCCAGTACCTGCAAGCAAGTAAACTGTTGGTGGGTCAGCACTTTACACAAGTACTGGTGAGATAAATCAACTGAACAGAAATATGCATTCACTCAAACAGGCACTAAGTAATCATGTTATAAAATATTATATTACTAGTGATCTTTCTAGTTTTACCTAGGTTCATTTCATGCAGTTCTAGCAGAGTCGATTTACTCGTTTGGAAACATGTTTGGAAACAGAGTTTCATATTGAATATACAAGCAAGCAAACCGTTCACGTTCCAGGGTGTGCGCAGCGTGTCTCGTGCGACTCCAGGGTCAGATGCAAAGCTAGACACACAATGCACAATCTTAGGGGCAGTCACTATCCAAGCCAACACAATGACTTAGCTATATGCAGGGCGGTCTCCGAGTATCTCAGGATCGGCAGCTGGTGGAACAACATACCAATGACTCTTTATCTGATGCTAGAGGCAGCTGTGACTCATGGTTGCTTTTCACTATCATGGTAGCAGCCGTGACACATGCAGTTCAGCTCTCCACCAATAGCCATTGTCCGACCGCGTGCGAATGCATGGAACACTATCAAATAAACTCTAGTATGCAGACGAGACGAACCATCTTAATACACTCGTTGTTGCGGGACAATCCGACTTATCACTTGAACACGTTCAGGCACAGTATGGTTCTCTCAAAGCACAGACGATAGTGAACATGTTCATGCACTCTAAGCAGGCGATTCAGGATTCTCGTTAAGCAGGCATTGTTTCAAAGACAAGCTAGGTGAGTTCGTTCATTAACATGCAAGGCAGGTTCTATCATTCTCTTAAGAAAACATTGCAAGCAAAAACTTAGGTTATTATTAAGGCGTGCAAGAATCAGAGAACGAAGTTCTGCCCACTCACCTTGATACATAACGTCGGCACGGAGCGGGGCGTTACACCAGCGGTGGCACAACGAGCGGGAGAGGGCACTGGTGCGGATTGCGTCGCGGATGGGGACGCTAGCGAGGATCTCTTCGATGATGTTGGTAGGAAGATCAAGCAGAGACTGCAACGATGCCGGCATCCAAAATTTGGGTGCGAAAGAAGGCGACGCCATTTTCACACAGCCGAGCCGCCTCAATCCCCGACATTGTTGGAACTCATATGTTACTTTTTCCTTTTTCTCAAGGTATTTATTGGCCGGGCGGCCCGGAACTCGGCCTGGGCTAGGTCGGCTCGAACTCGGTCAACGGACCGATCATGCCTGGCCCGCTAATATATTCGATTCAGACTTGATTCAATATGCATGCTGGAAGGCTCGGCTCGGACTGACCAGGTCCAAAATTTGGTCAGAACCGGATCCTGCTCCCAAATCTGGTCGACCCGGTCAGGTTCGGCCCACTGCCTATTCGAGTTCGCACTAAATTGTGATTATCATCACTCTGATCCGAACTATCACCCTCATATTTTCATTTGAGGATAGTTTGGTAATTGACATGGATATTTTAATTTTAGAATTTATTTGTATTTAAATATTGTGCATGCATGATTATTTATTTATTGTATTATTTATTGATTGCTAGTTGTAGATTTATTTTAGACTTGTGTAGTGGACCTAACCTATTTAATTAGATGCATGAACCAACATTTTAGATTGATTTCGTTTGAACCCATGAATTAGGCCCATGGATTAGTGTCACGCCCCGATCTTCCTTAGGCTAATCGGCCGTCCCCGCTAGGCGGGAATCATCCTCGCCAGCGCTCCCGCGGGATGATCGCTTAGACCCATCCGGGCGTGATGCTGCACGAGCGTGAGCCACGTCCGTGCAAGGCCGTGGTCCATTGGCTGGCTGTAAGAGTTCTAAGCCACAGAGTCGCACAAATTGTCCGAGTGCAGCGGAGTCATGAACGCATAGGCGATCGGTAACAAGTTTACTGAGTTGACAATGTAGCGGTAGCATTGAAATACAAGTTGAAGTAAAGCAAGCTCTTTTATTGATATGAACAAGTGTTACAGGCGACGTATAGCCAAGATTACAAGTGGCTCAAGTCTCTCTCTCTGAAACAGTAAAAGCGTGCCAAGTGGCTACAATTTATGGGTTTGATTATTCAGGCGATGTTCAGGCGATGTTCACAACATTATGTCTTATATATGTGCTTCTGTTCCGGACGCACCGTTGCTTCGGAGTGATCTCCATGCCTAAGCACGCACGAAGGAGGCATCCGCACCGAACGAGGTTCTCCCGCACCCTGCATACAAACTGGTGGATTATCAGTACATTGAATGCACTGGTGGGGAAGCTACTCGCCCGCTCGACAAATCCAAACATGTAATACAGGTTCCGTGCACCAACTATTAAGTTATCTTTCTAGTTGCCTTAGGATCAGTTTTATGCAAATATTGAATAGCCTAACTCGTGTGGCAGTACGCCATGCGACATGAGAGAAAACACGGCGAGACTTACCAACTTACCATCTCCTTCCCTGTCCAAGGCAAATATTGAGGCAATATTGTTAATTCAAGCATGGGCAAGTATAAACATTCAGGGGCATATCATATGCAAACATGAGGGTCATTTTAAAATGATCGTTCAGGTGTTCAGTTGTTCATTTGATACGATACAGTGACTCGCATGCGGATAGCCGCTAAGCGAGGATGACTTATCTATATGAACAGGAGTCGCTGGCATAGCCATAAAGGACATGTGTAGCACATGAAAGAAAATAAAAAGCAACGCACGGATCAGGAGCGCTACAGGTCATTCCTTCCGAGTCAGGCGACTACTTAGTCTGTGAGCAAGAATGGCGTGAAAGATAAGTTCACAGGCGCTACACGCCATTCTCCCCGAAGCAGGCAGACTAACAGGGGTTCCTGTCCGGATCGGATCGGGCCGGTGCCCCGGAGACCGTCCGCAGGAACAGAGATCAGGAGAATCTCACTTGAAACAAGTTGTCCGCGACATGCAGGTCAGGGTCAGGTTCAGGAACAAGTTCTAGGCAGGATATATATATATATATGAACAAGTTATATGGAACAAGTTCGAGTCAGGATATATATATATGGAACTTGTTGAGGCAGGATTATTGATTCAGTAGTTTGCTCCACGAGCTGTGATTCAGTGATTTATTCATTCAGGGTACAAATTCCCTGGTTCGAGAATTGCCTTGGTGACCTAACGGTCCCGGACACTTTCAGGTTCTTCCATGCGCGGAATGACTACTTAATAGTCTCCCGGGGTTTGGATGAAAACATGGCAACATTTAAGCAGACAAGCATGCGTTTCTAAGGAACATAAGTAAACACGTTTGCTCGGACCCGAAGGTAAGCCGAGAGATGAAACCGTTAGGGACTTAGCATGAGAGGGTCTGAATATAAGCAGTATTTCATTTTCCATGTTCTATGTCATGACCCGCACCTGGTGTAGGGGCACGAGAGCGTGGGTACGTCCAGCCTACGCTGCAGCATCGGCGGTAGAACGCTGTCTGGTCACAGTAAGACTAACTAAACACCTTTCAATGATATACATCTCCAAATCTCTCAATGTAACTCAATCACAACAACTATAAGGCACGATAAAAGATAAAAAGAAATGACATAGTTAAACACCATGTCTCAAACATAAAGATAACTCACAGTCTAGCTGTCCAACACAAGTCTCCAATTAAACTTAACATAAGTCTAAACATAAACTGAAATATCCTTCATAAGTCTCAAGCATAAAATAAATACTATCTAGGTAGCTGTAGGCAACGCCTCATCTAGAAGCATAGTCTCCTCTAGGATCTCTGGTATATAGTCTGCATCTATACCTGGTCCGTAGTGCATGGTACAAAAATCCTCAAGATTCTCTGGAAAAAATATCCAGTCAGGATTGGAACGAAAATACACCTCTAACAGCAGTTCCACATATATTGATAAAAACTATAATATAGTGTAAAGAAGTACAAGACAGATGAAATACTGGCAATGAGAAATACTGGAATAAAGAATGCTGGAATAAAGTACTGGAACATCATCATCAATAGCATCTGACATGGAATAGAACTACAAGTGTGCGCAAGTATAAGAACTGGTATGTAAGTATGTATAAGAACAACAACTAGAATATGTGGAAATACAAGATCAGTCTATCAAGATACATGTCAAGAATCATCTATCTAAGTGTGTGAAACATCAGTATATCATGTGATCGGCCTGGGTTATATGACTCATTACATGGATTAGCGATCATCTCCAACAAGTCAGGCTAACCAGAATGTAACAGCGATGAGGCATGTAAGGGTAAGGCTGCACCGACGTGAGATGTGGGTGAGCTAATGCTGCATGTAAAGTTGGGTATGATCACATAAACTACCAATATTTCCCTATTTCCCCTGCTAGCACGATGGATTCCCATCACGACTCCTCGTGACAGGTCTCAATGATGCCAACTCGTGTAAAGAACAGTGTCAGAGTCATGTACGCTATACAACAAGAATTATAGAGATAATCAACATAATGGAAACTGTCAGAGAATATACTCGCCTGTGGTCCTTAGCTGGCAATACCACTGTCCGAGTTCCAAGGTGTCGTCTGGATGATCCAACAGTCCTATAGACATACCATATAATACAATACTTCATCAGACAATACTCTAGCTCACAATCAACATAATGATCTCAACAGACTATGCTAGGGGTGGTCACGTCTGTCGTTGCTGTGAATAACAGACAGTCAATGGCACGGTCTTGCCAGTACGTCAGTGTACATTTGGCAGTCTGTTATCACGCTACGGGAAACCTAGTACATGGGCATATAATGCCTAATATTGTTTATCATAAACATCAACACTACTAATTTTAATTTAATAGATATGTGCTTTTAGTTACTTAATAGATTTTACCTTATGCATGTTCATATGCGTATATTGATACATACTAATCAATTATACTATGCACATATATACTATCAACTTATACCGTGCATATAATTTATTAAGTATATATACTAGGATACTTATAATACATATAAGGCATGTATAGATATTATCTGAGAGCCTATAATATCTATATACCCATACGTATGCAACTACGTACATACATGCTCAAACGAGATTAGGTTCACGTCAAACCTGCGCGTATGGACAGGGTGGTGATGACGAGACGAGCTGATCGTCGTGCACGGGTGCACAGTCGGAAATGGCTCAGCGAAAACGCTGCTCCGGCGCTCCAATCGGCTCGGTTTTGGCAGTGGTACGGCGTTCAGTCCCGGCGCAGGGTGTAAACCCCCTGATTTTTCAAGATTTTCAAAACCGAATTTTTTGGGATTTTCTGGGATTTTTTGGGAATTTTTGCTAATTAAAAACAAGGTATTTTTGGTATTAAATAAAATTAAATGATTTTAAAATATATTAAAATATTATGAAAATAATATTTTATGGTGTAAAATGAAATACTGGACTTAGGATAATTTTTCTGGAATTTATTGGGCCCCAGACCTATTTTGCATCACCTAAAAACTATTACTTATTTATTATTTATTTATTTATTTAATTATTTAAAACTAAACCTAAACCCTAGCCCAACCCAAGCCCACATCAGCCCAGCCCAAACTCGTGGGTTATCGGGCCGGGTCGGGTCTGCTAGACCCGAACCCGCCGTCCGACCCGAAACCCGTTCTGCCTAGCGGGTCGGGCTGGGTCTGCCAGACCCGCACCCGCCCCGACCCGACCCGCATGACCCAGCCTTCTCCCCCCCGCACGAACCGCTCGGCCCGATTCCCCCACTGGCCGCTTTGCCGGAGCCCGCGCCCGCGCCCCACGCCTCGACCCCACGACCTCCGCCCCCTTCGGCCACTCCACCGCCTCGCCCGGAGCCTAGACACCCTCCTCCCCTCTATATATTCCTCCTTCGGCCGCCTCCCAGCAAACCCTAAGCCCCGCTGCACGCCGCCCCGACTCCGACCGCCACCCGCCGTGCCCCGCCAGCGCCGTCGTGACCTCGCCCCGCCAGCTCCGCCGTGACCTCGCCCCGCCAGCGCCGCCATCTCCTTCCTCCCCTTCCTCCATCGTCCCCGCAGCCTCGAGCAGCTCCGTCGCTGACGGCCCACAGCCCGACGAGCCGTCCTCCGCCTACCCCACTGGCAGCCCGGCCAGTTCTGGCAGTCTCCGGCCACAGATCCAAAACCCTAGGGCAGACACGGACACAGTCCTCGAACTCGTGTCGAACACGTGTCGGACACGAAATAGTTCGGTTTTTTGAACCCTGTTCAGGTACGCGTATCTCCCTACTCGTTTACCCATTTTCAATTCCATCTTTTGTATCGCGAACCCTGCGTGACCCCCTCGGTGCCCGTGCAAACCGCTCGGTGCATCGCGTCCAGTGGTGATCGCGAACCGCGATCCAAAAATAGGAAAAACAACGCCCTGATTCACCCCGGAACTGGGTACGCCCCGCCAAACGGGACGACTTGGTAGTGTACGGTCTTCACAGATACGTGCGCGTCGTTGATATGGACATGTGGGATTTCGCAGAAGTCAATTCGGGTGCGCGTGCACACCGAAATTGACACGTATCCGCAGACACCGTCCCGTATCCGCCCTTTCTGGAATACGCCCTAACTTTGTGTACATACGTCGGATCGAAATGAAACTTATGCCATCGGACTCGTAGCAATATGCTGGTCCTGAGACCCAAGTTTGGTTCGATTCTGAGAACGTTGACGAAATCGCGTGTCGTGGGCCCCACAAGCCCTACTCGACGGGCGATTTTGTGACTGGCTCATCAAAATCTAATTCTGGAAGTTCCATTGGGTTCGTATCATCGTTCTTGACCTGTTGACACTAAGTTGGACAGATTTGGAGACCTTTGACCCTGACACACTTTTCGGTGCAAAGCGGCCCACATGCGGACCCCGTTTTGACCCGAAATTGTCATTTTTGCCCTTGTCTCCAAATTGGACTCAAGGACAGGCATTTTTAGCTATTTGATATTTTCTGGATCTAATGGTAATGTTTGTTTTAGCAACAGGAGTACCGCCTGCAATTCCAGCTGAAGTCAGAGCCATAATTGGAGCCAGAACCACAGGCAAGTGTACCTTGCCAAACCCTGCAGCTTGCTACTTATTTCCTTGGCTCATTTATACATCAGTGGGCAAGTAAAGCTTGCCAATTTGTAGTGATTCCTGTTATAGTACTTTGCCTGAATTCTTGTATAAATATATATAAACTTGTTTAACTGTTCAACCCAGGACCGAGTGACTTTACTTAGCGTCTGATTACTAGTCGGGTGCTAACCCCGTACGCGGAGTTGTGTAATGTCACATAGACATGGATATCGAGACCCTATGTATTCTCGTACTTGTCTTATCAAGTACATCATAACCCAGGACACTTGACATAATTCATGGACAGGATCTTCCTGAGATATTCGTGGTGATTCTGTATAGGATACAGGACTTAACATTGACATTATGTTCCTAGATACTATATGACTTGTTGCATTAGATATGATCTTACGTGACATGGACATGGGGCCACATGGATATGAGACGTATGATTATATTGGGTGGGGAGAGACACACAGGCTACAGGTTGATTTTATATTATGTCGGCGTCTCAGTCTTCCGCTGAGCTAGACGACCACATGATATCACTGCTATCGGCTCCCCGACACCGAGCTTGTAGTGGTTTCAGCCTGAGTTCTAGTGCTGCTCTCATCTTGCATATCACTTAGCTAGTTATTTAGTGTTTCCCTATTGTACCATTTATTGCTGGAGAGACACACAGGCTACAGGTTGACTATATTATGCCGGCGTCTCAGTCTCTCTCCGAGCTAGACAACTACATGATATCGCTGCTACCGGCTCCCCTACACAGAGCTTGTAGTAGTCTCAGCCTGAGTACTGGTGATGTTCTCACCTGCATTTCACATAGATGGTTACATATTTACCCTATTTATTTTATTCTCTGCTGCACTGCATTTATTTTGGCTTGTATTTTCTGTACCTTATTATGTCCCATGAGGACCTAGAATGGACTATGTCCCCAGGTATAGCCGAAGAGATCCATCCAGAGATACACCATACAGGAGCACTTCCAGGAGCTGTACCAGGACCTGAGGACGAGATCGTACCAGAGGACTTCTCCTGAGCATTGGCTTTATATAGTCAGTTATTTCTGTTCTATTTCCAGTTTCTTTATTTCCTGTCTATTGCATTGATGTACCAGACATATTCTCGGGTTGTTCCCCGAGACACTTATTTGAAATTTGCTTATTTATTCTATTACATTATTTTTGGCATTTATTCCGTGATTATCTGTTGTAGATGAGATTAGAATAACCTGAGACTTGTAATAATTGTTCTATTTCCTGTTAGACTACAGCTTAAGCATGCCCTGATGGATCCATTATATTTGGTTGTCCATCGGTGCGTGCTGCTGGCCATTGCTACGTGTCCAGTCCCTCGGCATTTTGGGACTGGGATGTGACACAGGGTGGTCGAGCAGATGGGTCCAGTTGCTGCTTCCGTCGACAGCAGCAGCGCTCGGCGGCTCGGTCGGTCTCCGGTTGACGTGGGCTTCAGCAATGGTGGCAGCGGCACGTGCGGGTCTCCGGTTTTAGCGTTCGTGCTTGGGTGTTGGTCGGAAATGGCTCAGCGGTTAAGGCGAGAGCCCGCGGGTCGTGGGGTGAGACTTCTGGCGTTCGGCGGCTCAGGTGTTGGTCGGCGTGGAGATGGGTAAGGGAAGGGGTCGGCTGAGGTTTAGTTTTTAGGTTAAAAGAAAAGGAAAAGTAATACTATGTATATATATATAGGTAGTAGACTTGGGTTGACCTAGAATTAAGTTTGGTCAAGGCCCTATTGCGATTGGGCTTGCCATGGATAATTTCGATGGTTAGGGTTTCAAATAAATTAAAATGAATTTCTAGAATGTATTGGTTCAAGGGTTTGAAGCTATGGTTTCAAAGGGGTTGCTGTTAAATTACATATTCCCAAGAATCAAGAAATATAATGAAAGGGAAAATGGGTTTAATAAATTTACGGAAATTTGCACGAAATAGGTTTATTGTTTGCTTAAATCTAAATTAGATGCAAGGAGGTGTTCTACAATTCAATAGGAGTACAAGGGCTGGATTTACGTAGGACACGAGCATTAATTAATGGTCCGGCGTATCTAGGGCAAGGGTTCGAATCTGATGGAAGACAAGGCTAGCGTCCTAGTTATTGATAAAGTGCACAATCAATTAAGGTCACTGTAAATTAAAGAAAATTGATTATCATGCAATCATTTACTCATTAATTACGAAAAGACGAAAATACCCCTAAACCCAAAATATGTCCAGTCAGGACTGGAGCAAGTACATCTCTAACAGCAGTTCCATTTAATTGATAAAAACTATAAAACAGTTATAGCAAGTAGCAAGAAGAGTGAAGCAAGTATGAAACAAGAAATATATAAATCACTGGTGCATAAAGGTAAAGATGCATGGATATCAGAGCAAGATAGTAATGACTGCAAGATACAAGAAATCTAAGCTAAGATCAAGTCCGTGCACATGAACGTGTAGTGAGTCCAGCATAAAATACATATAGTGAGTCAAGTCCAGAAACATGTAAGTGAGACCAACAAGAATGCAAGTGAGTCCAGACTATAAAGAATGAACTCGGTGTCTTTGAAATACTTGTTTCGACATGTAAACGGCTAGGGATAAGTACGGCTCACCGCGCACTGGGTGCGCGGCTGCTATCATTCCAGATTAGACCAGAGGGAGTGATTCCTGATGATTCCAGATGAGAATGTTTACATGTCTACTCGAGTATTTCTCCGCTCCGACTAATACAAGTGGATCCAAGACCCGACACGCAAATCAAGATGAGTTCAGCCTGAACATGAGTGATGCCTGTAGTGATTCCAGAATAGGGGCCAGAAACATAAAATGTACGTGTCGCAAGTAAATGAATCCAGAAATATTAGTCAGTGTCCCGTGTTGTGCCAGAATAATCAGATGATACTATACTAGAAGCTGAATCATAATATTCATCAAATAATGAAAACTATCAGAGAATGTACTCGCCTGACGTCTTGAGCAACTGGCAATCCGAACCGGTGTCGCAAGGACCTAATACAGAAAGCAAGGTTAAACAGGATTCTAATGAGTTAAACAGATATAAAATAACTAAAAATAGGCTTCTAGGGTTTTTCTAGGTCAAACGGGTCAAACCGGTGAAATCTGGGTCAAAAAGTCAATTCTAGGTCCAAAAAGTCAACTATGGGTCAAAACTAGGTCAAATGTTGACTTTGGCGGTCAACCGAGTCAACTACGGTCAAGTCTGGGTCAAACTAGGGTGCTCCTGAAATTCTAGGTCAAACCGAGCTCATTAAGCTAGAAAACTCTCAAACTCGCCTCCTTAAGATACCGGGATACCCTCGGTATCCGATACCTCGCCCTAGGCCACGCACCCCGCCTAAACCCGCTAAAACCTATGCTAGCACGCGTAAATATATACACATATATATATAAAAATCACTCCAATACAATTCCTAGGCTATTGCTCAATAACCCCGCTCGAAACCCAATACCTTGGTTATCTTAAGGTATTGAGATACCTTGGTATCTCAAGGTATTGAGATACCGCTCTAAACTCAACCCGACTACCCCTCTAGCTAACTAACTATGCATAAACATATATGTCTAGCTATAATCTAGGCTAAAATATAGATATCTAATACATATAGGCATATACCTAGGTATCTACATATATATCTCATAAACACACATATACACAAACCTTATGTATTTTACCTTACCTATACATATATATATCTAGCTATAATATATCTAGTTATATGTATTTATATATCTATACCTATAGATAGATATATCCAAATACCTATCGTATCTATCTATCTATGCATTTACCTATCTATCAACTATCTATCTATTTATGAATCTATCAATCTATTCATAAATCTATCTACCTATTATATCTAGGTATCTATCTATGTCCATCTATCTATCTATCTATCTACTTATCTATTTAACTATCTAACTATCTAATTATTATCTATCTATTTAGTTATCTAACTATCTATCTATTTTCTATCTATGTATCTATTCATCTATTTATCAATCTATCTAACTATATACCTATTTATCTATTAAAACATAGATACCTATCTATCTATCTATCTATCTATCTATCTATCTATCTATCTATCTATCTATCTATCTATCTATCTAATATATCTATTCATGTATCTATTTATCTAACTATCTATAGATATCTATCTATTTATTACCTATCTACCTATCTACCTATCTATCTATCTATTAGTCTATCTATCTATTTATCTTAGTTAACTATCTAGTTATCTATGCATCTCTATCCAATCTACTAATATATATATATATATATATACCCCTCTCTACCTCGCATTTGCTGCAGCTGCTGCTACCTGGCTTCAAATTGCTGCTGCTCCTCCTGCCTGTGCTGCTACTGCTGCTGTCCTAGCTGCTGCTCTAACACACACACACACACTCAAACACAAATCAACACACACACACACACACACACTCACACAAGCACTCACTAACACATATCTATAAATATATATATAGGGACACACATACATATAAATATATATATATATATATAGAGAGACATATATACACAAACACAACACTACAAACAACAATGCACACAACGCTCACCAACGCACACCCAACGGCCCCGACATGCCCAAACACCTATAAATATATAAAATATAGCCCAAGAATTCTAGCACACACTCTCCGATACTAACCCAACGCGCGCACAAGCCCGAAACTAGGAAACCACGCCGAAATCGCCGTTCGGTCATTTCGACGAACACGTGGTGCGCGGTTCGGAAAACCTCTTGAAACGCACACCAAACGAACTCGGAATCGGCCCAAAATTTACACATGTGCTCTAAACGATGCCTAGATCCTAGAAAAAGTGCTCTCGCGTCGATTCTAGGTCCGTGGCGGAAACGCACACGCACTTAGAATCGGCGACGACGAAAAGCCCCAAAAATGTCCGAAACGTCCGTTTCTTCGCGACACGGCTTCCCGTGTCCGAACGGAGACATGCACTCACCCTCTAGACACCCGACAACGTCTACCTAGGTCCGTCTAACATAGGGCATCACCCAAAATTGGGCCAAATTCGGATTTCACCCAAAATTGATACAAAACCTTGTGTTAAAGTCTCTAAACTCAACCCAACTAGTTCCAACTTCCTCCCACTGGTAGCCTAAAGGTCTAGGAAGGTTCTAAACTATTAATTACACTATATAAAAATAATTACAAGGAGGAAAATTAGGGTTTACCTCTTGGGAGTTGGAATCCCAAGCCAAAATCTCAAAAATGCTCCAAATCCACCACACCTAGCTTCCAAGCTCCCAAATCTAGTTCCAACACCAAATCTAGGCTCTACCCACCTAGGTTGGGGAAGAATGTAGGGTTAGGGTTAACACAAGTAGAAGAAATGGAAGGAGGAAGGAGAAAAAATGGAGAAACTTACTTGTGAAGGAGAAAGGAAGAAGAAGAAGTAGTGGAGAAGAAGGAGAAGAAGAAGAAGAGAATGGAAGAAGGGGGCTGCTGTCCACACGGGTCTGGGAGTGAGGAGGGGGCCGGCCACAACACACATAAGGGTTTACAAGTTCCAAAATACCCAAAATGCCCCTACTCGACTTGGTTTCGGGTTCCGGGTTCCAAAAGCACTCAAACTAGCTCCAAATCTCTCCCACTAACCTTCTAAAAATATAATAAATATTCTAAACCCAAAAATAAGTCTCACAGGGGTGTGGGCTGGGTCTGACATGGGTCCACTAGGGTCTGACATGGGTCTAGGCTAGCCAAAATCCTAAAACAATCAATAAAAATATAATACAATCATTAATTAAATATAAATACAATTAATTATAAATAATACACAATTAACCCAAATTAAAATAAAAAAATAACCGGCTCTGGAAATGGGGTAGTGACAAATCCCTTCCTGAATTTCCGAGCTCTGTCTCTTGGGTCTCGAACCATTGATGGTGCAAATAGACTCAATCGACAAAACTCTGCAGCATATTCGTCGACTGACATGCCTTCTTGGACTAAGTCATGGAACTGGCTTTCTACTGCTCCCAAGGCTACGTCAGGAAAGAATTTCTCTTTGAAGAGTTCCTTAAAGTCCTCCCAAGTAAGTCCTTCAACGGCGAGTCTCGGCTCTGTACGATACCACGTCAGTGCGATATCAAACATCTGACTGCCAGCGGCTTCTATCTGAAGAATCTCTAAAATCTGTGATAAGCGCAGATTCCTCTCTTTGTCTTCTAACCATTCGTCAGCATATAATATTCCTTCTGTGCCTTTGAACTCTCGAGGCATCATCCTCTTAAAGTCCACTATGGTACCGGGCCTCTGTTGTTGTGGACCTTGATTTGGCGGTTGTCGTGCTACTCTCTCCACAGCCTGGAGAGTCACCTGATGAGCATTCTCCATGCTCTCTCTCATCAGTTCGGTCTGCGCCTGGTGTACTTCTGCTTGCATTCTCTGAGCCTCAGCTTGAACACGCTGAGTTTCTGCTGTTACTCTCTGGGCCTCTAGCATGCCCTGCATCAGTACGAACATCTGTGCCCCGTCAGCAGGCACTCCTCCGGGAATCGATGTCGGTGGTGGTGGAAGGTTGTCTGTCATAGCTGGGGCAATCCTCTGTATAGGTGGAGGAGGAATCCCGTTAGTTGCAGACACTCCCACACGAACAGGAGATGTAGGAGGATCTTCAGGTATCTGTTCGTCAGGTTGAGAGGTGGCAGTCCTCTCTGAATTGGCTGCTCCCATTCTCATGGATCTAGTATTCGGCGACATCCTGAATATAGATCAAAGAATCAATTAAGGTGATAGATATGATATTATCAAGGAAGAACACTAAAGTGCTAAAGGAAGCAATCCATGAAGTTCATAATTTTCTAGTATGATTGAGCATATTCTCATCCTAGATCCTGTTTCCTATATCCTAGCACAGGCTCGCAGCAGTACAACTAAGTTGTCGCACTAACACGATATCGCATAACTTGCGAAACTAGACCTGCATGGGCTACCACTAAAAACGTGTCACGACCCGCACCCGGTGTAGGGGCACGAGAGCGTGGGTACGTCCAGCCTACGCTGCAGCATCGGCGGTAGAACGCTGTCTGGTCACTGTAACACTAACTAACTAAACACCTGTCAATGATATACATCTCCAAATCTCTCAATGAACTCAATCACAACAACTATAAGGCACGATAAAAGATAAAAGGAAATAATATAGTTAAACACCATGTCTCAAACATAAAGATAACTCACAGTCTAGCTGTCCAACATAAGTCTCCAATTAAACTTAACATAAGTCTAAACATAAACTGAAATATCCTTCATAAGTCTCAAGCATAAAATAAATACTATCTAGGTAGTTGTAGGCAACGCCTCATCTAGAAGCATAGTCTCCTCTAGGATCTCTGGTACATAGTCTGCATCTATACCTGGTCCATAGTGCGTGGTACAAAAATCCTCAAGATTCTCTGTAAAAAATATCCAGTCAGGATTGGAACAAAAATACACCTCTAATAGCAGTTCCACATATATTGATAAAAACTATAATACAGTGTAAAGAAGTACAAGACAGATGAAATACTGGCAATAAGAAATACTGGAATAAAGAATGCTAGAATAAAGTACTGGAACTGTCACGCCCCAGTCCCAAAATCCATGGGACCAGACACGTGGCAATGGCCAGCTGGTACGACTTCGTAGGGCTTTCCAATTTAATGGACCCGACGAAGTGCACTTACGCTGTCCATGGTCAAGTGATCCAAGTAATAATCTATTTCTAATATACAACAACTGAATCTAAATCTCAATCCAGGGTAAGTAATCTCAAGAAAGAACGATACGCATCATCAGTCTACAGCCCAATAATACATCCGCTCGAATAGACCAGAAGAACAATATAGGTCTATAAACACTAGGCTATAAAAGCAGAATAAAATGGAGTACATAACTGAAATAGCTGGAAATATAAATATACCTGCAATGATGTCCACACTCTAATAGATCAAGTATCCTGCAACCACATAAACAACCTGGAAGGGTTCCAGGTCCTCAGAGGGACGTAACAAGATACAAAAAATATATGCCATAAAGTAAATACTGAATAAATAAAGGGGGTGTGCTAACCGTCTAAGTGAATGCAATTTGAGGACAACTTGAGTGTATAGGAATGTGTAGGTTAGACATATGCTGACGTAATTCACCAATCGTGACAACCGGCTAGTGTATGACATATATGCCCCCTATAACACGGGCACCTGATAACGTCCATCTCCGAGGAGCATGGTATCTGAAATAGTATAACGTCCAACGTTCTTTAGAGTGTGGTATCTGTAATATGTAACAAGTAACGTCCAACACTCTAGAGAACGTGGTATCTGCAATATGTATACGTCCGAATTACTCCGTCGAGTGCGGTATATGTATAGAAGGAGTGGGTATCCCATACGCCTACTAGTCGTCCTCTCCGCCCCATGATCTAAGCATGTTGTATCCACCACACGCTTCCTCTACTACGCCGGGGCATCGTAGCTCTGGCTCATAGTCAACGTTAGAGCAAGGGTCCATCCCTACAACCAAACAAGGACAGGGATAGGACCATCGTACCACGCTAGTCTATGCTCCACCTACTAATAACTGCTAAGTCTTCTATCATGCATCACTAATAGCAGTTATTCCTTATCCGTCGCACGCCTACACGTACAGGTGGCCAACCACATACGCAGGACCGTGCCCTACATGAGACTCACAATACATATACGAGATGTGTCAAGGCCTGGGAGTCATACCAATAACTCCACAACTTTAGGTGGGTCTACTAGACACTAAGTCAGACACAAGTCCTAACGTCAATGCATTCGTTGACTGCACCCGAGTTTCTCTCAGACGCGCACAGTTATAATATCTAAAACAATGAACAGGCAGCTAAAATATAGAAAATTAAACAGTATAACAAGGCAAGGTATACTTGCCTGCCCCGGGTAGCTGCGAAATCCAAAGTCCTGCTCCTGATGCCTCGGTAGTAGTGTCCAGCAATCCTATATAGGATATAGTAATGACCAAATTAGTCGCTACAATAGCACGACTAAGACACACTGTTTGTATCTACAGCTGTCAAGGGTCGGGACTGTACATATATATAGTTATTACAAGTATATACATATACACTAAATCATATTTAATTATATTAAATAAAACATTATATTTGTTTAATAGTACGAAAATAGTACTTATGTATTAATTAGTATATACTAATAATACACCTATTAAATATCTGTACATAATTAATAATAACGTAAATTCATATCTTTATACATATACATATTTTTAGATAGAAAATATGTACATAAATTAATATATACAACATAACAAAGGTATATTAAAATGTATACACATACCGGTAGGCTATATATATATATATATATACTTATACATATTAGAGGGGTTAATACGTATAAGTATTTAATACATACTAATATACATAACATACATACATATGTATAAGTTCCTAATATGAAGATATAATATAAAAAATAGTATTATATTATATACAATGCAAATTCACAGAAATAATATATGTATTATTTATATACTATACTCGTATAATACAATATACGTACATGCCTATATATATATATATATATATATATATATATATATTTATTTGCATGGGTATTTATACACAATTATACTCCTTTAATAACCCCATTATATATAGTACTAATTAAAATAAGAGTATATTTATAATATAACATTTATACAGGAGGTATACATAATTAATAATTATAATACGATAAATATTAATTAATATATAGAATACGTAGAAAAATACGCCAACTATACTATTATAGTATTAGAACATTGCACCTAGAAATACTCCTAAAATACAGGAAATAATACATAAAATAATACACTGGATCGAACTTTGGATCGAGGGGGTCAAGGTGGTCGACCGTCGCCGAAGGGGGGTGGCCGAACGACGCTCCGGCGTCGTGCGGGGACGTCGGCACAGCAGCCGCGGTTCAGAGACTTCCCAGTGCTGCGGGGGCGACCACGGCTAGGATAGTCGTCGTCGTCGGCTGAAAATCGACGGGGAGGGAGAAGACTGGTAGGGGTAACGCCGGTGAAGTTTGGTGGGCGGCGGTGTTGTGGTGGCGGAGCACAAGGCGGTGGGGTGGTCGGCTGTGCACTCGGGGGAGAGCAGCTCGGGTTGGGGGAGGTCGCTGGGGGAGCTGCTCAAGCGTCGTGGTGGTGGTTGGCGGTGGTGGCAGGTGGAGGGAAGGTCGGCGAGGGTGGTCGGGTCGGTGTGGTGGCGGCCGGAGTCGGCATTTGGCCGGAGTCGGGCTCGGGGAGGGAAGGTTGGGGTCGGGCTGAATAGAAGGGGTTTTGGAAGCTAGGGTTTTTCTATAGAATTTTGGGTTTTTGTGTTCATTTAATGTGTTGTAATGATGTATATATAGGAGAGAGAGTGGGGGGGGGGGCTGTCTTGGGGTTAGGGCCGGCTGGACCTATTTTTTTGGGGAGTGGGGTTGTCCATCAAGATGAGTGGAGGGCTAGGAATGGGCCATTTCAAATGTAGGGCCAAGATGTGCCCTACATAAAGTAAGGTAAGTATAAGGGAATGGGGAGAAATTAAATGCATACGGTTAGGCATGACCAATTCTTTTCTCCATGATGGTTTGGGCCAATGAGAGGGGGACACCTCATTGCAATTTTGCAATTAGGCCCCTGAACAATTTGGTATTTGCACAATAACTGCAATTGGGGATTTAATGTAACCAAACACCATGTTTGGTGTTCCTCATTGGGCTAGGATGGTGTATGGTGTTTTGTATGAGACTTGTGGGTGTGGATGTGGGTTTGGGTTGGAGTTGGGTCTAATTCGAATGAGGTTAGGTCACCACATAAATTAATTTATAATTAATGCATCGGCGTTTCTAATTTAATTTAATAACAATCCGGGAGTCTAAATTTGGTTGGACAAGAGGGTCATTAGTGTAGTAGGCTCAGTGTACAATAATATCGTGATCTGGGTTGGTCAAAACTGGTTGAGGTTGGGTCCCAATTTCGATTGGAATGGACAATGAACGTAATTACGCAATTTAATTAATTTGCGTACGGACATTTGTAACGACTTTTGTGCGACTAAAATCAGGCACAAAAATCGGTACCAGGGGTTTGCTCTAGGTTCAATATGATGGGTTAGCAGGTATAGGTCAAATATGTGGAATTTGTTTTAGGGCAACTGCTAGGGTATTATTCCAAATAATCAAATCATTTCACAGGTATTTATAATACTATATATTAAATCATAATTAATTCAAGTTAACCCTAATCATGCTAATTAATTTAGTTAACCCTAATTTCTGGTCGAGGGGGTTTACAGGAACATCATCATCAATAGCATCTGACATGGAATAGAACTACAAGTGTACGCAAGTACAAGAACTGGTATGTAAGTATGTATAAGAACAACAACTAGAACATGTGGAAATACAAGATCAGTCTATCAAGATACATGTCAAGAATCATCTATCTAAGTGTGTGAAACATCAGTATATCATGTGACCGGCCTAGGTTATATGACTCATTACATGGATTAGCGATCATCCCCAATAGGTCAGGCTAACCAGAATGTAACAGCGATGAGGCATATAAGGGTAAGACTGTACCGACGTGAGATGTAGGTGAGCTAATGCTGCATGTAAGGTTGGGTATGATCACATAAACTACCAATATTTCCCCATTTCCCCTGCTAGCACGATGGATTCCCATCATGACTCCTCGTGACAGGTCTCAATGATACCAACTCGTGTAAAGAACAGTGTCAGAGTCATGTACGCTATACAACAAGAATTATAGAGATAATCAATATAATGGAAACTGTCAGAGAATGTACTCGCCTGTGGTCCTTAGCTGGCAATACCACTGTCCAGGTTCCAAGGTGTCGTCTGGATGATCCAACAGTCCTATAGACATACCATATAATACAATACTTCATCAGACAATACTCTAGCTCACAATCAACATAATGATCTCAACAGACTATGCTAGGGGTGGTCACGTCTGTCGTTGCTGTGAATAACAGACAGTCAATGGCACGGTCTTGCTAGTACGTCAGTGTACATTTGGCAGTCTGTTATCACGCTATGGGAAACCTAGTACATGGGCATATAATGTCTAATATTGTTTATCATAAACATCAACACTACTAATTTCAATTTAATAGATATGTGCTTTTAGTTACTTAATAGATTTTACCTTATGCATGTTCATATGCGTATATTGATACATACTAATCAATTATACTATGCACATATATACTATCAACTTATACCATGCATACAATTTATTAAGTATATATACTAGGATACTTATAATACATATAGGGCATGTATAGATATTATTTGAGAGCCTATAATATCTATATACCCATACGTATGCAACTACGTACATACATGCTCAAACGAGATTAGGTTCACGTCAAACCTGCGCTTGTGGACAGGGTGGTGATGACGAGACGAGCTGATCGTCGTGCACGGGTGCACAGTCGGAAATGGCTCAGCGGAAATGCTGCTCCGGCGCTCCAGTCGGCCTGGCTTCGGCAGTGGTGCGGCGTTCAGTCCCGGCGCAGGGTGGTCGAGCAGTTGGGTCCAGTTGCTGCTTCCGTCGGCAGCAGCAGCAGCGCTCGGCGACTCGGTCGGTCTCCGGTTGACGTGGGCTTCAGCAATGGTGGCAGCGGAACGTGCGGGTCTCCGGCTTCAGCGTTCGTGCTCGGGTGTTGGTCAGAAATGGCTCAACGGTTAAGGCGAGAGCCCGCGGGTCATGGGGTGAGACTTCCGACGTTCGGCGGCTCAGGTGTTGGTCGGCGTGGAGATGGGTAAGGGAAGGGGTCGGCTGAGGTTTAGTTTTTAGGTTAAAAGAAAAGGAAAAGTAATACTATGTATATATATATAGGTAGTAGACTTGGGTTGACCTAGAATTAAATTTGGTCAAGGCCCTATTGCGATTGGGCTTGCCATGGATAATTTCAATGGTTAGGGTTTCAAATAAATTAAAATGAATTTCTAGAATGTATTGGTTCAAGGGTTTGAAGCTATGGTTTCAAAGGGGTTGTTGTGAAATTACATATTCCCAAGAATCAAGAAATATAATGAAAAGAAAAATGGGTTTAATGAATTTACGAAAATTTGCACGAAATAGGTTTATTGTTTGCTTAAATCTAAATTAGATACAATGAGGTGTTCTACAATTCAATAGGAGTACAAGGGCTGGATTTACGTAGGACACGAGCATTAATTAATGGTCCGGTGTATCTAGGGCAAGGGTTTGAATCTGATGGAAGACAAGGCTAGCGTCTTAGTTATTGATAAAGTGCACAATCAATTAAGGTCACTGTAAATTAAAGAAAATTGATTATCATGCAATCATTTACTCATTAATTACGAAAAGACAAAAATACCCCTAAACCCAAAAAGTGGGGGTGACATTCTAGCATAGCAATACAAATTGGGATTATTCCTTTAGCTAGGTGCGTTAGATTTATTAGCATGCAGGGGGTAAATCACCTAGCGACTAGCATGGACATTCTAGATTTTATGTGTGCTGGCTAAGCAAAGACAAGTTCACCGTAGCCACCCACCTTAGCGATGATTCGCCTCGGTAGAGCGATACGTCAAGCGAGCCTCTGAAAGCCTAAGCCGGATTCCTGTAGGGACAAGTCTGGATATCCTTTGCATCTCGTTTGAGGCAAAGCGGGCCGGGACAGTTGCACTTTTGCCGATTGAGTCGGCAGTCCGCTAGAACGGAACATGGTGTTACAATTAGGAGGTTGTATTAATTAGTGAAACCATTAGACTAGAACCTTCCCTCCCTAATTATTTTTTTCATGAGAGGCCCCAAGGGGTAAATAGGATATTTCATATAGCATTGAGAGGGTGTATATGGCCGGCCATAGAGTGAGGAGAGAGAGAGAGAGAGAGTGCCTCATTTTATTTCATTCCCAATTCATTTTAGATCTAGTTTTCTCTCTTTTAATTTCCTTCATTCCCTCATCAATCCTCCACCAATTTTTCACAAAATTTCTTTCCTATTCTTTATTAAGACTTCTATATCAAGGATCTAAAAGAAGGAAGTAAGGAGCAAGAAGGAGGAGGCCAAGATCTACAAAGAGATGAACTACTTTCCATTTGAAGACTTTTTATTGGGAATTCATCTCCTAATCAGTATATTTTAGTTTTTTCCTTCTAATAGACTCTAAATCTAAGATTTAGCCATGAAAAACCAACCCACATGGATAGGCTACCCATAGAAATTGATTTTAGGTTCATCGGAGACCTACGGTGGAAGTTATGTGCAATTTTGTGTCAATTTTGGGGGAATTCCGAGATTGGCACATATCGTATTTGTCATTTGGTCTAATAGATCAAATTGACATATGATTATTTTTTGTGACTAGTTTCATATCCACAATTGGGTACGTGTAGGCCGTATCTCGTCAATTTGACGAAACGGGTTGATTTTGGGGGTTTTCCTCCGACACGGGGCCTTGTGCATATCACATTATGACACGAACACGTAAATGCTCTAATTACTATATATATTATTTATATTTAGTGTATTAGACTTGCTTGTGTCCTCCGGAATATGTTTGGTTGTGTTATGGAGCTATATCGCAAGCGTATCATAGAGTTAGTGTGATACGGGTGCGGTGCACTCCACGTGTTTGGTGTTTTGCTCTCATTTCTATTTGTGCATGTGTATTTATTTATCTATTTATTATTTAGGTAATATATATATGTATATAATAGTGTATATGATAGTATATATGTGTGTATATAATAGAGTGTATATATATATATATATATATATATATATATATATATATATATATATATATATATATATATATATATATATATATATATATATATATATATATATATATATATATATATATATATATATATATATATGTGTGTGTGTGTGTGTGTGTGTGTGTGTGTGTGTGTGTGTGTGTGTACTTGTATATATGTATGTGTGTGTTTGTATTTAAGTATGAGAGTATATATATGTATCTATATATATGTATCTATATACATAAGTAGTTGTGATACCTTGATACATATATCTATAGGTGTGTATATGTATACATATATATAGCTAGTTATCTATGTGTGTGTGAGTGTTTATATGTATATACATATGTGTGTGTTTATCTATATAGATATATATAGCAGTGTACATAGATGTGTATAAGTGTTGTGCTATAAGTGTTGTGTTGTGTTTGTGTGTGTGTGTGTGTGTGTGTGTATGAGGAGGAGTACTTGAGCAGCAGTGTGCAGTTGCACACAACTTTGTGTGCAGTTGGTCAGCAGCATTGGAACTGCCTTGAGTAGTCGAGGCACAATAGCCTTCAGTCAAGGTACAGCTCTTGCACAGACACACTGAATACAGTTCAACTAGAGGCTCAGACAACAACAACAAGGGAACTGAAGGATATGCAGTATCCTCAGTAGAGCAGCAGCTCGGGCTATGCACTGAGATGTGCAGCAGTGGAAGAGAAGAGCCACAACATTAGCAGGTAGCACAGCAACAACAGGGAGTTCCCTGCAAACTCGTGTATTGAGATGTGCATACAGCAAAGGGGCTTGAGTTTGCACAGCATCTGTAGGAAGTATCTGCACTGTGCTGCCTTCACAGTGCAGTTTCAGTCATCTACACTGTGTATCAGTGCAGGTATCAGGGAGTATCCAGTTCAGTTCACTGTGCCCGAGCACAGTATCAGTAGGTTTCAGTATCAGTTTCAAGGTAATTGGTTATAATTAGTATTTCAGTGAGGTTAGTATGTTATTGATTGGTAGTTTACTGTTAAGTTAGTGTAGCTAGATAACTAGTTATATACTTATTTAGTAAACAGTTAGTCTAGTATACATATGCTAATAAGTAGTGTATGTTGATAGTTAACTATATTTAGCTATACATTCCTATGTATATTGGTATTATAGTTAGTTGCTATATTATATATATATATATATATATATATATATATATATATATATATATATATATATATATATATTAGTGTTAGTTTATAGTTAGTATATTAGTTTGGGGTTTTATATATCTATTTGTATTAGTTATATGTTAAGTGTTTTGTTTACCTTGGACTACCAAGGTATTGGGTCGATACCCAAGGTATTGAGTTTGGGTATCGAGATAGGTGTGATACGCATTGGTGCAAGGCCAAGGTATCCTATTTTATTTGTTTTGTTATAGTGTTATGATTATTGACTTGTATATATATATATCTAAAATACTATTTTTATATAATGGAAACTTGCGTATCTTAGGATACGACTTTTTCAGTGTCCTTTAGTATCATAGCTTAGTTAGTATAGTTTAGTTTCATAGTGCATCGACTTAGTGACTTAGTATTAGACTCTTGCAACCTAAATTTAATCGTTTTGACCTAGAAATGGCTTATTGATCTAGAATTACATCATATTAACTGATTTTTATTTTTGAACCTTGTATTGATGCAACATACCATATATAAGTCTGTGTGACACCAACTTGGGCATCGAGAGACACACCTTGCTCAGGACTTCAGGCGAGTACATTTCTCTGATAGTTTTTAATTCATAATATTGTATATATACATATTCTAGAATTGTATACTTGATCCCGACATAGTGATTTCACGGACTTGTAATATATGGATCCCGTCAAGAGATGTTATCCCCTATCGTGTTCAGCGGATACTCGTGTACATGTATCTCATCGTGTATATTGGGTATTGATTATATTTTGTGTTCACACACTGCTCGTGTTTAGTTTGCTTATTCGTGTACACCCACCGCTCGTGTTCGGTGGTTATGATATTCGTGTACACCCACTGCTCGTGTTCAGTGGTTATATTTCGTGTTCGTAGAGTATCGTGATTGGATCCATTAGTATTAGTTGGGGATGTGAGAGTAGGAGTTGATTATGTGATCAAAGCCCCATTGTTATATCATGTACATTCTGGTTACATACCTCACTTGTAATCGTCTTACCTGATCATGTTCACCCAAACCGATCACATAATGAACTTGTATTCTGAGACATATTAGTTAGATTGCAATTACTTTATCATATTACAGATATTCATATTGTTGATCTATATTCTCGTACATAACATGTATATCTATTGTTCATTCATTCATATGTTTGTGATCTTGTATTTAATTTCTATTATCTGTTTTATATGCTTGATTATGTTATTGGAACTGCTTTCAGAGGTATGTACTTCGCTACAATCCTGACTGGATATATTTTTCCAGATGACTGGCTTATAGAGCAGAGTCCCATAATCTACGGGCCGCAGGATGGCGTACCTATAGAGAATACTCTTCTAGACCAGGAGAACTTAGTTGCAGAGCCCGAGGAGGTCTAATTTTGTGTGGCTTGTATTAGACTATTATATTTGTGGAGATTCACAGTTTGTATATTATTTCATATTATGGATTGTATCTTATTCTTTCCTTCGCTATTCCATTCGTGCATTATCTTCCTTAGTTTATTTTGTGATTAAGATTAGTCATACTTGTGAGATACCATATTGTTCTTTCGTTTGGAGTTGAGATGATTGACAGGTACCATATTATATTATTGAGATGTTAGATAGTTAGAAATGACCCAAACAATGTTCTACCGCCGATTCTGCAACATAGACTGGGCGTAACCACGTACTCGTGTCCGAATATCCGGGTGCGGGTCGTGACACGAACTGGGTTGACCCGTCTCCTCCTCAAACTAATTCTGACCCGACCTAGCCCGATTACCGATACACACTCTGATCCTTTCTATTCCATTTTCTTTTTCATTCAAGTCTCTTGAATCCACGTTATCTCTACTATTATAATACGGCTTGAAAACGGCTCAAAATTGAGCTATCCAAGCCGTATGTAAATCATTCATTTAAATAAATTTAATAAGAAGATAACTAAATAACTACTTGAATACTCCATTAATTATTTAAAAAAACATAACTAAGTATTTAACTATTTATTATAATTTATTTATAACTAAAAACTCTAACTCAATTGGCTAAGGAATGAGGCATTTTGCTTTGTTGCTTGAGCTCAATTCCTAGAAATGACATTTTTATAATAAATTCATATTTAATTTTCTTTCAATATTTTTTACGCACGTTCAATGCACATGTACATTACTAGTAGGCATTTTTCTTCTTTGCTTGAGTTCAATTCCTAGAAATGACAATTTTTATAATAAATTCATAGTTTATTTTTTTCTTTAACATTTTTTTACTTACTTGAACATTTTTTTTCCGTACGTGCACGTGCACAATAGTAGTATATCGGATTCGGGCTGGATTCAGTATGCAGGTTCGAAGGTTCGGTCCGGACTGACTCGGTCCAAAATTTGGTCTGAATCGTATCATGCTCCCAAATCCGATCGACCTGGTTCGGCCCACAGCCTAATCGAATTCGAACTGAATTTGAATTATCATCACTTTGATTTGGACTGGTCCGACCCGTCTTCTTCTATGACTAAGCCTGGCCTGATACACACCCTGGTCCTTCTCTATTATATTTCCTTTTTCATACCAGTCTCTTGAATCCACGTTGAGAAAAATGTGCCAGAGTTTCTTTATTGAGAAAACTTTTAAGAAATTCTTAATATACCTCACCTAGTTTATGTTATGTGGTGCTCTAAGATCTCTCAACGCTGATTCATTCTTGTTGTCATTGAAATACCGTTTCTTAATATTTTAATTATTCCTTTATTGTTATTTATTTCGAGAATATCTTTTCCAATACCTTGACATTTTTCTACTAATTATGGGATTTTCAAGTGATTTCGTTATTCAGATCAAGTAAGTTTTAGTGTACTTTAAATATTGAAGTCAACTGCAATTACATCTCCATTGTCGTCCAGCCCGGTTAGGATATCTGGCTTTCACCCAGGCGACCCGGGTTCAAATCCCGGCAATGGAACATTTTTTAATCATGTAACTAAACAATTTTAATATTCATCTTAGCGTCACAAATAATTAAACTATTAACACAAACCTATGGTTACTGTGTTTGCCCATAGTGATCAAACAATTAAATCTTTTTTTTATCCACCAAAAATAATGTAGATGTTCATCATTACACTTAAAGATTATCATTCATTTATATTAGGATTTTTTGATATTAATTCCTGTTAGATGAAGAATATTAAGAATATCCTCTTGATTCATAAGTCGAAAACATCTCTCTGAAAGTGTCGTTATTGAATTTATTTTATTTTTTGTCAAAGACAAAAATGACATTTTCAAGAGAATATTTTTGACTTATAAAGCAATTTAGAATATTCTCAATATTCTTCATCTAACATGAAATAATATTAAAATGTCCTTTATATTAAAGATACACTTTCATTTGTATTACACATTTTAGTCTTTCCAGGAAGCACAAATGTCCAACACATTTCTGTTTGGATTAAGGATGATCTGACACTGCAATTGATGTAAAATATTAGAAGAAAATCAAATGTGTTTCTTCTTGCCATATAATAGGGAAATATTAGTCCAACAATTGTTCTAAAAATTGACGTTTGAGCAAGAGGATGTAACGTTTCTAGTATCCAACAAAATAGACCTAATTGTCTGATTTTTGAGAAGAGTGTGTGTGTGAGGAGAAGTAACTACAATTATAATTAACAGATTATAAAAAAATTGGAGGGTATTATTAATAAAAATAAAAATAAAAGTAAAAGGTAGTGGAAATATAATTAACAATTGAGGGGAGGGGGATGTAAATACAAATAACTCTTAAAATTATTCATTAAATTTAACATGGATAGTTAGGAAATTGCGTATAGAATTTTTTTTTAAGTGAGTTGTTGTTTGCTCTTTCTAAGTAATAAAAAAAAAATTCGTTTTCTCTTCTCAAATAGTAAAATATAAAAAAAAACTATTATTCGCTCTTCTTAAATGGTAAAAAAAAATTATTTGTTCTTCTCAAATAGTATAAAATATGTGCGTTATGTGCATATATACTAGTCATAATAAAAAAATGAGAAAATTTGACTTATCCCCACTTTTTTTTACCATAGTTAAGGGTGCACTCCACAGTTTTTGCATAATGTACATGTCCTTCCACTTTTGACGGAATCCGTCCAGTCATGATGGTCAACCAAAAAAATTAAACAAATTTGATGAAAATGTCCCTCCCTCTAAAACCCACTCCTCCCCCCTCCCCATTACGGGCCCGCCCCCACCCCTCACCTCCCCCCCCGCCAACAGGCTCCCTCCGCAGCCGCCGTTCCCCGCCCCCCATCTCCCCCCCTACCCGCCACCTTCCCCGCCACCGCCCCCTTCCTGCTGGAAAAGAAGCGCAAAAACCTTCCCCAAAACCAGAGAGTACCTACGAGAGAACCGAGCAATACAACGCACAAACCAAACATCAAACCACAGAAAAATAATCCACGCAGATACAGAGAATTTTGACATAGAAAATCCTTGCAAAAAAAAAATCATGGAACGATCAGAGTCCAACACTGAAGAACATCCACTAATGGAATAAAAAGAATACGCCATCTACAAGCTCCTCCCGATCCAACATGGATCACCACAACACTTAGGAATAGAAAATAGATCACACCACGAAGATAGAAGACAATGAGAAATTATCCAAAATTGATCTCCTCCTCCGAAACGACCTCCAATCATTCTTTCTCCTTCCTAAAGTTGCAATGGCACTCTTGTCTCCTTTTCTCCTCTCTCTTCAGATGATGTCTTAGGGTTAGGGTTTAGGAAAACCTAATATATACCCCCTAATCCTGCAACGAATCCCGGACCGTAGGATACGATCAAACGGTGTATAAAATACCTCTGAATTTTCGTCCAGCCCACCGACCGAACTCGGACCAAATTCGTCTTAGTCGGTGATTTGCGAGTAAATGAAGACAACGGCTTTCTGGAGAACCCTGATTGAACTTGGACCGAGTTCGGACCGTGTTCAGCCCAAACTCTGTCTTCCCTTGGACAGCAGCTGCTCCTCCTTCCCGAGCTTCTTCGACCTCTCGAATGACTCTCGTCGCCTCCCCAGCTTCTCTGACCACAAATGACGCTCGTCGTACTCCGGGGTGTTCTCCACATAGGTTGGGAACCCTACCCACTCCAACAAATCTTTTCCTTTACAACTTTGTGGAGGGGATCGTCATCCCGACGATCTGCCTACAGTACTCAAACTTTTCCCTTAGAAGAATCTTTGTGAACATATCTGCTCCGTTGTCATCTGTATGAACCTTCTCAAGCGTCGCTTTCTTCTTTTTCATAATATCCCGTATCCAATGATACTGGGTCTCAATGTGCTTGGATCGGCTATGAAATGTTTGGTTCTTTACAAGATGAATAGCACTCTGACTATCGTAAGGCAAAGGATACTGCTCTTGCTTTAGCCCTATTTTCTGCAGCAGCTTCTTCATCCACAACAACTCCTTTCAAGCCTCCGTCGCCGCAATGTACTCTGCCTTTGTCGTCGACAAGGCAACATACATATGCAAACGCGACTGCCACCATACTGCTCCACCAGCAAATATCATTACATATCCCAAAGTTGATCGCATCGTGTCTACATCTCCAGCCATATCAGAGTCGGTATACCTGTAAACCCCCTCACCCAAAACTAGGGCTAGTTTGTATCCAATTGGAAATATGACACGACATTTTAATTAATTATGTATTATTTATGACACGTAGCGCACCTTACCGTTGCTTCGATAATTAGAGCACTACTCTAGCTGTTGCCTTCCAACAAATTTTATAACCTTGTCCTAGACAGGCCCGCCTACTATTCTGACCTTTGTGTAACTTATAAATATGCTTTCTTGTATAATATTTTAGTCGTACAACATTCGTCGCAGACGTTTGTAATTATTCTAAATAAAATATGACTTTGTACCCTTGTGCGTTCCAATCGAAATTGGAGACACAATCTTGACCGTTTTGTGCAACCCAAATTTTATTAATATTCTGCACTGAATCCCCTGTGTCCGTGATACTTGTGTCCCACCAAATTTTATTCTCATGTATTTCTAATTAAATCCAGAACATCGTGCGCACTAATTTTAATTAATTTAATCCCAAATTCCATCCATGTGCAATTTCCTAATTGTTGGGCATTTTTATGCAAAAATGCAATGAGGTGTCCACACCATTGGACAATACGTGAAGAAATCCAATTTTCACTTCACATGAATTTTTCCATAATTTTCGGGATGTGCATCGCGCAACATCGCTCCCGTTATTTTAAACCTATCCTTGCATTTAAGTAATACAAATTCTAGCCCTCCAAACATCCTCATGTGAGCCCAAGGCCCAATCCAAGAGGATGTTGACCAAGTCAAAATATTCCTAGGTCAAACCAACCCTCCCTCCCATGTATATAAATACCTCTTTTCTTCTTTTTGTTATTAACACAAAACCTAAAATAAAATAACCCAGCCGACCCTTCTCCCTATTTCCCTGTTCATCCCCTCCCCCGCTGCCAGCCGCCGCCGGAGGCTGTTGACTCGCCGGAGACCGAGCCGTCGGCCACCCAGCACCTGACTCCTCACAGCCCACTACTTCCCCGTCGTCCCCTCCATGACTCGACCTCGCCTCTGCCTTCCTCTCCCCGCTGCACCAAGAAGTCCGCCGGAGTCCCGAACCCCATCGACCCCGATTCTTCTCCGGCCAACCGCCACTGCACCACCACCACCTCTTCCTCTTCCTACCTGCTCCCATCTCGACCCAACCTCCCTCTGCAACCCGACCCTGGCCGCCTGCACGTCGCCACGTCGGACCTCCATCTCCGCTCACCACCGTCACTATTACCACCAGCTACGACCCCGCTGCTCTCGACCCGCCGGTCTCGACTCGTCTTCTCCGGTGAGCTCGACCACCAGCAACATCACCATAGTTTACCTCTCTTCCACCTCGATCTCCTTCCTCCCTGAGAACTCCTTTTCCCCGACTTCACCGCCGGCAGCACCCACATCACCAACACCACCAGCACGATCACCACCCATCACCACCACACCTCCACGAACTCCTCCCCATCTCGCCGGACCTCCCTGCTCCATCCTCCTCCATGAACGAACCACCTCGACCTGAGCCTCCCCTCCCTTGGCTGGACCTCCCCCCCATCTGACCGAACTCCGGTCAGCATCCACCACCATCATCATCATCATCAACACTCTTTATCATCATCATCACATTATCACTACCATTATCATCATTTCCGTCGTCATTACCATAATTATCACCTTAACCATAACCTAATCATCACATCGTCATTACCCTCGTCCTCGTGTTCATCATAGACCCGTCACCCTTGGCAGACAACCGTAGGAGACACCTCCGATTCCCGTGCCTATGCACGCTAACTCCGAGTACCATTGGATCATTCTGCGTGACTTCAGGAACCGGATATTGGTACTACATGGCCTCTTGCCAGGCAAGTATACCTTGCCTTTGTTGTACTGTTTAAATCTCAGTTATTATTTAGCTGCCTGTTTATTGTTTTAGCTATTATAACTGTGCGCGTCCTAGAGAGACTCGGGTGCAGTCAACGAATGCGTTGTCGTTAGGACTTGTGTCTGACCTAGTATCTAGTAGACCCACCTAAAGTTGTGGAGTTATTGGTATGACTCCCCAGGCTTTGACACTTTTCTTATACGTGTTGTGAGTCTCATGTAGGGCACGGACTTGCGTATGTGGTTGGCCACCTGTACGTGTAAGTCGTGCGACGGATAGGGTATAACTATTAATAGTGATGCATATTAGAAGACCTAGCAGTTATTAGTAGGCGGAACATAGACTAGCGTGGTACGATGGTCCCATCCTTGTCCTTGTTTGGTTGTAAGGATGGACTATTGCTCTAACGATAGACTATGAGCCAGAGTTATGACGCCGAGGCGTAGTAGCTGACGCGTGTTGTGGATACAACATGCTTAGATCATTGGGCGGGGAGGACGACTAGTAGGCGTATGGGACACCCACTTCCTCTATGCAGATTCCACACTCGTCGGAGTAATATGGACGTTATATACTATGCAGATTTTACGTTCCTCAGAGCGATATAGACGTTATATACTATACATATTCCTCATTCTTCGGAGCGGTAGGACGTTATTATATATATTGCGCCCTTGTATTGGGGGCATATGTGGCATATACTAGCCAGTTGACACGATTGGTGAATTACGTCAGCATATGTCTAGCCTACACTTTCCCATACACTCAAGTTATCCTCAAGTTGCATTTTACTTAGATGGTTAGGTAACCATTGAGTTTTTACAGTATTTACTTTATGGCATGCTTTTATGTATCTTGTTATGTCCCTCTGAGGACCTGGCCCTTTCCAGGTGTATTGTTCATGAGTATTCGCAGGAGCACAGATCCGGACTGGTTGCGTACGTTCCGAGGGGCCTTTTCTTCGAGCCGTGATTGTTAGTTGATATTCTTGTATTGTATTTATCTTGTTTAGTCTATATTCTAGTTCGGTAGTGGATTTGTTTACATCCGACTGTCATCTTTAGATACTTTTTATTGAGATCTAGTTTCACAGATACTGGCCCTTTATTTATATTTGATTCTATGGATGAGATTTAGATTATACCCGATAACTTGTGATAGTTTTACCACTTGTGAATTGTTATTCATATTACAGCGTACGTGTGTTATGGTTTCCGTATATTGGAGTGCCATATTCATACGGCTGGCATGCCTACGTGTCCTAGTCCTACGTATTTTGGGACTGGGGTGTGACATATTTTTGTGGTAGCCCATGCAGGTCGAGAGCATATTGTCTCGGTTACGTTACTGTACCGAGCAAGCCTGTACATAGGATTAGAGTATAGGATCTCATCCATATTTGACTATGATTCACCTCCCTTCCGATCTGTTCTATTTATAGCTGCATCCTATAAATAGTTTATACCTTATCATTTTGTTCTTTTCCGTATATACCCCAATAAGAGTTTATACCTTATCATTTTGTAGGATCCCCTTAAGACTATCACAATATTAGTTAATATTTTTAAGTTGGGTAGTATGCCTCACAACCTAGTAGCACATAGTCCTCTTGCCTCATTAATGCAGTGTAACTGAACGACATAAACTGTAGACTTGCATAAGAAGACAATGTTATTCAGACTGTAGAACTTAGAGGCCCATACCCCTATTTTGTCGACTAGCGACTTAGACAAGGAGTTAGTATGACAACTGTAGAGATTGCAGAGTATTACTTATTGTTTGTTTTATTTTGTTTTTGTGAACTTAAAATATTTTGTACCTTCTTTCATCATAATCCAGCGTATTTATATATTCTAAACTACCATGATTTATGCTGCTATTTTATAGCCTAGTTTTGCAAGCTTATTCTTTTAGCGAGCTTGTTCATGATATATGTGTTATTGGGGACGCCTACTAATACATTATCTAAATCAGAATCAGTGTATTAAGGTCTGGACAACCTTAGTACGCTTGGTTCGCCCTTCGCATGACTACTTTACGTGGATTGAGATATATAATTGACTAGTAGAAGAATATACCTGCCTCTAGACATGTCTGAGCATATCGTATCGGTTACATAACTGTTCCAATATGAACATGCGAATAGAAATTTACCAAAATAGGATTTCAATCCACAACTGCCCTGACAACTCTCCTTTTTGAATTCTTTAAACTCCTTGAACCTCGTACTTGTATTGTATTACCATCCCCTTGAACTGTTTATTATTGTTCTCCGTCTTCCCTTATTTTGGAAAGACGAAATCTCATGCTTAGTATAAGTTTGATATACAGAGAGTACTAGATATACACCTTAGGCCAATCATATTACTAGATGACTGCCTTTTATAGCTGATTAAGGATATATTATATATGATATATTTAGTGTTTAAATTTTGAGGATTGAGTAACATGATTAAGTAAATTTGAGGAATAAGTTTTCTTAAATGAAAGAGCCGTATGTAAATTGATGGGTAAACTCTAAGTTGGGTAGCAGTTACATTGTCAACTTGAGAGAAACTTCTTTTGTAATGTGATCGAGCAAAATTAGATTAAGAAGTTCAAGTCATTTTAAATTTTAGAATTTTGGAAGAATGAGTAAGATATTGAGGATCAATGAATTTCAAAAAAAAAAAAGGGATATGACGAACCAAATGTTTATACTTTGAGAACTTGACTTAAATTTAGGGTATTGAAGGTTGAATCATCGATTTAAATATGGAGGAAAATAAAATAAAACTCTAAATATGAACATGGTCAGATTGAATTCCAAATTCGATGATTTGAATTAAGAATTAAAATTTTGAGTATTGGATCACCTATTTGAAATATTGAGGATGTAAATTGAAAGGAAAATCTGAAGAGTACGAAATTCATAAGTTGAAAATAGAAATAATATTTGATTATAAATTATTTCTAGAGGAGATTATGATAGTTGGAGATTGCGAGATAAATTTTGATTTGGGAGTTCATATAAATTTGAATTAGATTTCGATGTAGATTATTTAATTTGAAAATCAAGAAGATAGTGTAATGTGTTGAAGTTAATCTAAACAATGGTTAATCTAATTTAAAAGTGATTGCGATAGAATTGGATAAGTTTTAAATTTTTAGAAGAGATCACGATTGACTTGCCTGATGTACACATGTGAAGGATCTAAACCAAATTATGCCTTATTTTAATTTCGAGGACAGAATTATTTTTAAGTTGGGTATATTGTAAACCCCCTCACCCAAAACTAGGGCTAGTTTGTATCCCATTGAAAATAGGATATGGCATTTTAATTAATTATGCATTATTTATGACACATAGCGCACCTTACCGTTGCTTCGATAATTAGAGCACTACTCTAGCTGTTGTCTTCCAACAAATTTCACAACCTTGTCCTAGACAGGCCCGCCTACTATTTTGACCTTTGTGTAACTTATAAATTTATTTTCTTGTGCAATATTTTAGTCGCACAACATTCGTCGCAGACGTTTGCAATTATTCTAAATAAAATATGACTTTGTACCCTTGTGCGTTCCAATCGAAATTGGAGACACAATCTTGACCGTTTTGTGCAACCCAAATTTTATTAATATTCTGCACTGAATCCCCTGTGTCCGTGATACTTGTGTCCCACCAAATTTTATTTCCATGTATTTTTAATTAAATCCAGAACATCGTGCGCACTAATTTTAATTAATTTAATCCCAAATTCCATCTATGTGCAATTTCCTAATTGTTGGGCATTTTTATGCAAAAATGTAATGAGGTGTCCACACCATTGGACAATACGTGAAGAAATCCAATTTTCACTTCACATGAATTTTTCCATAATTTTCGGGATGTGCATCGCGCAACATCGCCCCCGTTATTTTAAACCTATCCTTGCATTTAAATAATGCAAATTCTAGCCCTCCAAACATCCTCATGTGAGCCCAAGGCCCAATCCAAGAGGATGTTGACCAAGTCAAAATATTCCTAGGTCAAACCAACCCTCCCTCCCATGTATATAAATACCTCTTTTCTTCTTTTTGTTATTAACACAAAACCTAAAATAAAACAACCCAGCCGACCCTTCTCCCTATTTCCCTGTTCATCCCCTCCCCCGCTGCCAGCCGCCGCCGGAGGCTGTTGACTCGCCGGAGACCGAGCCGTCGTCCACCCAGCACCTGACTCCTCACAGCCCACTACTTCCCCGTCGTCCCCTCCATGACTCGACCTCGCCTCTGCCTTCCTCTCCCCGCTGCACCAAGAAGTCCGCCGGAGTCCCGAACCCCCTCGACCCCGATTCTTCTCCGGCCAACCGCTACTGCACCACCACCACCTCTTCCTCTTCCTCCCTGCTCTCATCTCGACCCGACCTCCCTCTGCAACCCGACCCCGGCCACCTGCACGTTGCCACGCCGGACCTCCATCTCTACTCACCACCGTCACCATTACCACCGGCTACGACCCCGCTGCTCTCGACCCGCCGGTCTCGACTCGTCTTCTCCGGTGAGCTCAACCACCAGCAACATCACCATAGTTTACCTCTCTTCCACCTCGATCTCCTTCCTCCCTGAGAACTCCCTTTCCCCGACTTTACCGCCGGCAACACCCACATCACCAACACCACCAGCACGATCACCACCCATCACCACCACACCTCCATGAACTCCTCCCTATCTCGTCGGACCTCCCTGTTCCGTCCTCCTCCATGAACGAACCACCTCGACCCGAGCCTTCCCTCCCTTGGCCGGACCTCCCCCCACCTGGCCGAACTCCGGTCAGCAGCCACCACCATCTTCATCATCATCAACACTCTTCATCATCATCATCACATTATCACTACCATTATCATCATTTTCGTCGTCATTACCATAATTATCACCTTAACCATAACCTAATCATCACATCGTCATTACCCTCGTCCTCGTGTTCATCATAGACCCGTCACCCTTGGCAGACAACCGTAGCAGATACCCCCGATTCCCGTGCCTACGCAGGCTGACTCCGAGGACCATTGGATTGTTCTGTGTGACTTCAGGAGCCGGATATTGGTAATACATAGCCGCTTGCCAGGAAAGTATACCTTCCCTTTGTTGTACTGTTTAAATCTCAGTTATTATTTAGCTGCCTGTTTATTGTTTTAGCTATTATAACTGTGCGCGTCCGAGAGAGACTCGGGTGTAGTCAACGAATGCGTTGACGTTAGGACTTGTGTCTGACCTATTATCTAGTAGACCCACCTAAAGTTGTGGAGTTATTCGTATGACTCCCCAGGCCTTGACACTTTTCTTACACGTGTTGTGAGTCTAATGTAGGGAACGAACTTGCGTATGTAGTTGGCCACCTGTACGTGTAAGTCGTACGACGGATAGGGTATAACTGTTAATAGTGATGTATATTAGAAGACCTAGCAGTTATTAGTAGGCGGAGCAAAGACTAGCATGGTACGATAGTCCCATCCTTGTCCTTGTTTGGTTGTAAGGATGGACTATTGCTCTAACGATAGACTATGAGCCAGAGTTACGACGCCGAGGCATAGTAGCTGACGCGTGTTATGGATACAACATGCTTAGATCATTGGGCGGGGAGGACGACTAGTAGGCGTATGGGACACCCACTTCCTCTATGCAGATTCCACACTCGACGGAATGATATGGACGTTATATACTATGCAGATTCCACGTTCCTCGGAGCGATATGGATGTTATATACTATGCAGATTCCCCATTCTTCGGAGCAATAGGACGTTATTATATACATTGCGCCCTTGTATTGGGGGCATATGTGGCATATACTAGCCAGTTGACACGATTGGTGAATTACGTCAGCATATGTCTAGCCTACACTTTCCCGTACACTCAAGTTGTCCTCAAGTTGCATTTCACTTATATGGTTAGGTAACCCTTGAGTTTTTACAGTATTTACTTTATGGCATGCTTTTATGTATCTTGTTATGTCCCTCTGAGGATCTGGCCCTTTCCAGGTGTATTGTTCATGAGTATTCGCAGGAGCACAGATCCGGACTGGTTGCATACATTTTGAGGGGCCTTCTCTTCGAGCCGTGATTGTTAGTTGATATTCTTGTATTGTATTTATCTTGTTTAGTCTATATTCTAGTTCGGTAGTGGATTTGTTTCCATCCGACTGTCATCTTTAGATACTTTTCATTGAGATCTAGTTTCATAGATACTGGCCATTTATTTATATTTGATTCTATGGATGAGATTTAGATTATACCCGGTAACTTGTGATAGTTTTACCACTTGTGAATTGTTATTCATATTACAGCGTACGTGTGTTATGGTTTCCGTATATTGGAGTGCCATATTCATATGGCTGGCATGCCTACGTGTCCTAGTGCTACGTATTTTGGGACTGGGGCGTGACATATTTTTGTGGTGGCCCATGCAGGTCGAGAGCATATTGTCTCGGTTACGTTACTGTACCGAGCAAGCCTGTACATAGGATTAGAGTATAGGATCTCATCCATATTTGACTATGATTCACCTCCCTTCCGATCTGTTCTATTTATAGCTGCATCCTACTTGGTTCATGTGCTTCCCTAATAGCTCCCTGAGTATAGCCTTCTCCTAGAATATAGAAGTCCCTATTGCTAGATGAAAAAGTAGGGTAACCTTCCTATTAAGAGTACAACTAGGATAATGACACATCACTAAGTTAGAATACTTAATGAACCCTAGCGCCCCGTACCTATAGAATAATTTACCATTATCCCTCAATATGTTTATGATTGACTTGAGATTAATATAAACACTACTAGATCTAGTTAGAGATTTGACCCTAATATTTGACCCTAGTTTTGAGGAACCAATAGAAATCCGAGATCGAATGGTAGGAATGAACCTAATTTGCATAGTGAGATTGTATTAGGGAACTATAAATATAGATCATTGTCTTGATATTAGCAGACAGTACCTTAGGAAGCCCAGAGCAACGAATATGACATTCCCCTTGATCATACCTCGAACACGGAGATTTGCTAGCCACCTTTCCCTTAGGAAACCATGATATTATATTGAGTCCCTCTATTTTAATTGCATATATGGTTCCTCTGTAAACTTAGCGCTTGCTATAATTGTGTGACGACTAATTATGTTCTTCTATTCTTCATCTTTCAAGACGTGCCACCTAACCTTTCTAATTTTAGGCCAAGTGATATTCCCTTATGTTAAGGATATATAGTTTGCTAGGACGATAATTATAATCTTGAACCTTGAATTTTGTGCTTGGTAGTTAGAATTTGATAGTTTGAGTTATTCCTTTAGATTTTGATTTGATTATTCTTAGTTTTAAATCACGTAACATGTACCCTACCTCAATATAGATTATATCCTCTTTCCTTTGAAGGCCAATAACTTTTTCATTCATACTATTGACACTTGTTCTATAAGCACTATGATTAAGACTTAAGATGGTCATTACCTATATAATGCAACAGGAGACCCTAATAAGTACCATGTTCTTTTTCGTATATACCCCAATAAGAGTTTATACCTTATCATTTTGCAGGATCCCCTTAAGACTATCACAATATTAGTTAATATTTTTAAGTTGGGTAGTATGTCTCACAACCTAGTAACACATAGTCCTCTTGCCTCATTAATGCAGTATAACTGAACGACATAAACTGTAGACTTGCATAAGAAGATAATGTTATTCAGACTATAGAACTTAGAGGCCCATACCCCTATTTTGTCGACTAGCGACTTAGACAAGGAGTTAGTATGACAACTGTAGAGATTGCAGAGTCTTACTTGTTGTTTGTTTTATTTTGTTTTTGTGAACTTGAATTATTTTGTACCTCCTTTCATCATAATCCAGCATATTTATATATTCTAAACTACCGTGATTTATGCTGCTATTTTATAGCCTAGTTTTGCAAGCTTATTCTTTTAGCGAGCTTGTTCATGGTATATGTGTTATTGGGGACGCCTACTAATACATTATCTAAATCAGAATCAGTGTATTAGGGTCTGGACAACCTTAGTACGCTTGGTTCGCCCTTCGCATGACTACTTTACGTGGATTGAGATATATAGTTGACTAGTAGAAGAATATACCTGCCTCTAGACATGTCTGAGCATATCGTATCGGTTACATAACTGTTCCAATATGAACATGCGAATAGGAATTTACCAAAATAGGATTTTAATCCACAACTGCCCTGACAACTCTCCTTTTTGAATTCTTTAAACTCCTTGAACCTCGTACTTATATTATATTACCATCCCCTTGAACTCTTTATTATTGTTCTCCGTCTTCCCTTATTTTGGAAAAACGAAATCTCGTGCTTAGTATAAGTTTGATATACAGAGAGTACTAGATATACACCATAGGCCAATCATATTACTAGATGACTGCCTTTTATAGCTGATTAAGGATATATTATATATGATATATTTGGTGTTTAAATTTTGAGGATTAAGTAACATGATTAAGTAAATTTGAGAAATAAGTTTTCTTAAATGAAAGAGCCGTATGTAAATTGATGGGTAAACTCTAAGTTGGGTAGCAGTTGCATTGTCAACTTAAGAGAAACTTCTTTTAGATTGTGATCGAGCAAAATTAGATTGAGAAGTTCAAGTCATTTTAAATTTTAAAATTTTGGAAGAATGAGTAAGATGATGAGGATCAATGAATTTCACAAAAAAAAGGGGATATGACAAACCAAATGTTTATACTTTGAGCACTTGACTTAAATTTGGGATATTAATGGTTGAACCATCTATTTAAATCTGGAGGAAAATAAAATAAAACTCTAAATATGAACATGGTCGGATTGAATTCCAAATTTGATGATTTGAATTAAGAATTAAAATTTTGAGTGTTGGATCACCTATTTGAAATATTGAGGATATAAATTGAAAGAAAAATCTGAAGAGTACATAATTCATAAGTTGAAAATAGAAATAATATTTGATTATAAATTATTTCTAGAGGAGATTATGATAGTTGGAGATTACGATATAAATTTTGATTTGGGAGGTCATATAAATTTGAATTAGATTTGGATGTGGATTATTTAATTTGAAAATTGAGAAGATAGTGTAATGTGTTGAAGTTGATCTAAACAATGGTTAATCTAATTTAAAAGTGATTGCGATGGAATAAGATAAGTTTTAATTTTTTAGAAGAGATCGCGATTGACTTGCCTGATGTACACATGTGAAGGATCTAAACCAAATTATGCCTTATTTTAATTTCGAGGACGAAATTATTTTTAAGTTGGGTAGATTGTAAACTCCCTCACCAAAAACTAGGGCTAGTTTGTATCCAATTGGAAATAGGACACGGCATTTTAATTAATTATGCATTATTTATGACACGTAGCGCACCTTACCGTTGCTTCGATAATTAGAGCACTACTCTAGTTGTTACCTTCCAACAAATTTTACAACCTTGTCCTAGACAGGCCCGCATACCATTCTGACCTTTGTGTAACTTATAAATATGCTTTCTTGTGCAATATTTTAGTTGCACAACATTCATCGCAGACGTTTACAATTATTCTAAATAAAATATGACTTTGTACCCTTGTGCGTTCCAATCGAATTGGAGACACAATCTTGACCGTTTTGTGCAACCCAAATTTATTTATATTTTGCACTGAATCCCCTGTGTCCGTGACACTTGTGTCCCACCTAATTTTATTCCTATGTATTTCTAATTAAATCCAGAACATCGTGCGCACTAATTTTAATTAATTTAATCCCAAATTCCATCCTTGTGGAATTTTCCAATTGTTGGGCATTTTTATGCAAAAATGCAACGAGGTGTCCACACCATTGGACAATACGTAAAAAAACCCAATTTTTCCTTAACATGAATTTTTCCATAGTTTCTGGGATGTGCATCGCGCAACATTGCCCCCGTTATTTTAAACCTATCCTTGCATTTAAATAATGCAAATTCTAGCCCTCCAAACATCCTCATGTGAGCCCAAGGCCCAACCCAAGAGGATGTTGACGAAGTCAAAATATTCCTAGGTTAAACCAACCCTCCCTCCCATGTATATAAATACCTCTTTTCTTCTTTTTATTATTAACACAAAACCTAAAATAAAACAACCTAGTCGACCCTTCCTCCTATTTCCCTGTTCATCCCCTCCCCCGCTGCCAGCCACCGCCGGAGGCCGCTGACTCGCCGGAGACCGAGCCACCGGCCACCCAGCACCTGACTCCTCACAGCCCACTACTTCCCCGTCGTCTCCTCCACGACTCGACCTCGCCTCCGCCTTCCTCTCCCCGCTGTACCAAGAAGTCCGCCGGAGTCCCGAACCCCCTCGACCCCGATTCTTCTTCGGCCAACCACCACTGCACCACTACCACCTCTTCCTCTTCCTCCCTTCTCTCATCTCGACCCGACCTCCCTCTGCAACCCGACCCCGGCTGCCTGCACGTCGCCACACCGGACCTCCATCTTCGCTCACCACCTTCACCATTACCACCGGCTACGACCCCGCTGCTCTTGACCCGCCGGTCTCGACTCGTCTTTCCCGGTGAGCTCGACCACCAGCAACATCACCATAGTTCACCTCTCTTCCACCTCGATCTCCTTCCTCCCTGAGAACACCCTTTTCTCGACTTTACCGCCGACAACACCCACATCACCAACACCACCAGCACGATCACCACCCATCACCACCACACCTCTACGAACTCCTCTCCATCACGCCGGACCTCCCTGCTCCATCCTCCTCCATGAATGAACCACCTCGACCCTCCCCTCCCCTCCCTTGGCCGGACCTCCCCTCCACCTTGTCGGACTCTGGTCAGCAGCCACCACCAGCATCATCATCATCAACACTCTTCATCATCATTATCACATTATTACCACCATTATCATCATTTCCGTCGTCATTACCATAATTATCACATCGTCATTACCCTCGTCCTCGTGTTCATTATAGACCCGTCACCCTTGGCAGACAACCGTAGCAGACACCCCCGATTCCCGTGCCTACGCACGCTGACTCCGAGGACCATTGGATTGTTCTGTGTGACTTCAGGAGCCGGATATTGGTAATACATAGCCGCTTGCCAGGAAAGTATACCTTCCCTTTGTTGTACTGTTTAAATCTCAGTTATTATTTAGCTGCCTGTTTATTGTTTTAGCTATTATAACTGTGCGCGTCCGAGAGAGACTCGGGTGCAGTCAACGAATGTGTTGACGTTAGGACTTGTGTCTGACCTAGTGTCTAGTAGACCCACCTAAAGTTGTGGAGTTATTGGTATGACTCCCCAGGCCTTGACACTTTTCTTACACGTGTTGTGAGTCTCATGTAGGGAACGAACTTGCGTATGTGGTTGGCCACCTGTACGTGTAAGTCGTATGACGGATAGGGTATAACTGTTAATAGTGATGTATATTAGAAGACCTAGCAATTATTAGTAGGCGGAGCATAGACTAGCGTGGTACGATAGTCCCATCATTGTCCTTGTTTGGTTGTAAGGATGGACTATTGCTCTAAGGATAGACTATGAGCCAGAGTTACGACGCCGAGGCATAGTAGCTGACGCGTGTTGTGGATACAACATGCTTAGATCATTGGGCGGGGAGGATTACAAGTAGGCGTATGGGACACCCACTTCCTCTATGCAGATTCCATACTCGACGGAGTGATATGGACGTTATATACTATACAGATTCTACGTTCCTCGGAGCGATATGGACATTATATACTATGCAGATTACCCGTTCTTCGGAGCGGTAGGACGTTATTATACATTGTGCCCTTGTATTGGGGGCATATGTGGCATAGACTAGCCAGTTGACACGATTGGTGAATTACGTCAGCAAATGACTAGCCTACAATTTCCCATACACTCAAGTTGTCCTTAAGTTGCATTTCACTTAGATGGTTAGGTCATCCTTGAGTTTTTACAGTATTTACTTTATGGCATGCTTTTATGTATCTTGTTATGTCCCTCTGAGGACCTGGCCCTTTCCAGGTGTATTGTTCATGAGTATTTACAGGATCACAGATCCGGACTGGTTGCGTACGTTCCGTGGGGCCTTCTCTTCGAGCCGTGATTGTTAGTTGATATTCTTGTATTGTATTTATCTTGTTTAGTCTATATTCTAGTTCGACAGTGGATTTATTTCCATCTGACTGTCATCTTTAGATACTTTTTATTGAGATCTAGTTTCATAGATACTGGCCATTTATTTATATTTGATTCTATGGATGAGATTTAGATTATATCCGGTAACTTGTGATAGTTTTACCACTTGTGAATTGTTATTCATATTACAGCGTACGTGTGTTATGGTTTCCATATATTGGAGTGCCATATTCATACGACTGACATGCCTACGTGTCCTAGTCCTACGTATTTTGGGACTGGAGCGTGATAATACCCAACCAACTTCGGCTCGTCACCACCAAATGAAAGTCTCCAATCGGTAGTGCCATAAAGATATCGTATAATCCACTTGACCCCATTGCAATATACCCTTCCAGGATTGGTAGTGTATCTGCTACCTGTGCCGACTGCGTGAGCAATGTCTGGCCTCGTACATACCAAAGCATACATAAGACTTTCCATAGCTGAGGCATATGGAACCCGCTCCATATATTCTTTCTCATCCTTAGTAGATGGACACTGCTCCTCAGTGAACTTAAAGTGAGCCGCAAGGGGATTACTTACTTTCTTTGACCCGTCCATCCTGAAACAATGAAGTACCCGGTGAATGCACTTCTTTTGGGACAAGTATAGCAGCTTGTACTCTCTCTCTCTCTCTCTCTCTCTCTCTCTCGGATGATCTCTATCCCAAGAATAGTCTTCGCTGGGCCTAAATCCTTCATAGAGAAGGCCGCGCCCAGTTGGCGCTTCAACTCTGCTATCTGGTGGCATTCCGACCCACCAATAATATGTCATCAACATAAAGCAACAAAATGATGAAATCATCCTCGGCAAAGTATCTCACAAAAATACAATAATCCGATGTCGTCCGTGCATGGCCATGCTCCCAATAAACAACTCACACTTTTTGTACCACTGTCTTGGAGCCTATTTCAGACCATACAAGCTTTTTCTCAACCGCCAGACCAAATATGACTTGCCCTTCTCATAGAATCCCTCTGGCTGCTCCATGTACAACTCCTCCTCAAGATCATCATGGAGGAATTTTGTCTGCACGTCCATTTTCTCGACCTCCAAGTCAGAATTGGTTGCCAAAGCTAACACCACCCGAATAGACGACTGCTTGACGACTGGCGAAAAGATCTCATCATAATATATGCCTTTTTGCTGATCGTAGCCTTTAACTACCAGCCTCGCTTTGTATCGAGGGCGAGTAGCATTATCTGGCTACTTCACTCTAAACACACATCGATTCTTCAAAGCCTTCTTGCCCTTTGGCAACCACACCTGTTCATAAGTAGAGTTTGCCTCCAAGGCTCATCTCCTCCTGCATGGCCTCCATCCACTCCTGCATGTGTTCGTCTTCCATAGCCTCTACAAAACTTTCGGGTTCTTCCCCCTCATTCAGTAGCATATACTCACCCGGTGAGTATCTCGTAGATGGTCGACGCTCTCTATCGCTCCTCCTCAATGGAACCACTGGTGCTGGCTGTATATCTGCAGCCTTCTTCCCTCCAGGAACTGCCTTCTCGGCATGCTCATCCTCTTGAGGGTCACCCTGACTACCATCAGCAGACTGATGATCAAGGTTAAAAGTAACTCCATGTACTGGCTCCCCCATAACTAGATCCTCTGTGATGTCCTTTGGAAACTGCTCGAAGCGAAATAATTCTAACTCAGGAAATTCCTCAGCCAAATAAGGCATCTCGGAATCCTGAGTTTTGGTCATGGTATAATCCTCGACGAATACCACATCCCTGCTTCTGTAGATCTTTCTTTCCACTGGATCGTAGAGTCTATAGCCAAACTTATCTCGACCGTAGCCGACAAAGACGCTGAACCTCATCTTTGGCTCAAGTTTGGGTCTTTCGTCCTTCGGTACATGCACAAAGGCCTTACAACCAAACATTCACAGGTAATTGTATGGCGGTTCTTTGTCGTACCATACTTTGTCAGGAACATCACCCTACAAAGTAGTACTAGGAGATAAATTAATAACATAAGCAACTGTGTAAAGTGCCTCACCCCAATAGCTGTCCGGCAAGTTTGCTTCTGACAGCAAATACCGTACCCTCTCTATCAGTGTCCTGTTCATCTGCTCCGCTACACCATTGAGCTGAGGTATCTTTGGCAGAGTCTTCTGGTGTCATACCCTTGCTCTCTGCAATAAGCATCAAAGGAACCGATATACTCGCCGCCATTATCCGACCGAATACATAGCAGCTTCTTGCCCTTCTCCTTTTCAACAGAGGCCTGAAACTCTTTGAAAGTGGACAACACCCGATCCTTGGTCTTTATGGTATAGACCCAAATCTTTCTGGAACAGTCATCAATAAATATTACAAAATAAGAAGAACCACCAATTGATTTTACCATCATAGGACCGCAGACATCCGAATGAATCAACTCGAGCAACGTCGGCTTCCTTAAACTTGTGTGACTTTGGAAAGACACCCTATTTTACTTTTCTGCCAAATAGTGCGTGCACTTCTCCAACTTTGTGGTCTTTAGCCCTGGAATTACCTTCTTGTTCCCCAAGTAACTCATACCCTTCTCGCTGATATGGCTGAGCCGCCTGTGCCACAACTCAGTAGGCGCATCAGTAGCTGCGTTAACCTCCTGTGCTCCCTGTGCGCTCCTTTCCATATAGTAGAGTTCAGGCCTCTTGTTTTCTCTGGCAATCACCATCGAACATCTGGAAAGCTTTCACTGATTGTTTTCGAAGAGATTGAAGAAACCCTCATCATCCAACCTTCCAACAGATACCAGGTTGAAACAGATATTAGGGATATGACAGACATCTTTGACAACAAGATCTTCACCCGTCTTTGTCCACAAATGCACATCTCTAATGGCAACCGCCTTTGACACATCTCTATTTTCCATCTTCAACACTCCATAGTCGTCTGTTGTGTAAGTAGTAAATATTGTCTGTCACGCCCCAGTCCCAAAATACCGAGGGACTGGATGCGTGATTATGGCCAACAGCACGCACCGATGGACAAACCCAATTTAATGGATCCATCGGGGCATACTTAAGCTGTATTACAATGCCCAGAGTTTACTAATCTCATCCACAGAACAACATAAAAATATCGAACATGAAATAAATGCTGAAAGTAAAGTTACTATCAAAGATCCAGCAAGAAATAATACTAAGTCGGGTGGAGACAAATCCACTACCGATAAACAAGAGAATACAGACAAAAAAATATGCTAGAAAGTAACTAAGAGGCAGGGCCCTCAACTGCTATCAAACTCTCGTCTGATGATGGTTCGTAAGCTGCGGTACTCCTCGTCTGCTAAATCTGGAGAATAAAACCAGGTCCTCAGGGGACATAGCAAGATACAAAAGAATACGAGCCAAATATAGTAAATGACATGCAGGATAGAGAAGAAAGTAAACTCAAGCAATTAAGACAAGAGATAATACTATATCTAAGACAATGGCATGCCAGTGATGCTATCAGCCATGACTACAAGTAATCGGGGTAATCGCATCTCAATGGGAGATCACGATCCTATAGAAAGCAGTCCAACGGGGACTCACAGGCTATAGTATAGCTCTTTCGCAGCCCAACGGGAGCTCACGAAGGAGGTAGTCAAATGAACAAGTCTCTATCGCAGTACAATGGGTACTCACGATCGAGATTTGCTCAAGTGTAGTCAATGTCCAATAACAGCATCTAGGAACTAGGAAATCAATCAAGTCAACTCCAGGAATATAGAGTAAGCATAAACCATCACAATATGTCTAGGAAACAAGTAGTGATCCAAGGAAAGAGCAAATAATGTCCATGCACGCAAACCGAGAAAATAAGACTAGAGCAGCAATAAAAATCAATAAGCATCAAAAAATATATAAGATAAGGAAGTAACAACTGAAAATCATGCAAACATTATACAAGAATATTGCAAGACATTGAAGAATAAAACCAGGAGACAAGTATCAAAACTGCAGGATTTGGCAAGGTATACTTGCCTGGGTTCTGTCTCCAATTTAGCTCTGACTTCAGCTGGGATTGCAGGCAGTACTCCAGTTGCTGAAACAGACATCACCATCAGGTCCAGAAGATATCAATCAGCTAAAAACGCCTGTCCTTGAGTCCAATTTGGAGACAAGGGCAAAAACGTCATTTTCGGGTCAAGGCGGGGTCCAATTGTGGGCCGCTTTGCACCGAAAAATGTGCCAGGGTCAAAGGTCTCAATAACAGTCCAACTTAGTGTCAACAGGTCAGGAACGATGATACGAACCCAATGGAACTTCCAGAATTAGATTCCGATGAGCCGTTCTCAAAATCGCCCGTCGGATGGAGCCTGTGGGGCCCACGACACACGATTTTGTCAACGTTCTCAGAATCGAACCAAACTTGACCCACAGGACCAGCGTATTGCTACGAGTCCGATGGCGCAAGTTTCGTCTCGATCCGACGTGTTTACACTAAGTTACAGCGAGATTCAGAAAACACGGATACGGGACGGTGTCCGCGGATACGCACTGATTTCGGTGTGCACGCACATCCGAATCAACTTCTGCGAAAGCCCGCACGTCCGTATCAACGATATTCACGTGTCGGTGAAGACCGCACGTGACCAAGTCGTCCCGTTTGGCGGGGCGTACTCGATTCCGAGGTGAATCAGGGTCAAGTTTTTTTCTGTTTTTGGATCGCGGTGTGCGATCACCACAGGACGCGATGCCCCGAGCAGTTTGTCCGGGCACCGAGAGGGTCATACAGGCTACGCGTCATAATTTACGGAATCGAATTCCGAGCTACGAGCACAAAGTTATGAATACCTGAACTGGGTTCCTGGAAACAGGAAATATCTCGTGTCCTCGTGTCCTGGACACTGTGTCCGACACGTGTCCACCCTAGGGTTTAGGGCTTCTGTGTCCGGCCAAGGATCCTGTGTCCGATTCCTCACTGTGTCCGCTTCTGACTCGCCGGAGTTGGCCTGGGTCGTCGGGTGGCGCTGGTGGGAGGTGGGCCGCTGCGGGTCTCAGCGAGGGAGGCGCTCGGGGATGCTGCTGAAGCGGAGGAGGAGGTTAGGGCGGCCGGCGGCTCGCGGGGCTTCGGCCGGAGGAGAGGACGATCGGGGAAGGAGGCGGCTAGGGTTCTGCGGGTGAGGGAGGCTGTGGCGCGTGAAGTCGGGCAGAGGCGAAGGAGGGCGGAGGTGAACTCGGTGTGGCGTCGCCGGCGGACGGCAGTGGTTGAGCTCGCCGGAAATGGAGGGAAAACCTAGGCGGCCGGCGGGATATATAGAGGAATAGGGGAGAGGGAGCGCCGGCGGGTGAGGGGGAGAGGAACCGGAGCAGTCGCGGAAGACAAAGAGCGGTGCGGCGGGCGTTGCAAAGAGCCGGAGGGTCGCCGGCGCCGGAAACGGCTGGAGGGGAGACCATGGGTCGGGGAAGAGAGGGGTTCGGTCGCGGGCCGGGTCTGCGGGTGGACGGGTCGGGCGGCGGCGGGTGAACCCGACCCGACCCGGTAGGGGAGCGGGCTGGGCCGAAAGGGTATTGGGCTGGGCCGGTTATATAATTAAATAAATAACAATTAATAAATAAATAAGTAAATAATTAAATAAATAGTAATATTTAGGGGTTTTAAAAAAATAGGTCCAGGGCCCAATAAATTCTAGAAAAATTACCCTATGTCTAGATTTTCATTTTACACCATAAAATATTATTTTCATAATATTTTGACAATATTTATTATCATTTAAAAAATCTTTGAATAATTTAAACACCTGAATTTAATTAGAGAAAAATCCCAGAAAATCCAAAAAATTAAGAAAAATTCTAAATTTAAAAATTCTTAAAAAAATCAGGGGGATTACAATCTACCCCCCTTATGAGGATTGCGTCCTCGCAATCAAAGAATAACCGGTCAACAGAGATGACACGGTTGCAAATATTGTTTGAGACACATCATAATCAAGGAGAATCAAGGTGTAGAGTGACACCTAGGAAAATTTATTTCCCTAAGTATTAAAAGTTATAAAATTTTCCAAATATGGGAAATTTAGGAATTTACAATTTTAGAAAACCAGGTTATCATTCAAAAACATATCAGGTTATCAGTTATAAAGCATTCTAGGTTATTTAACAAGTTCAAAATTTCTAGATTAACACTAGGTTATCTATTATTAACAATTTAAAATTATCAGGTTAAGTCTAGGGTCACGAACCAGCAGGCACGATCTAAGGCAAATCTAGAAGCAGAAAACTATAAGAACTTACGCGCACTAGCTACTCCATGAGTCTGCACGTTCTCCAAGGTCATCGTCAGAGCTTATCTGCGTCCTCGCCGTCGATTCCTCTGCTGCTGCTGAGCCTGCTGGAAGAGCAGTGCCTGGGGTATCAAGGGTGGCCTCGGCGGATACCCTCCTGAAGCTGGTGGTAGAACTTCCTGAACTTTCGTTTGTTGTGCTGCCAATGCTGGATAGTTTGGCCTCGGTACTGGTAACGCTTGCTGGTTAACTCTTGGTGCTCTTTCTTGATGCTCTGGGCATTCCTTTAATAAATGCCGACTGGATCCGCAAGCTAGACATAATCTCTTTTTGCGTCTGCACTGGTCCTCAATATGGCCTCGTTTGTGACAATATGGACAGACAGGTATTGCCTGTGGAGATGCTTCTGGTGACTGATGACTGTGTAGTCTCTTTGCAGCTTCTTCCTGTGGTGGTGATCGCTTCAGATTGGTCTCTCTCCTGATAACGCGCTCCATGCGTCGTGCTGCAGCAAGGACGTCCGGATAAGATGTAGGCGCAACGGATCCAATCAGTTTCTGCAGCTCAATGTTTAGTCCGTCGAAGAACTTCTCAGCCTTTTCTTCTTCTGTCTGAATCAAAGTAGGGGCAAAATGACTCAGACGAATGAACTCCGCGTTGTACTCTTCCACTGTCAGATTGTCCTGAGTGAGGCGATTGAACTTGTCCCGAAGTTCTGATCGAGCAATGGCTGGAATGTACATCTCCAGAAAGAGTCTAGAGAACTCTTCCCAAGTGACTCGATCTGGTCCAAGTCGGGTCTCTTCAGATAGCCACCAATGATGAGCATTGTCCGTCAATTGCATTCTAACGGCAGTCATCCAACGTTCCCTTGGAAGCTCAGCTGCTTCTAGTTGATGTTGTGTGTTGGTGAGCCACTCGTGAACTTCTGTGGGCTCCTCTTTTCCTGAGAAGGTACGGGGCTTCAGCTGGCGAAAATCGGCGATAGAACCCGTCGTTGGCCGTCGTGCCTGCTCTAGTACGGTTACTAGGCTGCGACTCCAAGCCTCTTGTTGAGCTTGCACTATTGCATAGATCATCTGAAACATCTGCTGCCCGTCCATGGCCTGCCCTGGTGGAATTACGGGCAATTGTGTCGATGGTGGAATGTCATTTTGCTGGATTCTCGTGGCATGATGACTTGCTTGTTGAGCTGATCGTCCTTCATCAACTGGTGTCGCTTCATCTTCGTTGGTTACCTCAACATCTCGTGGTGATATTGCAGGAGTCTCATCGTTTGTTCGTGAATCCATAACTCTGCAACCAAAATAAACAATGAGAGGCGCTCAGGAATCAAGGCAGGATGCAATTCAACAAATTGATTCGAATCTGATATAGATATCAAGAACGTTTCAAGCAAGTGGATGAGATCCTAAAACTTATCCTATTCTTATTGCAGGCCTGTTCGGTCCCTAAGTTGAAACCGAATAATTTAGTCGTTGACCTGTATGGGCCACCACAAAAACTATGTCACGCCCCAGTCCCAAAATACCGAGGGACTGGATGCGTGATTATGGCCAGCAGCACGCACCGATGGACAAACCCAATTTAATGGATCCATCGGGGCATACTTAAGCTGTATTACAATGCCCAGAGTTTACTAATCTCATCCACAGAACAACATGAAAATATCGAACATGAAATAAATGCTGAAAGTATAGTTACTATCAAAGATCCAGCAAGAAATAATACTAAGTCGGGTGGAGACAAATCCACTACCGATAAACAAGAGAATACAGACAAGAAAATATGCTAGAAAGTAACTAAGAGGCAGGGCCCTCAACTGCTATCAAACTCTCGTCTGATGATGGTTCGTAAGCTGCGGTACTCCTCGTCTGCTAAATCTGGAGAACAAAACCAGGTCCTCAGGGGACATAGCAAGATACAAAAGAATACGAGCCAAACATAGTAAATGACATGCAGGATAGAGAAGAAAGTAAACTCAAGCAATTAAGACAAGAGATAACACTATATCTAAGACAATGGCATGCCAGTGATGCTATCAGCCATGACTACAAGTAATCGGGGTAATCGCATCTCAATGGGAGATCACGATCCTATAGAAAGCAGTCCAACGGGGACTCACAGGCTATAGTATAGCTCTTTCGCAGCCCAACGGGAGCTCACGAAGGAGGTAGTCAAATGAACAAGTCTCTATCGCAGTACAATGGGTACTCACGATCGAGATTTGCTCAAGTGTAGTCAATGTCCAATAACAGCATCTAGGAACTAGGAAATCAATCAAGTCAACTCCAGGAATATAGAGTAAGCATAAACCATCACAATATGTCTAGGAAACAAGTAGTGATCCTAGGAAAGAGCAAATAATGTCCATGCACGCAAACCGAGGAAATAAGACTAGAGCAGCAATAAAAATCAATAAGCATCAAAAACTATATAAGACAAGGAAGTAACAACTGAAAATCATGCAAACATTATACAAGAATATTGCAAGACATTGAAGAATAAAACCAGGAGACAAGTATCAAAACTGCAGGATTTGGCAAGGTATACTTGCCTGGGTTCTGTCTCCAATTTAGCTCTGACTTCAGCTGGGATTGCAGGCAGTACTCCGGTTGCTGAAACAGACATCACCATCAGGTCCAGAAGATATCAATCAGCTAAAAATGCCTGTCCTTGAGTCCAATTTGGAGACAAGGGCAAAAACGTCATTTTCGGGTCAAGGCGGGGTCCAATTGTGGGCCGCTTTGCACCGAAAAACGCGGCAGGGTCAAAGGTCTCAATAACAGTCCAACTTAGTGTCAACAGGTCAGGAACGATGATACGAACCCAACGGAACTTCCAGAATTGGATTCCGATGAGCCGTTCTCAAAATTGCCCGTCGGATGGAGCCTGTGGGGCCCACGACACACGATTTTGTCAACGTTCTCAGAATCGAACCAAACTTGACCCACAGGACCAGCGTATTGCTACGAGTCCGATGGCGCAAGTTTCGTCTCGATCCGACGTATTTACACTAAGTTACAGCGAGATTCAGAAAACACGGATACGGAACGGTGTCCGCGGATACGCACTGATTCCGGTGTGCACGCACATCCGAATCAACTTCTGCGAAAGCCCGCACGTCCGTATCAACGATGCTCACGTGTCGGTGAAGACCGCACGTGACCAAGTCGTCCCGTTTGGCGGGGCGTACTCGATTCCGAGGTGAATCAGGGTCAAGTTTTTTTCTGTTTTTGGATCGCGGTGTGCGATCACCACAGGACGCGATGCCCCGAGCAGTTTGTCCGGGCACCGAGAGGGTCATACAGGCTACGCGTCACAATTTACGGAATCGAATTCCGAGCTACGAGCACAAAGTTATGAATACCTGAACTGGGTTCCTGGAAACAGGAAATATCTCGTGTCCTCGTGTCCTGGACACTGTGTCCGACACGTGTCCACCCTAAGGTTTAGGGCTTCTGTGTCCGGCCAAGGATCCTGTGTCCGATTCCTCACTGTGTCCGCTTCTGACTCGCCGGAGTTGGCCTGGGTCGTCGGGTGGCGCTGGTGGGAGGTGGGCCGCTGCGGGTCTCGGCGAGGGAGGCGCTCGGGGATGCTGCTGAAGCGGAGGAGGAGGTTAGGGCGGCCGGCGGCTCGCGGGGCTTCGGCCGGAGGAGAGGACGATCGGGGAAGGAGGCGGCTAGGGTTCTGCGGGTGAGGGAGGCTGTGGCGCGTGAAGTCGGGCAGAGGCGAAGGAGGGCAGAGGTGAACTCGGTGTGGCGTCGCCGGCGGACGGCAGTGGTTGAGCTCGCCGGAAATGGAGGGAAAACCTAGGCGGCCGGCGGGATATATAGAGGAATAGGGGAGAGGGAGCGCCGGCGGGTGAGGGGGAGAGGAACCGGAGCAGTCGGGGAAGACAAAGAGCGGTGCGGCGGGCGTTGCAAAGAGCCGGAGGGTCGCCGGCGCCGGAAACGGCTGGAGGGGAGACCACGGGTCGGGGAAGAGAGGGGTTCGGTCGCGGGCCGGGTCTGCGGGTGGACGGGTCGGGCGGCGGCGGGTGAACCCGACCCGACCCGGTAGGGGAGCGGGCTGGGCCGAAAGGGTATTGGGCTGGGCCGGTTATATAATTAAATAAATAACAATTAATAAATAAATAAGTAAATAATTAAATAAATAGTAATATTTAAGGGTTTTAAAAAAATAGGTCCAGGGCCCAATAAATTCTAGAAAAATTATCCTATGTCTAGATTTTCATTTTACACCATAAAATATTATTTTCATAATATTTTGATAATATTTATTATCATTTAAAAAATCTTTGAATAATTTAAACACCTGAATTTAATTAGAGAAAAATCCCAGAAAATCCAGAAAATTAAAGAAAATTCTAAATTTAAAAATTCTTAAAAAAATCAGGGGGATTACATTGTCCTGTTGTGAGATACGTGCGCTGAAGCACCTGAGTCCACCAGCCAAGTGTTGTCATCGTAGGCGAGGTTCATAATTACCTTATCACCTACAATGATCACGTCACCTATATGTGTCGAGGCTGCCGTTGTAGTGTTCTCACTTTGCTTCCCCTTGTCTCCCTTCTTCTCTCTCTTTCAAGCAAAATAATTTTACTTGATGTGGCCCTTCTTGCCACAATGGTAACACTCTGAGTCATCGTACCGACCCTTGGACCTTCTTCTATTTTTGTCTCTGCTACCGCCTGGATCCCTGCTTTTACCCCTTCTATGGCTCTCTGAACAAGCGCCTATGAGTAGGATATGGATGAAGTGCCCTGAGAAAGTCTCCGTATCTCTTCATTCAATACCCCGCTCTTGGCAAACTCCAGACTGACCAGGTCTTCCAGAGCAGAAGCGATCATAGACACTCATACGGTCTCCCACGAGTCTGGCAATGTATACAACAACTATAGTCCCTGAACCTCGTCGTCAAACTTGACTCCCATCGAGGATAGCTGGTCAACCACGCCATGGAACTCACTCAAGTGATCCGTAATAGATGCCCCATCTTTGTACCGTGGACCCATCATTATTCGGATCAGGAACAATTTATTTACCTCGGTCTTCTTCGCATACAAAGATTCCAGCTTATCCCACAGTGTCCTCGCGTTCTTAATACTGGCAACGTGGTTGTATACGTTCTCGTCAATGAACTACCTGATGTACCCACATACCTGTATATGCTCAAAATTCCAGTCCTCTTCGAATTTGTCACTAGGCCTCTTGGAAGCAAATACCGGCAAATACAACTTCTTGACAAATAGCAGATCCTTCATCTTGCTCCTCCAGTAATGATAGCTGGTAATGTTCAGGTTTACCATGCACACCGGCTTCACGTCCATCTCTCCTTCCTGGTTTGCATGTCAACTCCTGACACCCTTCTGAAATTCCAAAACCTGGCTCTGATACCACAATATTGGAAAATAAATGCAGAAACCTTATCCCAAATCAGAGAGTACCTGCGAGAGAACCGAATAATACAACACACAAATTAAACACCAAACTACAGAAAAATAATCTACTCAGACACAGAGAATTTTGGCGTAGAAAATTTTTGCGGAAAAACTACGGAACGATCGAAGTCCAACCTGAAGAACCTCCACTAATGGAAGAAAGAGAATACACCCTCTACAAGGTCCTCCTGATCCAACACGGATCACCACAACACTTAGGAATAGAAAATAGATCACACCCCGAAGATAGAAGACAATAAAAAACTACCCAAAATTGACCTCCTCCTCTAAAATGACCTCCAATCCTTCTTTCTCCTTCCCAAAGTTGCAATGGCACTCTTGCCTCCTTTTATCCTCTCTCTTTAGAAGATATCTTAGGGTTAGGGTTTAGGAAAACCTAATATATATCCCCTAATCCCGCAACAAATTCTGTACCGTGGAATACGATCCAACGGTGTATAAAACACCTTTAAATTTTCGTCCAACCCGTCGAACAAACTCAGACCGAATTTGCCTGATTCGGTGATTTGCGAGTAAATGAAGACACCAGCTTCCTGGAGCTTCTTGAGCACTCTGACCGAACTCAAAACAAGTTTGGTCCGAATTTTGTCTCCCCCTGGACAACAGTTGCTCCTCCTTTTTTCCAAGCTTCTTCGACCTCTTGAATGGCTCTCGTTGCCTCCTCGAGCTTCTCTGACCACATACGGTGCTCGTCGCACTCTGGGATGTTCTCCATATAGGTTTGGAACCTCACCCACTCCAACACTTTCTGACCACATACGGTGCTCGTCGCACTCTGGGATGTTCTCCAACGGGCACCGCGACGAACGACGTGGCGGTTCACACGAGGAGGTGGTGGGGAGGAGGGGGACGGGGGTGGAGAGAGGCGACAGCCTGTTGGTCAGGGCGGGGGAGGGGGGAAGAGAAGGGGGTGAGTGGGAGGGACATTTTGGTCAAAATAATGGGTCAAAGCAGTTGACCGTCATGACTGGACGAATTTCGTCAAAAATGGAATGACATGTGAAAGGACATGTACATTATACAAAAACTGTGGAGTGTACCCTTAAATATGGTAAAAAAAAGGAGAATAAGCCAAAATTTCTCTAAAAAAAAAGTCTTACAATGTTGAGTTCGTACATTTTAGGAGCACAAGTAGTCAAATCAGAAACTAAACCAGCGTCTAACAACCGAAGGATGTGAGGCATGAATTCTCCAACAATGTTATGGGTCATTTAGAGACTTAATATGGCCCTCATTGTCATTATGTCTACTATTTATAAGGTGGTTTGGAAATGGTTCAAAATTGAGCCATCTAAGCCGTTTAAAAAATTCTCATGTAATTAATAATTAAAAATTGTAGAAAATTTCTAACTACTCGCATATGTATTTTCCTCACGTACAAACATCTTAAAATTATTAAAATTACCTGAAGATATATCCAAATTCATATAAACATATATATAACAAATCTAAATAAAAATATAATATTTAAACTAAATTCTTTTATATCTAAACATATATCTAAAGTTCTATAACAAATTCTAATTAAAATATATTTAAATAATATTTAAACTATTTTAATATAATTTAAATTTTTATCTAATTTTTCAATAATATCAGAAATTTTTCTATCTAATTTTTTAATAAACATATATATTACAAATCTTAATTCAAAAATATTTAAATTATTTTTTAACAATATTAAAATAAATATTTTACGCCTGTCGCACGTAAATTTACTAGTATTTACTTAATAATTATTATATTTTTTAAATATATTTTTATTTTAATTTGGATGAAAAAGATAACTATTCATGAGTGGGTGTCCATTAAATGAATATGTATGTACAAAAGGACACTTCCTGATGGAAAATGTATGTACAAACATGATAGAGTGTCCAAAGCATCTATATTTTATTTTATTTCAAGACTGTTTAGTTTATTAAGAACAAATTCAAATTTGGCTATCAAGAGAGAAAAGGCAAGAAGATGATTATCGGTCACTTCACTTGAACAACATTGGCTGGAGGTAAGTCATCTAATAATTTTCTTTGCGTTCTCTGTATCAACTTTTATAGTTGGTATCAGAGCCTCTTTCAATCATATTTTTCAGTATATAGAAACTCTCAAACTTGATGTCCATTATAGACTGTCGTAGATTCTTTGCTTAAATTCTTGCATCTTGGTTACATTCCATTGTCTAGTCTGCTTCATTCTAGATTATAATCTTAGTTTCATCTTTGGCATTTTGTAACAAATGTTTGCAAGTGGTATATGCATTGGCTCATACTTACAGGATCGATTTTCATACTTGTGGATACTACTTTCCAATATAATGCTAGTGTCATGCATTATTTACATCCCCGTATTACCCCTGTTTCGGAGAACTAAAAGCCGTCGCTGGATATGATATCGTATAAGTCCAAATTGTACTTGTAAAAGACAAATGCCAAAACAGTCGATAGAACGTCTAAGTTACAATGTTATTGTAGTGGAAATATGAAACATAAAAAAGTTGAATAGACACAAGATATACAAAATAAATTCTCTTTATTTATAATATTACAACGAAATTACAACTTATCGAAGGCAAAGAACAACTCGATTATAATCTCTCTCTCTCTCTCTCTCTCTCTCTCTCTCTCTTAATATAATAAACATGGCACAAGACTCACAAGTCATGAACTATACAAACAATGATGCTCCACACATTATGTCATTTATATACACAGAGCTAATATCTCCAGTCGTAATACTTCTAGTTGCCAACTGAGCTCAAATGCCTCACCACGTCCAAGCAAACTTCACACTTGAGAAGATCTGGTGGGGGTCAATACATTGGAGAATACACTGGTTAATGGTATCTAGTCCATTCAACTAAAACCAACACATCGATTAAGTGAGTGCATACAAATATATATAGTCTTTCTAATCTTTTCTTAGGATTAGTGACATAAACGAGCATACATGTGTCCATAAACATAAAAGTGACATGCAAAAAAATTGATCTTACCTAATACTTACCATCCTTTCATGTCAATATAATTATATCAATTCATAACGTATAATAAATGTGTCACAAGGTTGTCCCTGTAGAAGAAAATTGTTATATAATTCAAGGTTCCTGCAGGGCTTGGGATAACGAGATAATAGTGCCTGGATCTAACTCGGCTACCTACCTTTAGATGTCAGTATAAGTGTGTCATGCATTCATCCTTCAATATATTAAGCCTGCAAGCAGATGATATTAGCATGAATCCTAACTATATGAAGGTCACTGACGGCACACCATCTTAGACTATTCATGATAAGATGGTAATCCTTTTGCGTGTGAGTAGTTACCCACATCGAAGGTCCTGAAACACTTGTGCGTAAAACTTATTAATCTGAGTCTGTCACGTTCTGATCTTCCGCAGGATCGGCTTTCCCTGCTAGGCTCGAATCACCGCGCCAGCGCTCCCACAGGACGATCGTTCCCATCAGGATGTGAAGCCATGTGAGCATAAGCTGCGCCAGCGCAAGGCTATGATTCGAACAGACAGAGAAATAACTAAGCCACATAATCACACAGATAGTCCGAATGCAGCAGAATAAAAAACCGAAAAGGTGATAAATAACAAGTTCACAGAGTCGTCATAGATGAAGCATTGAATGAACACAAGTATAAAATAAAAACTAGCTCTTTATTGATAATCAAAAAATATTACAAGCGGCGCTAGGCCGAGATTACAAGTCGCTCAAGCTCTCTCTCTCTCTCTCTCTCTCTCTCTCTCAAAATAATAAAAGCGTGCCAAGCGGCTTACAACATGGGATGATAACATAGGTAATGTTCCAATACATTATGTCTTGTATATGTGCTTTAACTTTAGACGTAACACTACAAGGCTCCACAACGAACTCCACGCCTTAGCGCCCACGTGGGGATACTCTGCACCGAACGAGGTTCTCCCATACCCTGCAAGCAAGCTGGTGGATTATCAGTACATGAATGTACTTCTGGGGAGGTTTCTCGTACGCTTAACGAATCCAAACACGTTATATAAGTTTCGTGCACCATCTATTAAATTATCTTTCTAGTCTTGCCTTATGATCAATTTCATGGCATAAGATACAAAGCCTGACTCGTGTGGCAGTGCGTCAGGCGATATAAGAGTAACACGACTGTAAGCCCTTGATTTTTTTTCAAAATATTAAAATAGGATTTTTCGTAATTTTCTGGAATTTTCTGGAAATTTTTTGTAATTAAAATCAGGGTTTTAATTATTAAATGATTTTTATTTGTTAATAAATAATATTAAAATATCATGAAAATAATATTTTTGGGTGTAAAATGAAAAACTAGACTTAGGGTAATTTTTCTGGATTTTTCTGGGCCTCAGACCTATTTTTAAATGCCTAAAAACTATTTAATTATTTATTTATTATTATTATTATTATTATTATTATTATTATTATTATTATTATTATTATTATTATTATTATTATTTATAAATTACATCTGGCCCAGGCCGCTCGGCCCCGGCCCAGTTTCCCTCCGGCCCAAACCCGTTAGCGGGTCGGGTCGGGTCGGGTCGGTCAAACCCGACCCGCCACCGACCCATTCCCCTCTCCCCGCGTTTTCCCCGCAACCGCCCGAGTCCGCCGCGCCCGGTCGTTCTGCACGCCGCTACGAGCGCCGCGCCATGGCCGTCTCGCCCCGCAACTGCCGGCCGACCTCCCCCTCTCCTCCGCCCTCCTCAGCCTACTTAAACCCTCTCCTCCCCGTTCTCCTCCTCCCTCAGTCCCCCTCAACCGAGCCCTAGCCTCGGCTCCGGTCACCGCTCCGCCCTGACCTCGCTGTGCCGCCGACCTCGCCGCCGCCATACCACCACCGGCCACCGTCGTCTCCTCCTCCTTCCTCTCCTTCCTCCGCCCTTCCCGCCGGCTCCGGCGTCCAACGAGCAGCAGCAACCAGTAACAGCGGCGGAGCCCGGCTCCGGCGAGCCTCCGGTTGGCTCCGCCCGTCCCCGGCGAGCCGCCCTCGGCCTCCCAGCGTGCCGCCGGCCAACGCCCCGCCGCCTACGGCCAGATTCCCCTGAACCCTAACCCTAATTCCTTCCCTGTGTCCGACACGTGTCGGACACGTGTCAGACACGTTTCAACCCCGGTTTTCGGGTCCCCTTCAGGTGCGTGTAACTTTCGCCTCGTAGCTCTGTTTTTGATTCTGCAAATTGCGTTGTGAAGCCTGTATGACCCTCTCGGTGTTCGGACAAACTGTTCGGGGCATCGCGTCCTATGGTGATCGCACACTGCGATCCAAAAACAGGAAAAACCAGACCCTGTTTCACCCCGGAACTGAGTACGCCCTGCCAAACGGGACGACTTGGTCGCGTGCGGTCTTCACGGATACATGCGCATCGTCGATACGGACGTGTGAGTCTTCGTGGAAGCTGATTCGGGTGTGCGTGCACACCGAAATCAACGCGTATCCGTGGACATCGTCCCGTATCCGCCTTTTCTGCTTTTCACCCTAACTTTTTGTACACTCGTCAGATCGAGACGAAACTTGCGCCATCGGACTCGTAGCGACACGCTGGTCCTGTGGGTCAAGTTTGGTTCGATTCTGAGAACGTTGACAAAATTGTGTGTCGTGGGCCCCACAGGCCCCGCTCGACGGGCGATTTTGTGATCGGATCATCGGAATCCAATTCTGGAAGTTCCATTGGGTTCGTATCAGCATTCCTGACCTGTTGACACTAAGTTTGGTAAATTTGGAGACCGTTGACCCGGACGCATTTTTCGGTGCAAAGCGGGCCCACCGGCGGACCCCGTTTTGACCCAAAACTGCCGTTTTTGCCCTTGTCTCCAAATTGGACCCAAGGACAGGCATTTCTAGCTATTTGACATCTTCTGAGTGTGATGATAATATTTATTTCAGCATCTGGGCTCATCTCTGGATATTTCCCCGAGGACAATTAATCGGATCCAAACAACAGGCAAGTACCTGCACTTCAAGTTTATTCTTTATATTGTGATAATTAATTCTTTGCTCTACTAGTACCATTGGATGTTTACACGTAGCGTTAGAATCTGGATTTCATGTCTTGAATACTGGATTTCATGTCTTGCTTTCGTGTCGGGTGGGAGAATACTGAAAGGCATGTAGTTTACCCTGACCCTTGCCATGATTAATAGCTGTTGGTACACGACTGTCCATCAGCCGGATCTTGATTATTAATGTTTAATAGCCATCTATGATGGCCGATTTAACCCTATAAACCCCTACATGCCAACTAGGTATTCTAAATACACAAGTTCACACACATAGTTTCTTGTCCGGTTACAGTTCCTATTGTCTGGTTGTAATTCATTTTCCTGTCACCTTATTCCTGTTTTACTCATGTCCCTGTCTTACAGCAATTAACTCTTAGTTATTGTTACTATTTATTTATACATATCCTCAACATGATACCTGTCAGTTCTTTTCTACTTGTCATAAATATTTAGTTTAATCTTTGTTGTGCATTGTGTACTTTGCTCCTTTCCTGACTGGATCCGTTGTTTTAGGCGATAATGAGCACTGCCCCCACCTATTTATGGCTACTATGAGTTAGCAGGTAACACACATTGAGGAGCCGGTTCCCACTCAGGAGACTACCTTTGAGGAGGAGTAGCCAGTTAGTTATTATTTTTTTCCTTTCAGCATAAACTCGGGTTTGTCCCCGATCTTTCTTCTGGCTTGTATTAACTGTGATTGGTTGTCACGGATTAAATATTATAAAATCTTAGCATTCCTATTTCCTGTGATTATTCTTACATGTTCATTATTGTGGATGAGATAGATACTTATTGCCCCCAGAAATGACCTAGACAGCGTACTACCGCCGACACTGCGGCGTAGGCTGGACGTGCCCACGCACTCGTGTCCGAATAACCGGGTGCGGGTCATGACACGTTTTTGTGGTGGCCCATGTAGGTCAACGACTAAATTATTCGATTTTAACTCTGGGACCGAACAGGCCTGCAATAAGATAAGGATAAGTTTAGGATCTCATCCACTTGCTTGAATCGTTCTTGACATCTATTTTGAATTTGAATTGATTCTTTGACTTGCATCCTGCCTTGATTCCTGTGCGCCTTTTATCGTTTATTTTTTGATGCAGAGTAAGGGATCTACCAGCAAGCGACGAGGTTCCTACAAGATCACCACGAGATGCTCTACCAGCATGACCGTGGAGAACGCGCAGACCCTTGGAGTAGCTAATGCGCGTAAGTGATTGTAGATACCGTTCCTAGTATTGTTTAGCTCATGCCTATTGGTTCGTGACCTCAGCCCCAACCTAGTAATTTTGAACTTACTAACAACCTGGTATTCTTTTATATCTGATAACTGTAGAGTTGTAGAATCTTTTGTTATTGTGCTTATTGTAGGTTGTTTTGTGAACTTAAATAATTTGTACCTCCTTTCATCATCATCTAGCACACTTAATTTTGATGTACTTGACTTATGCTGCTATTCTATAGCCTAGTTTTGCAAGCTTACTCTTTATCGAGCTTGTTCATGACATATGTATTAGTGGGTCGACACACTAATAAGATTGTCTATTCAGAATCAGTGCATTACGGTCTGATCAGCCTTAGTGCATTTTGATTCGCCTTTCGCACTACTTTACGTGGATTGAGATATATAGTTGACTAGTATACTTGCCCTCTAGACATGTCCGAGCATATCGTATCGATTACATAACTGTATTAATACGAGCATGTGAATAGGAATTACCGAGATAGGATTCAATCCACAATCACTTGATAATTTCCACCTGAATACTTTAAAACGCATTGACCCCGATATTTCTTTTCTATCACCCCACCCTTGAACTCTTTATTATTGATCTTCGTCTTTCCTTATTTCGGAAAGACGAAATTTTGTGCCTGGTATAAGTTAGTATATAGGTAGTACTAGATATGCCACATAGGCCGATCACATACTTGGGGATTAAACTTTCGTAATTGAGGACATATCATATGTGACATGATCGACGTTGAAGTTCGAGGATTGAATGACGTTGGTAAGCATATTAAGGAATATTTTTCTTAAGGTATATAGTCTTTTGTGATGAACAGGTAAACTCTAAGTTGGGTAGCTATGCATTTGTTAACTCGAGAGGAATGTCCTTTGGATTGTGACCGAGTAAGGTTAGATTGGAAGAAGCAAGCCATTCTAATTTTTAAAAAATTTAGAAGAGTGACTAAGATGATTAATGAATTGATATCGAGGACCCAATAGTTGTACCTTAGGTACATGATTTAAATTTTGAATAATGAAGGTAAAATCATCAACTTGAGTTTAGAAGATAAAATTATAGAATTTCAGACTTGAACATTGGTGGACTACATTTAAAATATTTCTTCAAATTGATGATTTAAATTACAAATTAAAATTGGTGGTTGAACTACCTAGTTGGATTACTGAGGATGTGAATGAAATTTAAAAATTTGAAGCATACAATTGTGAATGGGAATACTGTTGGACTCGAATCACTTCTAGAGGAATTGATGATAATTAGAATCGTGAGGCAAAGTCATGAAAATGCTATATGGACTTAATCTAAAATCTGCCTGTGGGAAATTTGAGGAAGTAAGAAGTAATAACCATAGGTTAAATTTTGATTGGAACAGGTAGTCGTCTTAACCCTGAAGTTATTGCAGTGGACATAATTAGGATTTAAATTTTCGCAAGGAGATTGCGATTGATGTACGTGAAGGATTAATAGAGTATGGCTTAATTTTAAATTTCGAGGACGAAATTTTCATAAGTTGGGTAGATTGTAAGCCCTTGATTTTTTTTCAAAATATTAAAATTGGATTTTTCGTAATTTTCTGGAATTTTCTGGGAATTTTCTGTAATTAAAATCAGGGTTTTAATTATTAAATGATTTTTATTTGTTAATAAATAATATTAAAATATCATAAAAATAACATTTTTGGGTGTAAAATAAAAAACTAGACTTAGGGTAATTTTTCTGGATTTTTCTGGGCCTCAGACCTATTTTTAAATGCCTAAAAACTATTTAATTATTTATTTATTTTTTATTATTATTATTATTATTATTATTATTATTATTATTATTATTATTATTATTATTATTTATAAATTACATCCGGCCCAGCCCGCTCGGCCCCGGCCCAGTTTCCCTCCGGCCCAAACACGCTAGCGGGTCGGGTCGGGTCGGGTCGGTCAAACCCGACCCGCCACCGACCCATTCCCCTCTCCCCGCGTTTTCCCCGCAACCGCCCGAGTCCGCCGCGTCCGGCCGCTCCGCACGCTGCTGCGAGTGCCGCGCCATGGCCGCCTCGCCCCGCAACTGCCGGCCGACCTCCCCCTCTCCTCCGCCCTCCTCAGCCTACTTAAACCCTCTCCTCCTCCCTCAGTCCCCCTCAACCGAGCCCTAGCCTCGGCTCCGGTCACCGCTCTGCCCTGACCTCGCTGTGCCGCCGACCTCGCCGCCGCCGTACCACCACCGGCCACCGTCGTCTCCTCCTCCTTCCTCTCCTTCCTCCGCCCTTCCCGCCGGCTCCGGCGCCCAACGAGCAGCAGCAACCAGTAACAGCGGCGGAGCCCGGCTCCGGCGAGCCTCCGGTTGGCTCCGCCCGTCCCCGGCGAGCCGCCCGCGGCCTCCCAGCGCACCGCCGGCCAACGCCCCGCCGCCTACGGCCAGATTCCCCTGAACCCTAACCCTAATTCCTTCCCTGTGTCCGACACGTGTCGGACACGTGTCGGACACGTTTCAACCCCGATTTTCGGGTCCCCTTCAGGTGCGTGTACCTTTCGCCTCGTAGCTCTGTTTTTGATTCTACAAATTGCGTTGTGAAGCCTGTATGACCCTCTCGGTGTCCGAACAAACTGTTCGGGGCATTGCGTCCTGTGGTGATCGCACACCGCGATCCAAAAATAGGAAAAACCAGACCCTGTTTCACCCCGGAACTGAGTACGCCCCGCCAAACGGGATGACTTGGTCGCGTGCGGTCTTCACGGATGCATGCGCATCGTCGATACGGACGTGTGAGTCTTTGTGGAAGCTGATTCGGGTGTGCGTGCACACCGGAATCAACGCGTATCCGCGGACATCGCCCCGTATCCGCCTTTTCTGCTTTTTACCCTAACATCTTGTACACTCGTCAGATCGAGACGAAATTTGCGCCATCGGACTTGTAGCGACACGCTGGTCCTGTGGGTCAAGTTTGGTTCGATTCTGAGAACGTTGACGAAATCGTGTGTCGTGGGCCCCATAGGCCCCGCTCGACGGGCGATTTTGTGATCGGCTCATCGGAATCCAATTCTGGAAGTTCCGTTGGGTTCGTATCAGCATTCCTGACCTGTTGACACTAAGTTTGGTGAATTTGGAGACCGTTGACCCGGACGCATTTTTCGGTGCAAAGCGGGCCCACCGGCGGACCCCGTTTTGACCCAAAACTGCCGTTTTTGCCCTTGTCTCCAAATTGGACCCAAGGACAGGCGTTTCTAGCTATTTGACATCTTCTGAGCATGATGGTAATGTTTATTTCAGCATCTGGGCTCATCTCTGGATATTTCCCCGAGGACAATTAATCGGATCCAAACAACAGGCAAGTACCTGCACTTCAAGTTTATTCTTTATATTGTGATAATTAATTCCTTGCTCTACTAGTACCATTGGATGTTTACACGTAGCGTTAGAATCTGGATTTCATGTCTTGAATACTGGATTTCATGTCTTGCTTTCGTGTCGGGTGGGAGAATACTGAAAGGCATGTAGTTTACCCTGACCCTTGCCATGATTAATAGCTGTTGGTACACGACTGTCCATCAGCCGGATCTTGATTATTCCTGTTTAATAGCCGTCTATGACGGCCGGTTTAACCCTATAAACCCCTACATGCCAACTAGATATTCTAAATACACAAGTTCACACACATAGTTTCTTGTCTGGTTACAGTTCCTATTGTCTGGTTGTAATTCATTTTCCTGTCACCTTGTTCCTGTTTTACTCATGTCCCTGTCTTACAGCAATTAACTCTTAGTTATTGTTACTATTTATTTATACATATCCTCAACATGATACCTGTCAGTTCTTTTCTACTTGTCATAAATATTTAGTTTAATCTTTGTTGTGCATTGTGTACTTTGCTCCTTTCCTGACTGGATCCGTTGTTTTAGGCGATGATGAGCACTGCCCCCACCTATTTATGGCCACTATGAGTAGCAGGTAACACACATTGAGGAGCCGGTTCCCACTCAGGAGACTACCTTTGAGGAGGAGTAGCCAGTTAGTTATTATTTTTTTTCCTTTCAGCATAAACTCGGGTTTGTCCCCGATCTATCTTCTGGCTTGTATTAACTGTGATTGGTTGTCACGGATTAAATATTATGAAATCTTAGCATTCCTATTTCCTGTGATTATTCTTACATGTTCATTATTGTGGATGAGATAGATACTTATTGCCCCCAGAAATGACCTAGACAGCGTACTACCGCCGACACTGCGGCGTAGGCTGGACGTGCCCACGCACTCGTGCCCGAATAACCGGGTACGGGTCGTGACAACGACAAAACTTTTTAACTTATCATTCGTCCTTTCCTGTCCAAACCATAAAACAAAGTTAACCATCAAATAATAGATGAAACGAAACAAAATAGTACACAAACAAAGCTTAGTGTTACGAACGAGTCCTTGCCTCAAATGTGTTACGCTTGCACTAAATAACGTATTGTGCATCCATATCTCTAAGTACAAAGTGGCGTGCATCAAATTTTCTTATCACAGGTATTAAATATTCTACTTGGATTTACTTGGATGTGTTCAAATGTACATGTTACTCATTTTAATGCAAATAAACTCGCATGCGGATCGCTGCAATCGAGCCAAACTTAGTCTATATGAACAAAAGGTCACTAGCTTAGCCATAAAGGACAAGTTATAACCTCTGGATGGATAGCTGCAACGTTAGTACCGTGGATCCATCTGCACCATCATGCCCAAAACTAACGACTATCAAAATTATTTTGTCTGGATCGGATCGACCCCGGTGCTCCAGCATACCGTCCACAGGAACACAAAATACCCTATACAGAGGTTGTCTGTGACCAAATAAACTTAGTCTTCTAAATTCACATATCACAAACTTGTTCAATTCCTTATCCATGTTCATAAACTCAAATCTTATTCCAAGTTTACACAATATTCACAAACACAAATCTTTATCCAAGTTCACAAACACATTAGATCCCAAAGCTGCCTGATCTAGTCCTGAACAAATATTGCTCCCCGAGTTGTCTGATCATAACTCATACTTAACTTGTCGTGCTGCAGTCCTCTAGTTCAGGAACTACCTTGGTGACCTAACGGTCTCGAATACTTTCATGTTCAAACTTGCACGAAATGCCTATTTGATAGTCTTCTAGCCAAATAAAGTGAATCATGTTTTGATTTATGTTCCAGACCGTGGAATGAACCTATGAGATAAGCATTGCACATATAAAGGTGAAACACTATACTTGATCATATAAAAGTCTATTCGAATTATAAGCAGTACGACTAGCATGAGCGTGAAGGTGTCATTGAATCTTGACATAATCTATAAGACGAGCAGTGTAAAAATGTGAAGTAGTGTACTACGAAGAGTATATAATGATCTACTCGAAGCATTAGCGGAGTCTACCGGCACGAAGCTAAGGTAGCATGCGAGGGTCCAACTATAAGCCAAGTTTTATTTTTATGTTCTAACACAAGCAATACAAGATGGGATTATTTTTTTAGCTAGGTGCATTGTATTCTTATTAGCATGCAATGGGTGATTTGCCTAGCGACTAGCATGTATCGTCCAAGTTATTAGGTGTACAGGCTAAGTAAATACAAGTTTATTGTAACCATCTACCTTAGCGATGATTCGCAACAGTCGAGCGATACTCCGAGCGCGCCTTTGAAAGTCTAAGTCTGAGCTCCTGATGGGTCAAGTCTGTATTCCTTTGCCTCAAGTGAGTCTTCTCACTGAGCAAAATTGGACGGATCGTCGCACTTGTGCCATTTGAATCGGCTATCCGCATTGATGCAGAGTGGGTTATTACATTATACACCACTAAGAACAAGTCTCGTCCTCGAGACTTACTGAGCGGAATACGTTCTATCGCACACTATCGAATCTAACTCAAGCATATTAGCCCGGTTCACTTGACCCATTCGAATACAACTTTCTACTCATTTTTCTTATTTTGTGTCGCATGCGTGTTGGGTATGTTTCATTGAATGACTCTATTACTCAATCCAAACTGGCTATATTTACTCGAACGTCATATTCTTTGACTCAGTCTCTACTGCGCCTTAGTATGGAACCTATATCGCTTAACGCATGATATGATACAATATATTATGCACAAAAATATTAGGCTAAGGCTAACTTACCCAAATTGTTATACTCGTCCAAATGTATCTAACATATTAACTTGCACTAGCATTCGAGTTCAGTATATCGTAGAGTCTGGATCATGCATATAATTAAGGCATCCTCCAAACACATACATGTCAACCAACTTAGCGATAGGGAAGTATTTGCATTCGAGTTTAATATATCATTGAGTCATAGATCGTGCATACGTTCAAGGCATCCCCCAAACATATGTATTTCAACCAAACATAGTGATAGCGAAGTCGGACAAGCTACTCGCAAAAATTTCAAGGGTTCTAGTTACGAATCACAATGATACCTCAAACGGGGTCAATCAAAATCCAAGTTATTTTTAATCCAACCCAAAAATCAAGCATTGTACAACCCTTATGCACGATATATCCGATCAACTGACTAGCATCCAAGTCCTATCATCCAGTTTATTTATGTTAAATATCAACTTCTAGCACACACTTACCGTTCCAAGTCTAACTCTAAGTTGTTGCCACAGTTCTATGGCTTGTCCAAGCAATATTCTAAATTCGGTTACACAAGTTCTTTCACTCGACATAGGGTCGTCTGCCTAACCACTAGGTCGGCTCACAAGGTCATAGGTACATATTTAAGTTCAGAATTTTTATCGTGCTAATTTGTCGCACGATGCTCGCCCCAATTCCTAAGGTTAAACTATTGTTCATTTGCACGGGGTATTCTATCTAAGCTCGTTTCACTCATATTTTAAACATCGAGCAAAGATCATCCTACTCACATCAATACGTTCGTTTGTACAGGGTCCGAGTCTCCGTTTTACAGTAAGTTCGTTCAACTGAATCCATGATCTACCCATATCATATGTCAAACTTAGCGATTCACATAGTCTATCTTCTCCATTATACTTGATAGAATCCACCTATCCATTCTTTTTTAAGCCTAGACCACTAAGTCACGATTCAATTTTAAAATTTTGATCTCAAATATAACTCTAAGTTGACCAACATGATTCACGTATCCGTTCACGAAACTATTAAGTGTGTCTTACTTCACGTTCTAGACTAACTCATCCTTGAATCACTTTTTGGTTAACTTGTATCATAAAACTCGTCTTATTGTGTCAAACCAAAAGTCAAAATGATCCTTCAATTATTATATTTTGATCTTTCGCAAGCTTAATCATTCCCGCTGGACGTGGATCACCACGCAAACACTCTCGCAGGATAATTGTCCTAATCTGGACGTGACGCATGTGCGAGCATAGAGTTGCGCTCGCAAAAGACAAGAACGTAAAACGTTATGGTTATCATCGAAACAATCAAGATACCTTATCGTTATACTTTATTTTATCCAATATATATATATATATATATATATATATATATATATATATATATATATATATATATTAATCCATCAAGTCATGTTTATCTAATAATCGTTCATGCCGTGATCATAATTCGCCTAGTCATAATTTTTAACTTTAATGTTACCATTCAATCAACTCGTAGTCTACTTCTAGCATTCCTCAAACAACTAAGTTCAAATTCTTAAGTTAAAGTCTATCCACCTTCATTATGTTCCATTTTATCAAGTTCGTCTGAATAATCATCGAACATGTTTTCTCGAGTCTAATCTTTCCCGTTGGACATGAAATTACCATGCCAGCGCTCCTATAGGATAATCGTTCTCATCTGGACCTGGTGTCTAATGATATCTTTCGAACTAGGTTCAGGATCATTCTTTCAAACTCTAGATCGAATCCGTTATTGATTACCTTAATTCATTGAACCACAAAGTTCTCTAACTTGTATCAATCTGTTCTATCTTTCAACTATCGATATCATATCAAGTCTTCCAAATTCAAAACCTGTCACTACCACATTTTCTAGGAAAGAATATTTTAGTAATTTCATAATTAATTAAATATTGTGCATATTAAATAATTATTGTTGTATTATTTAATTGTTGTTAGATGTTATTTATTTATTTTGGACTTGTGTTAGTGGACCTAACTAGTTTAGTTTAGACTCATGGACCAACATGTATTAATTGTTAGATTTGAGCCCATTTAGAAAGCCTATTGATTAGGAGGATGATTAATTTAATTAAACCATTAGACTAGAAGCTTCCCTCCTTAATTATTTCTTCATGGGAGATCCCAAGGGGTATAATGGACATTACATAGTAGCTTGAGAAAGGGGTAGAGGGGGCCGGCCTATATTAAAAGAGGAAAAAAGTTTCTCTCTCTTTTTATTTGAAATCTAGATCTAGAATTTCTCTCAACCAAGTTTCTTCATTACACATCATTTTTCCTTCCAAATTTTATCCTAATTACTATCCAAATCATCATTGGAGACAAGTGGAGCAAGGATGTAGAAGGAGGAAGCAAGGATCTACCAAGAGGAGCAAGGATCTACAAGTTGGAGGCCAATTTCATCACATTTGGAGGTTTCATTGAGAATCCATCTCCCAATAGGTATAATTTAGTTTTTCCCCTTAATTTAGGTTCTAAATATAATATTTAATCATGAAAAATTAACCCATATGCATAGGCTACCCATAGGATTTAGTTTTGTGTTCATAGGAGGCCTATTGTAAAAGTTATGGTACTTTTTGTGTCAATTTTAGGGAATTCCGAGATTGACATTTGTTGTATGTGTCAATTGGTCCTATAGATCAATTTGGCATGTTCTTGTGTGTTTGGGGCTAGTATCATATCCACAATTGGGTACGTGTAGGTCGTATTCCAACAATTTGGTGATACGTGTTGATTTGGGGGGTTTTCCTCCGATACGGGACTTTGTGCATGTCACATTTTGACACGGACAAGTAGATTTGTGTTTGACTCTTCACATTATTCATAAATAATATATTAGACTTTCTCGTGTTCTTCGGGGTACGTTTGGATGTGTGGTGGACTCGTGTCACAAACGTATCCTATATCTAGTGGGATACGGGTGTGATACACTCCATGTGTTTGTGCAATTTAATTTTAGATCTATTTCTAAATTGTTCTTAGTCATGGTGATGTGTGTGTGTATATATATATATATATATATATATATATATATATATATATATATATATATATATATATATATATGTGTGTGTGTGTGTGTGTGTGTGTGTGTGTAGCTATTCTTCTACATATGTAAGAGCTATTAAATATTATAGTATGTATATATATGTATATCTTAAGTGGATATATATATATATATATATATATATATATATATATATATATATATATATATATATATATATATATATATATATATTGTTGTATATATACTTATATGTTGTATTTATATATTATTGGTATGATTATATGTATATATACGTGTACGTAAATATTGTGATGATATATATATATATATATATATATATATATGATTATATGTTACTATATGTGTATTAGTGAGGATACATATATATGTTTGTGGAGGTGTATATATGTTACATATTTTACATAGTCAAAGTTATATAAGTTATAGTTATATATATTAGTATCTATATATTTTATGTGTTATATATTTTATATATATTGGTGTTATATATATATATATAAGAGATGGGAGAGGCGACAACAACTATAGTGACAGTTCAGTGTCACAATAACAGCAGTAGCAACAACATAGCAGCAGCAGCAGCGGATTTAGCAACAACAGCCACAACAACATTTGCGACAGCAACAACAATCGCAACAGCAGCCACAACAGCAATAGCAACAGTAGTTCAACAACAGCGACAACAGCGTCTCAGCAACAGCGACAACAACGGCTCAGCAACAGCGACAACAGCGGCTCAGCAACAGCGACAGCAGCAGGAAACTGTCATGACAGCAGCAGTATTAGCAGCGTATCCGCGGTTTTAGCGACGATCAGCAAGGGTTTTAGTGACAGATCTGCGATTTATATAGATATTATGTATTTTAAATATAATAGATATATATATGTATAATATGGTATTAATATATATATATATATATATTTCTAATTATTAATTATATTTTAGTATACTATCTTTATAATAATTAGTTGTAGCATATAGTTATTAAAGTTAGTTAGTATAAACAAGGTTTTGGATATTACCTTGAGATACCAAGGTAAGTATCAAGGTATTTGGGGGATGCACAAGGTATTGGATTTGGGTATCAAGATTGAGGTTTAGTTGTGCGATACCAAGTTGGTTCGAAACCAAGGTATCCTTTTAGCATTTGTAATTAGAATTTTATATATTTAATATTGTTTGATATATGTATATATGATATTTTATCTCCTATTTTCGTATCCTGAGATACAGTATCCTAGTATACTAAGATATAGCTTGTATGACCTAGATTCATAGTGTTTGAACCCAATATCTTTGATATAGACTCATGCAACCTAGGAATAGGTAGTTTGACATAGTTGACCATAGTTTTGACCATAGTTTTGACCGGTTTGACTTAGAGTTGACATAGTTTGACTTATAAATGGCTTGTTGACCTAGAAGTTGACTAGTTTAACTTATTTTCTTTCTGAAATCTTATATTGATGTTATATTCCATATCTAGGTCTTCGAGGCACCGTATCAGACATCTGTGAGACTATTCTTTGGACTTCAGGTTAGTACATTCTCTGATAGTTTCTCATTTATGATATCCTCTATGTTCATTATATTTAGTGTAGATATCCATATTTCTTGACACAATGGTTACACGGATTGGTATATCCAGATCTCGTCATGAGATATTATTCCTTGTATATGGTGTATCTTGTGCAAGTCTTGTTTTATTGATTATCTTGTGCATGTACATACACTGATTCTCGAGGAGATTTGCTATATTCCTAGAGAATCTCGTACATAGCATACCATGGTTGGATCTACTATACCAGTCGGGGGTGGAGAGTATTTTAGTGTAGATATGTGATCATACCCTCCTTGTGCATGTCTTGTTCCTTGTGAGTGTTGATCATACACCACACGTATGATTAACCAGGCTATTATACTCTTGTGCAAGTTCCCAAGCTGATCATATTTTAAAGCTAGTACTCACTCACTTAGTCATTAGTATTCTTGTTCATTGTCATATTGTTCATTCTTGTATTTATTTCCAGTAGTTCCTTATTGTGTATCTCTTGTATCTATTATGCATCTTGTATATTCATATCTATTTACTGTTACATAGTTTTTATCATTGATTAGAACTGCTGTTAGAGATGTACTCTGCTCCTTTCCTGACTGGATATATTTTTCCCAGATGACACTGAGGTGTGGTACCCTACACATTATGGACCTCAAGATATTGTGGGCTTAGAGTCAGAGACCCTGGCTCAGGAGGGACTTATCCCGACTGAGACAGATGACCCGAGACTTATAGCTTCTTTGTATTCTTTGTACTGGATTTGTCTCCAGCTTATTTGTTAGTATTCTTTCAGACTCATTGATGTTATTATTTTAGACTTATGAGTTGTATGTGACTATTCTATTCTTTATCGTATTCGTGCTCTTTTCCATCTTAGAGATGTGATTGAGTATATTGTTATTGTTGGTGGTTCATTATATTGCTAGATAGATTATCCAGACAACATTCTACCGCCGATTCTGCGGCGTAGGCTGGACGTTGTTCCCAACTTGCATCCCTACATCGGGTGCGAGTCGTACACGTTTTTAGTGGTGGCCCATGCAGGTCTCTCTTCGATGTAGCAATTAGTGTGATTCATAGTGGTGTTCTTATTTGAGTGCTATTACGAGGCTGTTTCAGGATATAGGATATAGGCTATAGGCTGAGAATACTCAATCACATCTAGGAAAAATTCTTTTGATTCATTCAACTATTCTCCTTTGATATTGATACTTGATCTTTTAAACTATCATTTCCTTGAGTGTCTTACATTATGTACTATATTGATTCTTTTTTTCGCTTTGTCTTAGGATGTCGCCTAAGACTAGATCGCAGTAGGGGAGAGCAACTTCTAAGAGGTCTGCGATATCCCGAGGGCCTGCACTCTCCGGTGATTGGAGTGTCAGCTACTTTCGGAGGTTCACCACCTACTCAGAGGACTATGCCAGCTGTATCTGAGGGTCTTCCACCTCTGCCTTCCGTGCCAGCAGAGGCAACACAGATGTTTATACTGTTTCATAAGATGCTCGAGGCACAGAGGGCTCAGTCTGAGGCACATCAGAGGAAGGCCGACATTTTATGACAGGGCATTGAGAGTGCTCATCAGCTTTCTCGTGCCGTAGTAGAGAGAGGAGTTCCGGTCCAGCAGCAGGTTGCTCCTCAGGTTGCTTAGCTTCAGCCAGGCAACATTCAGGACTTCAAGAAGCTAGAGCCTAGGGTCTTCAAGGGGACGGAGGGCATCGTCTATGCTGATGATTGGCTCGAGGACATTGAGCGTCTTATGAGGGTGTCCCGTCTTTCTGAGGATCTGAAGGTTGAGGCGGTAGGACTTCAACTGTTCGATGTCGTCCGCACTTGGTTCAGGAATGAGCCGATTCTTGTTGATGTGGGACAGTCTTGGGAGGTATTCAAGGACCTCTTCAAGAAGAAGTTCTTCACTCGGGCAGACATGCTAGACTTGGGGAGGCAGTTTGAGAGCCTCATTCAGGGGAGCATGTTTGTGGAGGAATACATTGCGAAGTTCGGCAGGTTGAGCCGATTTATAGAGTATTTAGGGAGAGAGACGGAGGTTCAGGCTATTCGTTTCCGTGAGGGTCTAAACTGGAAAGTGAAGATCATCATTCCGTCTTTTTATGAGACATACTCGGAGATACTTGCGGAGGCACGCAAGGTTGAGCGGAAGTTGGGTTTGAAGCCCAAGAGAGACCGTAATTCTTTTTTGAGGGCCAAAAATAGTGCAGTATCTGCCAAGCATCCTTATTTCCAGTTCAGGCCTTTCCAGCAGCCTCAACAGCACCAGACTCCAGCTAGGGCACCATTTTACCAGGTACCACAATAGCAGAGACAGTTATAGTAATCTTTCTGCCACTTCTATAAGAAGCCCGGTCATATCTGGAAAGTTTGCAGGAAAATGTTGGAAGTTTGTTTGTATTATGGTACTGAAGGGCATCAGCCGAGAGAGTGTCCTTTCAATCATTGTCGTGCAGTTCAGGGAGCAGCTTCAGCTCCGAGGGCACAGGCGAGACCACCTGTAGGACAGCCGAGGGGACCACTTCCGACACAGCAGCAGCGTTACGTCCAGCATCAGCAGTAGGGGGTGCATGTCAGGGATGAGTGTTTGCTTTGACCGTTGAGGAGGATGAGCCCACCGGAGATGTCATCGCAGGTTCTATTCTTCTTGATTCCATTCCAGCTTTAGCTTTGTTTGATAGTGGTGCTTCCCATAGTTTTGTATCTATTTTTTTTGCTCTGAAGCATAGTTTGGTAGCTGAGTCTTTGCTCAGGACTTGCAAGAACATGACCGGGGGAGGCATTATCCTGGCTAATAATATTTGCAAGGATCGGAGAGTTACTCTAAGAGGCCGGGAGTTAAGTGTGTGTCTACTTGTAATGCCACTTCCGAGCTATAACATTGTACTCGGGATAGACTGGTTAAGAGGGAACCGTGCTTGTATAGATTGTAGAGGAGGTAGAGTTTTGTTTGGATCGCCAGAAGAGCCAGAGTTTGAGTTTGCTAGAGGAGATGCAGAGCAGGGAGAAGGCATTATTTGTGGAGCTATGGTGGAAGACAAGGAGTTGCCGCATCCGTTGATAGCAAAGTTCTTGGATGTGTTTCCTGAAGAATTGCCAGGATTGCCGCCAGATCGAGATATTGAATTCTCTATAGACTTGGTGCCAGGTGCAAAACCAATTTTGCAACATGTTTATAGAGTAAACAACATCGAGCTGGTCGAGATGAAGAAGCAGGTGGACGAATTGCAGGATAAGGGGTTTATCAGATTGAGTTCTTCACCGTGGGGAGCCCGACATTGTTTGTACCGAAGAAGGATGGATCGGTGCACATGTGCATTGATTATAGGGCATTGAATAATCTTACTATCAAGAATAAGTACCCTTTGCCACGGATTGATGATCTGTTCGATCAGTTGAGTGGTGCCAAGGTTTTTTCTAAGATAGATTTGAGATTAGGTTACCACCAGGTGAAGGTGAAGTCGGAGGACATACCGAAGACTTCTTTTAGAACTCGGTATGGTCAGTACGAGTTTATGGTGATGCTATTTGGGTTGACTAATACACCGGAGGTATTTATGAACTTGATGAACAAGGTGTTCCATCAGTACCTTGACAAGTTCGTGGTGGTGTTCATCGACGACATACTCATATACTCGAAGATACCGGAGGAGCACGAGAGTATTTGCGGATTATGTTGGAGGTGTTGAGGAGGAAGAAGCTGTATGGAAAGTTGTCCAGGTGTGAGTTCTTCCGGGACAAGGTGGAGTTCTTGGGGCCTGTTGTTACTGGTGATGGTATTTCAGTGGATCTGAAGAAGATCGCAACAGTAGAATCTTGGAAGACCCCGAGTTTGGTAGCAGAGATCAGGAGTTTCTTGGGATTGACAGGCTACTACAGAAATTTTGTGCAAGATTTTTTGATGATCGCCGAGCCGACGACCAGACTCACCAGAAAGGATGTAGAGTTTGTTTGAACGGAGGATTGTCAGGTTGCTTTTGAAGAATTTGTCACTCCCAGTCCCAAAATACCGAGGGACTAGACACGTGGCAATGGCCAACAGCACACACCGATGGGCAAACCCAATTTAATGGACCCATTAGGGTGTACTTAAGATGTAAAACAACAATAAGGGTCTACGATACTAATCTCATCCATATAAATACAAGATAAAATAATAATCAACAAGTCTCAATGAATATCTCGGGGAACAACCCGATAATGAGTTTAATACATTATTCTACGAGACATGAAATAGAGTATCTAGAGTAGAAATAACTGAGTATATAAAGCAAATACTCAGGAGAAATCTTCTAGCATCACCTCGTCCTCTGGTACTTGTACTGCTCCAGCGTCTACTCCTGTCACATATACCTCGGGGTAGATCTCTTCTGCTATACCTGGGGACATAATCTGGATTCCAGGTCCTTAGGGGACATAGCAAGGTACAAGAATAACTTAAGCCAAATAAATGCAGTATATAAATAAATGAAACAATAGGACAAACTATGTAAGCAACTAAGTGATATGCAAAATAAGAGCATCACTAGGACTTCAGGCTGAGACCACTACAAGCTCTGTGTCGGGGAGCCGGTAGCTGTAATATCACGTAATGTGCCTAGCTCTGATGTAGAGTCTACGATCTCATAATAATAAATACATATATAAAATCAGCCTGTAGCCTATGTGTCTCTCCCCACCCAATGTAATCACACGTCTCATGTCTATGACGTCTCATGTCCATGTCAAGCAAGATCATATCTAATACAGCAAGTCATATGATAGCTATGGATATATATAAAGTCTACGTCATAAATCCTATAGCCTATACAGAATCACCATGAATGACTCAGGAAAATTCTGTCTCATAAATAGTGTTAGGTGTCGTATGGTATGACGTACTTGATAATGCAAGCACGAAAATGTATTGGGTCACGATATCAATCTCTAGGTGACGTTACACAACTCTGCGTACGGCGTTGACACCCGAATATTATTCAGACACAAAGCAATGTCACCAGATCCTAGGTTGAACATTTATATCATATAATTAAATTAAGGGAATAATATGTAGCAAGTACTGCAAGAGTGGCAAGGTACACTTGCTTGGGATTTGATTTCCAACAGTTGCTTCGGTCATAGCAAGATCTTCAAGCAGTCCTCCGAATCCTGAAATAAATATTACCATCATGCTCAGAAGATATGAAATAGCTAGGATTGCCTACCTATAAGTCTAATTTGGACACATGGGCAAAATTGACAGTTTCTGGTCAAAACGGGGTCCACATGTGGCCCACTTCGTACCAAAAAATGTGTCAGAGATAAGTTCTCCAATTTTGTCAAAATTAGTGTCTATAAGTCCAAAACGATAATACGAACCCAACGGAATATCCAGAACTGGATTTCGATGAGCCGATCACAAAATCGCCCGTCAAGTGGAGCCATGTGGCCCACGATACGGGATTTTGTCAACGTTCTCAGAATCTAACCAAACTTGGGTCACAGGAGCAGCGTATCTCTATGAGTCCGATGGTACAAGTTTCATTTCAAAATGACGAGCACACAAGAAGTTACAACGAGTTTCAAAATAGGACCGATACGGGGCATTGTCGACGGATACGCGTTGATTTCGGTGTGCACGCACATCCAAATCAACTTCTGCAAAATTTCACACGTCCGTATTGACGGTGCACACCTTTCAGTGAAATTTGCACACGACCAAGTTGCCTCGTTTAGCGGGAGGCACCCAGTTTCGAGAAAATTGGGTTTTTAAAGACCAAGTTTTTGGTCAATTTCATCCGCAAATAACATACAAACTACAGCTCAATAAAATAAACTAAAAATAGGGTTTTAATCTCGATTATACGGTCTAAATTACTGTTTAGGTAAATTTTAGAATTATTTAACAGGTTGCACGCAAAATGGTCGTGAACTTGCGAGTTCGGGACCAATTTTTGAATTTTCAGAAATAAGGGTTATTTTTCCTGTTTTGCGTCGCGGTTTGCGACCGACACAGGACGTTATACCCTGGACTGATTACACGAGTTTTGAGAGGGTTACACAGTGAACGTGTCACAATAGACCGTTCAAAAAATGAGATGACGAGGAGAGAGAAACGCTCACTTGAACATGACACCGGTAACGACTGAATTTTGTGTTCACAGGGTGGCGCGGCGACCCGTCGACGGCGAGTGGCGGCGTCTGCCACGGCTGCTGTGCTCGGCGCTGGCGGCGGCGACGTCGGCGTCGGCGTTCGTCGGAGGGAGAAGGTGGCAGAGGCAGGGGAGCTTGGTTGGCCGGAGCTGGAAAGGCGGAAGGCGGTGGTCAGTGGCCGGATCAGTGGGTGTTCGTCGGGTTTTATAGAGCTGGGGTCGGCCAGCCGTTTGGGGAGGGGAAAGGTCGACGGGGAGATGGTCGGTCGACGGTTAGGGAAGTGAAGGGTCGACAGTTGGACGGCGACTGCGGCGAAGGAAAATGAAAGGGCGACGGGTACGGGGAGACGAGCGGGCGGAGAGGAGAAAGGTCGCGGCGGAGACGGAGAGTCGGGTTCCGATTGGTTACTGTAGCAGTAACTGTGCAGAAACGGGTCGGGTCTTGGGTTGCTGGGTCGGGTTCAATCCGAATCCGACCCGATCCATTAGGATTTAGGTCGGGTACGGGTTAGCGGGTTGGGTTGGCGGGTCGGGTCCAGATCCGACCTGCTACGGTTTGGGTTGGGTCAGTTTATTTAGTTTAAATCGGTTCGGTTCGGTTCAGTTCAGGTTGGTTTGTTTTGGTTTAATTAAAAACTTTATTTTTAGGTCTTTTAAAAATAGTTTTTGGGTCCAATAAATTCCAGAAAAATTACAGTATATCTAATTCTTTATTTTACACTCAAAAATATTATTTTCATAATATTTTAATATTTAATAAAATACTTAAAAATATTTAATTCCAGAAAATATCTATTTTAATTAGTTAAAAATCACAAAAAATTCCCGAAAATTCATTTTTAATTTCTGAAAAATTCGTGTGTTTACAATCTACCCTCCTTAAAAGAATTATGTTTTCGGAATTAAGAAAACATAACAGGTCAAAAAAGATGACATGATTGTAAGACATGTTCGAAGCATGACACAAACAAAGAATCATGATCAAGGAGAAATCGAAGGATGAGGGTTAAGAGGAACACATAGGGAAGGAATAAAGTATTTTCCTAGACAATGAAAGTTAGGTAATTCAAGAGTAAAGAAATCTGGATAGAGCAAGAAAATCTACAACTTAGGAAAACTAGGGTATCAATTACTAACAAGTTAAAAATACTAGGTTTAAGGCTAAGAAAATGAATTAACAGGCACGTGCTAAAGCAGTACTAGGAATAGATAACTATGACTAACTTAAATCTTATGCGTATTTGTTACTCCACGAGTCTGTGCATCCTCCATAGTCATCGCAAAAGCTTGTCCGCGTCCTTGTGGTGGTGTCCTCTGCTGTTGCTGGGCCTGTTGAAAGAGTGCTGCCTGGGGTGCCAAAGGTGGCCTCGGCTGATACCCTCCTAGAGCTGGTGGTATGACTCCTTCAACTCCCATTTGTGGTGCTCCCAATGCTGGATAGGCTGGCCTCGGTGATGGTAAAGCTTGTCGGTTTAACATTAGTGCTCCCTCTCGATGCTCAGGACATTCCTTGGCTAAATGTTGGTTGGATTCGCAAATTAAATATAATCCCAACTTGCGTCTGCACTCATTCTCAATATGGCCTCGCTTGCCACAATATTGACATATAGGCAGTATCTGCAAAGATACTCTGGGTAGCTGGTGCATGTGAGATCTCTTTGCAACTTCTTCCTGTAGTGCTCTGGCTGGTACTGATGTGGCTGGTTGATGAATCATCAATACTTTCTCTCGACGTTCAGGACAATCCCTTACCGAATGATGTTTGGATGCGCAAGGTAAACATAATCCCAATCTGCATCGGCATTCTTTAGCGAGATAGCCTACCTTGCTACAGTAGTGACAAGTAGGAAGGACTAGTGCTAGTAGAGTAAATGTTCTCTGTGGTGGATTCATCTGTGGTCGTTTTGCAGCTCTTTTCTGTTGTGCTCGGTCTGGTGCTAATGCATACGGCCGCTTTTGGCTGGACTCTCTCTTGGTGACGTACTCCATGGGTCATGCTGTAGCAAGAACGTCCATGTCTAAAGTAGTCGCAACAGATCTGATTAACTTTTGTAGCTCAGAGCTAAGTCTGTCAAAGAACTTCTCAGCTTGGCTTTGCTGGGCCTCTTGATGAACCTGCTGTTGGGCTTGCATCATTGCGTAAAACATTTGGAACATACGATGTCCGTCCATAGCCTGCCCTTGTGGGAATATGGGTATTGGTGGAGTAAACTGCAGCGGAGGTAGAATATCATCTCGCCGAAATCTAGAATCATGCTGATTTGCTTGACTGCTTTGTTGTACTGATTGACCTCTACCCACTGGTATCACTTCATCTTCGTAGGTGACCACAGCACCTTGTGGTGTTCCTGCAGGAGTCTCGTCTCTTGATGGTGGATCTATTACTCTACATCCAAAATAAACTATAAGAGGTGCACAGAGGAATCAAGGCAAGATGCATGTCAAGAAATTAATTCGAATCCTATATAGAGATCAAGAACGATTCAATCAAGTAGATGAGATCCTATAACTTATCCTATCCTTATCGCAGGCTTGCTCAGTTCCTTAGTTGAAATCGAAACAATTTAGTCGTAGACCTGCATGGGCCACCAAAAAAAATCATGTCACGTCCCAGTCCCAAAATACCGAGGGACTAGACACGTGGCAATGGCCAGCAGCACACACCGATGGGCAAACCCAATTTATTGGACCCATTAGGGTGTACTTAAGCTGTAAAACAATAATAAGGGTCTACGATACTAATCTCATCCACAGAAGATAAATACAATCAATATCAGAATCATTAAGATGAAAAAATAATCAACAAGTCTCAATAAATATCTCGGGGAACAACCCGATAATGAATTTAATACATTATTCCACGAGACATGAAATAGAGTATCAAGAACAGAAATAACTGAGTATATAAAGCAAATACTTAGGAGAAATCTTCTGGCATCACCTCGTCATCTGAGCTGCAGCAGTAGCAACAGCAGAAGCAATAAGCAGCAACAATGATAAGCAGAAGCAGTAGCAATAAGCAACAGTAGTTTGAGTGCTTAGAAATTAAGTTGTAGATAAGTTAAGTTAGTTTATATTGTTAAGTTAGTTATGTATATATTGTTAGTGAGTTAAGTATATATATATATATATATATATATATATATATATATATATATATAAGCACTAGTTATTATTAGTTAGTATTATTTCTAGTTTACCTTAAGTTACACCAAGGTAATGAGAGTTGAGGTATCTTGGGTATGGGTATTGAATATCCGATGGGTATGTTAGTTATGTTAGTTGGTATATTATTGTTATAAGTTTAAATGCATGTTAGTGTATAGTAAGGTATGTTGGTTAGTTAGCTAATGTTAGATATTGGATTACCTTGTGATACCAAGGTAATGTCAAGGTATTGGTTTATACTCAAGGTATTGAGTTTGTATATCAAGATGGGTGTATAGGTGGTGTGATACCGCATTTGGTTCAAAGCCAAGGTATCCACTTAGCATTAGTTTGACTTGGAGTACTATATATTTTGTCTTGTATATATATTATAATATTTTCATATCTAATAACTTTTATATTGTATGATACGGTATTTTGTTGGTATCCTAGTATCATAACATAGCTAGTATAGCCTAGCTACATAGTGTATGGACCCAATATCCTAGAGATAGACTCATACAACCTAAAAATAGCTAGTTTGACTAGTTTGACCTAGAGTTGACCTAGTTTGACTATTCTGACTTAGAAATGGCTTTATGACCTATAATTGAACGAGTTTAACTTATTTTCATTCCAAAACCTTGTATTGATGCAATATATCATATATAGGTCTATGTGACACCAGCTTGGGAATCGAGAGACACACCTTGCTCAGGACCTCAGGCGAGTATATTTCTCTGTTAGTTTTTATTTCATAATAGTGTATATATCTCATGTTCTAGAACTGTATACTTGATTCAGACACAGCGGTTTCATGGACTGGTACTACATGGATCATGTCAGAAGATGTTATCCCTTAACGTGTTCAGTGGGTACTCCTTCATATGTATTTTATCGTGTGTATCGGGTATTGATTTAGTGTACTCCATGTTTACATACTAATCGTGTTTAATGAACTTATATTCGTGTACATATACTGCTCATATTCAGTGTGCCCATATTCGTGTTCGTAACGTATCGTGATTGGATCCATTGGTATTAGTTGGGGATAGGGGAATATGAGTTAATTATGTGATCAAGCCCAGTGTATTCCTGTACATGTCGATTACATACCACACGTGTAATCGATTTGCCATATTATATTTGTGTTAAACTAAACCGATCACATAATAAACTTGTATTCCATGACACATTAGTTAAATTTTAGTTATTTCTATTATATTGCAGATATTATATTGCATATTCTTCATTCCAATGCATTACGTGTTCACTCTAGTTTATTTTATTTTATTGTTGAGTTATCTTGTATTCTTTTCTATTATCTGTTATGTATACTCGATTATGTATTTGAAACTGCTTTCATAGGTATGTACATTGCTCTATTTCTGACTGGATATATTTTTTAATTGATTGGCTCGGAGATCAGTATCCCACATACTACAGACCGCAGGACGGTGTTCCATTAGAGGATACTCATTTAGAACATGAGGACTTAGTACCAGAGCCTGAGGAGGTTTATTTTATTGTTAGACTTGTATTAGACTTTTATTGAGGTTATTGGCATGTATATTATTTCAGTCTTGTGGATGTATTGTGACTCTTTCTTTCGTTAATATATCCCGTGCTTTATCTTCCCTAGTTTGTATTATGATTGAGTATAGTTTATATTTATTAGATACCATATTGTTCTTTCTTTTGGAGTTGAGAGGATTGATATGTACTATATATATATATATATATATATATATATATATATATATATATATATATATATATATATATATATATATATATATTGTTTGGGATGATTAGATTGTAGAGTTGGCCCAGACAACGTTCTACCGCCGATGCTGCGGCGTAGGCTAGACGTACCCACGTACTCGTGTCCAAATATCCGGGTGCGGGTCATGACCCATCTCACTTCCTGCACTTGCACAAGTCTGGCACAGATGCAAAAAGCACCACTGATACTTACTGAACTTGCTGCTGCTACCCTAGTGTTCAAAATACTTGATGTTAATGTTGCTCCCATGGACTGACACTCTACTGCAGTTTTAACTTATGTTGCCAGTAAATAGTTTGTACTGCATACAAGTGCTACTCTGCCTCTAGGAAGATATGCTCGAGTAATGCACAGTTGTGCAACTCATCCAACTATGTAGTGTCGGCACACCAATACACTGAACTCAGTTCAGGATAACCCCCAACTTCCTCTACACACTTAAATACAAGCATACCAAAAACCCACAGTGCTTTTTGATACTCTAAGTATCAGTCTCCACACTAACTCCCTCTCAAATGATATCCACTATGAGACACACAGGGAACCCGACCCCTCAAAATTCCTGTGCATTGTCACAGTGCACTGTCACTGTGCACTGCCACTCCTTCTTCTTCTCGTATGTGCACAAACACTACACACCAAAATATATGTGTACACTAATATATATATATATATATATATATATATATATATATATATATATATATATATATATATATATATATATATATATATATATATATATATATACATTTACTAACATATGAAATTATCACTCTAAATAGATACACAACTAGTAATGGCAATTTATTAAACACTTGGAGTGCATAAGCCATGATACTATCTGTAGTGTCATGATACACTATCAATCTCATGCCCAAAATCCTAAATATTCTATTAATAATGAATATGCATAATGAATACATCTATTTATATCTAATATAAATAGTTGTCATGAAAAATAGGAGAAAATATACCCATAATCACAAAATCCCAAATATGCACACAACACCATGAAGGAATCCTGATGGAAGCTAATAGAAACTTATTCTCTTCCCTTGTGGGTATTCCTAAATCATAGGTGGGATCTAATGGTCCAAAAAACAAATAAAACAGAATTTAAAAGAGAGATTTGAAGATTCACCTATTGGAAGATGGATTCCAATGCAAAGCCAAGGATTTTCTACCAAACTTCTTCTCCAATGCTCCTTGAAACCTAAGCTTCTAGGCCTCTTAGATGAGGAAAATGAGAGGGATTTAAGATTAATTTACTAAAATTTGGTAGAGGAATGAAGGGGTTTGGGGAAGAACTCAACTAGGATTTTTATGAACAATAAATGCACTTGAGGGAGGCTCCCCCCTATCATACATAGGGCCGGCCAAGTGAAAACCTAGGTTTAGCTAATGCACAATATCCATAATGTCCTCTATGGCTATCATGAAGAGTTGTTTAATTAGTGAAGTTTTATTCCTAATGAGGGGTTTAATTAGTTTCTAATTAATGAAAAGGAAATGACTAGTTGGGTCCCAAAAGTGACTAGTCTAGTGTTGAGTCCATGGTCGCATCAAGTCTAGTCCACTAACCCATATTATTAATAATTATAATATTCATACAATACACATTATATAAACTATAAACACAATATGTATATAAATATTAAAATTTATAAAAATATTCCTATTCTAGAAATGTGGTACTGATAATTTTACTAACACACAGTACAATACTTCTACCTCACTCTAATCCTCACTTTATTGCACTAGTTCACTTCATAGTCACATAATTTCAATCTATTGCATATCCTAAACATCACACTTGACACATTGACATAGGCACTCATTTGCACTGATATGTAAACTCTATCACAACCAAACTTACTTAGGATACACCCATTGCTAATACATATTAGTTGACACCAAGACACTCCATTAGCTATACTTGAGCACATACACTCTCTCTACTTCCTAATACTCAAATACTTGACCTCTAATACCCCTACTACCAACTTCTAAAATCTAATCCTAGATCCAACCTGGAGAGCCAAACACCCAGATATTGATGCCACAACAGTCCTTGATCATTACAATTTGACTGAACTGACCGTTCTGCAGACCAGAGCTTGGTGCTCTCTCAACCTGAACATGAAGCCTCTGAACTGAATTGGATTGAACACACCCAGTTTAGTACCTAAAAACAATAACCACATCACACCTTAACCCCCCTAAAACCTTACTGATATAACAAGTACATGTGCACTCCACACCTCTATCTACTGCTGCTTCCAGGATCCCAATCTTCCATAGTAGATGCTAGTCTGCTAGAGTCCCAAATGCAAGCATTTCCTGTAGACACCTTGCCACTTGCAGTTATAACTTATGTAGCATTAAGCCACTACAACAACAACAAGTTCCCTCTCTTCTATTCTCATTCACTGTACACAGCATCCATGTTGTCCAGTGCAACAAAATACTTGCTTTATGTGCAACTGTCACGACCCGCAACCTTTATTTGGGCTTGAGTCATTAGTACGTCCAGCCTATGTCGCAGTGTCGATGGTAGAACACTGTACAATAAGCCACAAGTATAATCTATAGCTCACAACATATAAATATCTTCACACTATACTCAATCACAGGCACTAGTTTGAAAGAATATACCAAGATAATAATGAAATAATAGTCTTTATGCGGGTCCAAGGTTCTCCCCAAAAACTATATATCCAAAGTACAATATTCAAAATACTTTAGAAAAATTGTCGGAGAACAATCCAGTCCAAAATAACTAACAAAATCAACTACTCTACTAAATTACTGCATTGCAGACGGTATCTGAGCTGCTAACTCTCCTTGATCCTCCGGAAGGGCAAGATCAAGCTCTATTATGTCGCTAGCATACGGTCCATAATTTGTAGGGATTGTATCCTCATCGTAGTCACCTAAAATATGGTTATCCAGTCAGGAAGGGAATGAGTACATCACAGTAAAAATAGTTCCAACACATGGTAGAAGCTATAAGACAATAAATTTTAAAGAATATATGATAGCAACAAAACTGAAATCATAATAAGGCAACTAGAATAACTAAATGCTAAAGTCCTGTCATGGCAAAGATGTAGTACAATATCTCCAAGTAACAAAAAAAATAACTGTAATGTATGGAAGAACATATAGGAACAACTACTCTATGTGATTTGAAATACCTTGTTGACATGTGAACGACTAAGGGGTAAAATTCGACAAACCACAAGTGTTGTGCATGGCTACTATTATTTCAGTAAGACCATGGGATAAAAAGGGTTGTTCACACGTCCACTAAGTATTTTCTCTCCCCACGAGTACAACATGGATTCTGATCTAGTCACGAAGAAATAATAATAATCCAGAACAGTCACGTATCTCATAATAAGAATCCATCATACTAATCCGTGTAACAAGTATCAAAAATCAAATAATCAATACTAAGCATACATTATAGAAATTATCAAGCACTAAAAGTAATTACGGAAATGTACTCGCCTGTAGTCCTTAGCTGCGGTTTGGATCAGGTCCCAATTCAAAGTCTAAACCCTACGTATAATATATTACCATATCAAGAGATAAGTTATTTTAATTTATTAAATTCTAGAATAATTACTCTAAAATTCTATTTTAATCTTATTATTCTTATTTTTAGGTTAATTTCTAAAATTTTTACAAAGAAACTAAATTTTATCAACTCGAGACCCATGGCACATAAATCGATGCATTTTGTTGATCGAAAAGTCAATCGATACAAACTCGAATTTCATGCATAATTTCCTATAGATTTCAGCGTCACAAATATGCTAGAATTTATAGCTCATCCTAATTCAAATTCGTTTATAAATTATTGCACATACAAAAATCGTATTGTGCAACGGTGGTTGATTGATAACCTAGAAGTTCTACAGAATTAACAACATAGAAATATTTTGGATTAAATTCTAGGAAAAATATATATCAATTATATCAACATTATCTTTCAAAAAATTCAAACGGTTTATAATTCTGATTCCTGGTTCTCCCAAAATCGTGAAAATACCGAGACATATCTATTTTTGGATATGCTGTGCTCTACGAATTTTTTAGAATTTAATATTCATAATTTCGTGAAACAACTTACATATTCAGAAAATTAACCTCAATACGGATCTAGCACAAGAAACTAGGCATCGTTTAGAGTTCGAAGCTATGAGTAATGGCTTCTGAAAGATGAAGGAACCCTAGATGACAACTCCTCTAAAATTGGCTAAAAGAAAAACCCTAGAAATTATAACCAGATTACTATATATAGAGAGGAGAGAGAATGAGCCATGGTTCGGAGTGCATCACATGGCAGCAATCCGCTGCTGCCCGTTCAGATCGAACGGCCAGGGTTCAGCTTGGCTTGGCTCGGCTGAGTCCGAGTCGAATTCAGACTTGGCTCGGCTCGAGGTCGGCTCGGTTACCCGGCTCGGCTCACACTCACTCCCCTCTCTCACTGATCGATGGGCCCCGCTGTCTGGGCCGCTGTGGCTGAAACGCAGGCCAGGCTGGCTGCTGACTGGGTAGGTTAGTTTTATTAAGATTTTCTTTTTCTGAAAATTAGTTTTTAATTCAGTTTTGCATAATTAACTCAAAATAAATTCTAAAAATAATCAAAAAATTCTCAGAATTTTTTTGAAAATATATTTGATTATTTAGAACATAAAATAAAAGTTTGGGATGCTTTTAATTATGTTTGACCCTAAAATAAATTCCTGAAAGTCCTAAAAAATTAGTGTTACTAGTTTTTAATTAACCAAAAATTATGGAAAAATCTGAATAGCCCAAAATTAACCTAATAACAATATTTAAGCTAGAATTTCAGGATACGGAGGTTACAAGTCTACCCTCCTAAAAAAATTCGTCCTCAAAATTTAAGACAGAACAAATATAAGAAAGAAAATTGCCTCATGGTGCAAAAAGATAGGGTTAACGCTCTCGCATCTCATCTTCCCGCTCCCAAGTGGATTCACCGAAAGAGTGATGCCTCCAAGCGACGCGAACCAAGGGAATTACTTGGTTACAAAGCATTTTATCTCTACGGTCTAGGCTCTCCAGTGGCTGCTCCAGATAATAGAGGCTTGGTCCAACCTTAAGCTCCGAATGATCTAATACATGGCTAGAATATGCCACGTATCGCCTCAGTTGGAACACATGGAACACGTTGTGTACTCCTACCAATATAGGTGGTAAGGCTAGTCGATAGGCTACTGCCCCGACCTTCTCCAGAACATTGAATGGTCCGATAAATCTTGGACTAATCCTTCCACCTCCACCGAAATAAATCGTACCACATGTTGGAGAGATCCTCAAGAACACTAAGTCGCCAACCTATGCCAAAATAGGAACTTAATGCATAATCTAAGAATGTAATCAATATTTAAATAAACAAATCGATACCTCAAACTCTAGCAGTCTCATGTAGCTATCGGCCCACTGCTTCTGTCTGGCCTGAGCCACACGAAGTCTCTCTCTAATCTGCTTCACTTTTTCTCCAGCATTAACTACCATCTCTGGTCCCAAAAGTACTCTCTCTCCTATATCGTCCCAAGATAATGGAGTCCGGCATCTCCTACCGTACAAAGCCTCGAAAAAAGATATCTCAATACTGGCCTGATAGCTTTTGTTGGATGCAAACTCTACAAGTAAAGATGATCCTCCCACGAGCCACCAAAATCTAGTACACATGTCCGAAGCATATCCTCGAGCGTCTGAATAGTCCTCTCTGACTGTTCATCCGTCTGAGGGTGTTAAGTAGTGCTAAATTTGAGTTGGATACCCAAGCTAGGCTGCAAATGCCTCCAAAAGTGGGACATAAATCTACTATCTTGATCAGAGACGATGCTTACTAGAACTCCATGCAGCTTCACTATCTGCCTCACATATAAATCGGCAAGCTTCTCCGTGGACAATCCCACTTTGAAAGGCAAAAAGTGGGCTGATTTGGTCAGCTTGTCAACAATGACCCAAATTGTATCCTTACCACCTGGAGTGCGTGGAAGTCCGGAAACAAAATCTATCGTGATATGCTCCCATTTCCACTTAGGAATTGGTAGTGAATGTAGCAATCCCCCTGCTCTCTGCCTCTCGTCTTTGACCTGCTGGCACACTAAACATCTGGAGACAAAACATGCTACTTATCGCTTTATCCTATACCACCATATGTGTTCCCTCATGTCCTTATATATCTTGTTAGATCCTGGATGTATAGAATACTGGGAACGATGAGCCTCCTGCATGATCCCTTTTCGCAGGTCCCCACTAGGCACAGATAACCTAGTCCCGTGCCTTAGTGAACCATCCCTAGCAATAGAGAAGTCATCCATCAATCCTGCCTACACTTGAGATCTAAGGCTTTGCAGACCCTCATCCTGGTACTGTGTCTCTCGAATCTTCTCCATCAACCCCGACTGAATCTGTATCCCCATCATCTGTGTCTCCACTCCTGGAATAATAACCTCGATGCCCAGGCTATCCAAGTCTGCTAATAAGTGGCGATCCATTGTCAAGTACATCGCTATTAGATATCTGCTCAAGGCATCGACAATTACGTTAGCCTTCCTTGGATGATACTGTAGTAAAATATCGAAATACTTCATCAGTTATAGCCACATGCACTGCCTCATATTTAGCTCTTTGTACGTAAAGACGTACTTCAAGCTCTTATGGTCAGTGTATATTTCCACACGCTCTCCATACAGATAATGTCTCCACAGCTTTAGAGAGAAGATCACCGCTACTAATTCCAAGTCATGAGTGGGATAGTTTCTATCATGTGGTCGCAACTATCTAGAAGCATATGCCACCACCTTTTTGTTCTGCTCTAGAACACATCCCAAGCCCTTCCCTGAAGCATCGCTATAAATAACAAATTCACCCGTCCCCGATGGCACCGTCAAAATAGGCGTTGTGGTCAACCTCTTCTTTATCTCATTAAATACAGCCTGACATTCTTCGGTCCACATAATCTGTATATTATTCCGAGTGAGTCTAGTCTATGGCTCTACGATCCGAGAAAAATCTTTCACAAATTTTCTGTAATACCCGGCCAATCCTAAGAAGCTTCTGATCTCTGCAACAGAATTCAAAGTGGTCCAAGACTCTACAGCAACAATCTTCTTTGGATCCACTGATATCCCGTCTTCAGTCACCACATACACAAGGAACTCTACATTATCCAGTAAGAACTCACATTTCGAGAGTTTTCCAAATAGCCTATGTATTATAATTTTACCATGTCAAAAGATAATTTATTTTAATTTATTTAATTCTGGAATAATTACTCTAAAATTTTATTTCAATCTTATTGTTCTGATTTTTAGGTTAATTCCTAAATTTTGTCCAAAGAAACTGAATTTTACCAATTCGAGACTCATGGCACACAAATCGAGGCGATCTGTTGACCAAAAAGTCAACCGATGAAAACTTGACTTTTATGCATGGTTTCTAGTAGATTTCAGTGTCAAAAATATGCTAGAATTTATGGCTCATCCGAATCCAAATTCGTTTGGAAATTATTGCACATACCTAAAATCGCATTGCGCAACGGTGGTTGATTGTTAACCTAGAAGTTCTACAGAATTAATAGCATAGAAATATTTCATATTAAATCTTGGAAAAAATATATGTCAATTATCTCGACATTATCTTTTCAAAACTTTAAACGGTTAGTAATTCTGATTCCTGGTTCTCCCGGAATCGCAAAAAAATCGAGACACATCTATTTTAGGACATGATGTGCTCTACGAATTTTCCAGAATTTAATATTTAGAATTTGGTGAAAAAACTTACGTATTCAGAAAACTAACCTCAATATGGTTCTAACGCAAGAAACTGGACCGCGTTTGGAGTCCAGAGCTATGAGTAATGGCTTCTGGAAAATGAAAGAAACCCTAGATGACATCCCCTAAAATCTCTCTCTCTAAAATAATGGGATAATTAAGGTTATTATATATATATATATATATATATATATATATATATATATATATATATTTGGCTGACATGCGGCTGAATAAAAAGTTAAAGGCTGACACGTGTCAGAATCGGATTGGATGTTTTTTTATATTATTTATTTTTGATTTGTTTTTATCAAAATATTATTTAAGTCGTTTTAAATTATAAATAAATCAAAATAAATATTAAAAATAAACATAAAAATCTGAAAAAATTATACAAAATATATTTGAACCTAAAAATCCTACAAAAATACTTGGAACAATTTTATGTTCATAGGTTTCCTGCTATAATTAGGAGAAGCTCTAAAAATTTATTTTACCTATTTAAATCAAAATAAATATTAAAAATATTCCAAAATTCTGAAATAATTTCAAAAAATATATAATAATATTATAAACAATAAAAAATTATATGGATCCATTCTATATTTCTGGACTTGCACAAAAAATTCTATAAGTCCTGAAAATTAGTTACTAGTCTAAATAACTCACAATAAGTACTAAAATACTCAGAAAATTTCCAGAAAATTCTAAAAAATATATTTGATTATTTAGAACCCAAAATAAAAGTTTGAACATTTTTAATTATGTTTGAAATAAATTAGTGAAAGCCCTAAAAAAATTACTGTTACTAGTTTTTAATTAACCAAAAATTATGAAAAAAATTCCAATAGCCCCAAATTAACCTAATAACAACATTTAAGAAGAAATTTCAGGATACGGAGGTTACAAGCCTACCCACCTTAAAAAAATTTGACCTTAAAATTTAAAATCTTTAAATTTTTTTGTTTTACTATTAGAATTTAAATTCATCCAACCATATAATCACGAAGTAAATCCATATTTAATTTCATAATTTTTTTTTCAAAATTCTAAAATCATCATATTCCTGAAAATCTTCAAATATAAAATCAAATTTCATTCTTATCACAATTCCCTCCAAAATTTTAAGTTAAAAACTAAATACTCAAAAAATTTAATATCCAATCCTCTAATTTAAATCCAATCAATGCATATTTATAAAATTTAAAATCTCATACCAAAATTTTGAATTCAAACACTAATCAATTTGGGATCTTATTCCTCGATTCGTTTTCCACATAATACTCAAACAATGTAATACTTACGAAATTTTCAAATGCAACATTCAAAATATAAAATTTAAATTTATATCTTGCAGTCAAATAAATATAATGATAATCTTCTTAAATTTTTTAAAATTTAATGACAAATTCAATCATATCATAATCTTCATAAAAATCAATAATTTAACAAAATCGTCAATTCTGCCATATTAAATTCTCGAACTCTTTATTTAAATTAATGTTTATCCTCGAAATTTAAAATCCTTAATAAAAAAAATTTTTTTGCCACCATCAAAATTTAAGCAATATAATTATGAAGTCGAAGCCCTATTGTTATTTAACAAAGTCCTTAAAAATTAACTTCATCCTCATAACTTAAAATTTTAACGTAAATCTTTGAAATTTGAATTTATCTTCAAAATTTAAAATTCAATAAAAATTTTCTCGTAAATCAAATTCACAAGGCATAACTCTTAAATAAAATCGAACATTATTTCTTTAAAATTAAATCTCATTTATAAATCTCTTCAAAAATTTAATAATTAAATCCTTCAAATTTAATCTCATATCCAAACTTAAAAATTAAATTCAATCTTCAAGTTTAAAAAAAAAATTATCCTTAAAATTTGGAATCTCATTTTGTAGTCATTTCTCACAATAGTTTGATTTGTCCCCATAGCCATAATTCACTTTATCCTCACTTCTATTACGTATACGAATTCTCGATATTTAAATTAATGATCATCCTTAGAATATCGATTAATGATTCAATCCTAAAAATTTAAAAGTTAAATCCAATCTTCAAAGTTTATCCTACTAATATATATTTTATGAATAAATTTAAAAAAAATTTAAAGTCTTATCCTCAATATTTGAATTCTAAATCTACTCACTCTATCATATCTCTCAAAAAAATATATATTTAATTTTGACTTCAAATTAAGTCCTTAAAAGTCGAATTCAACAAGTTATAAAATTAATTCTTTATATTGTTATTCCTTTGGTCTAACCAAACCCATAATCCAAGTTTCAATATTATATCGAACTCCTAATACTCAAAATTCTCAACATTATCCTGGAGTTCCTTGAATTATATCTCAAAACTTTCGAGATTATCCTAAATTTTAAAAACTTTCAACATTATCCTCAATTTCAAAAAAAAATTCAACATTATCCTCAATTTATATTTTCGTCAGTAATCAAATATGACAACTTCTACCCACCATAAAATTTTATCCTCAAAATTTAACTTCTCGAACAATTAAAATAAAATGTATATACTTTCCTCAAAAGTCAAATATTCAAATATTGAAATAAAATTTTAATCACTTCCAAAAATTTGTATAGCTTTGACTATGTTTATTGAATGAATTTGAATCCTCAAAAATTTTAATAATATAAAATCTTAACTCCTCAAAAAAAAATTGAAATTTATTTTCAATCTTCAAAATTTAAATCCATATTTTGTAGTTCAATAGCTCTAATGTTAATCTTTTTTTTAATTCAAAAAAATCAAAAAGTAATAAACACATACTCAAAATTTTAAATCAAATACTCAAAATTTAAATCCTTCAAACTTAAACTTAAATCCACCATAATAATCTGTAAAAATTAATAATTCCATAAATCGTCAACTTCTTGTCTTTATCATCATTTAATTTAAAACTATTTTTCTTTTCTTTTTAAAAAAATTTCAACCATGTTTTAGCAAGAAAATTATAATCATCAAGCTACAAAAAAATTTAAACCTCAAAGCAAATTTTTTTTTAATAATTCTCATTTTCAATAATTGTGTAACCTTAAGGAAATAATTTACCAATCGAACAGTCTACCCCTAACTTTGATCACACCCACTTATAAAAATATCCTAATATATAATCACTTAATTTTCTCAAGTTCATCTACTAGAGTTTACCTAAAAGTTCAACATGTATATCTATTTTAATCACGTAGCCTATGTAACACCTTAACTACCCAAGCAATAAAATTAAAATAAGGCATTTCAATTGTATACCTAGTCCTAGCTATTCTCCTAAATTCAAATCAATCCTAATTGTGAATGAGTATCTCCTAGTCGCAGGCTCACAGCTAGTACTACTAAGTTGAAGTACTAACTATGACATCACACTTGATGCGAAGACAGACCTGCATGAGACACCACTAAAAATGTGTCACGACCCGCACCCGAAATTTGGGCATGAGCCGTGGGTACGTCCAGCCTACGCCGCAGCATCGGCGGTAGAATGTTGTCTAGGTCTCAATAAATACTAGACATAACTCATAACCTGTCAATGATCTCAACTCCATAAGGAGGACAATGAATACTACATTACTCAATAGTCCATAGTATATACTCAATCACAATAGCTATAAAAAATAAATGGCATGATGGGATAAAAAGATAAGGAGTACTGACATAGTCAAGCACAACAACAAAATACAGCACAAGTCTAGAATCTAGCTGACCAACATAAATAGTCTCAACAAAAGTCTCATCATAAATACAGTCCAAGTCTCAAGTTTAGAACAAATGATGCATAGATATAACTGTCTAAATAACTGCAGGTGGTATCTTCTCTAAGGGGTCCTCTGAAAAAATATTATCCAGTCAGGATTGGAGCAAAGTACAAGTACTAACAGTAGTTTCATATATATTGACAAAAACTATAATACAATGTAAAGAAATACAAGATGGATATAAATACTGGCAATAAGAAATACTGGTGAGTATGAAATACTGAAAATAAGGAAATGCTGAAGAATATATATATCATGATCAATGGTACAACTAGCAATGAACAGAAATACAAGTGTATGCTAGAACAATGAACTGAAAATATATGAATAGAGTATCTAGCTAAGTGTGTGAAATATCAGTCTATCATGTGATCGGCTTGGGACAGATCAGGCTTGTTACATATGATTAGCTATAATTCATATAAGGTCAGGCTAACCATCCGGTTAGCTATGATGCGAGCAATAGTTAGGCTAATCATATATAACAGGCTATGAGACATGTAATGGTCAGGTTGCACCCGACGTGAGGTGTGGGGTGAGCTATGATGCATGTAGAGTGGGGTATGATCACATAATCTACTAATATTTCCCCATCCCCAGCTAGCACGATGGATTCCAATCACGACTCCTCGTGACAGGTCTCGATGATGTTAACCCTTGTATCCATAGTATTAGAATCATGTACACTATACAACTAGAATTATAGACATAATCAATATAAAAAAAACTGTCAGTGAATGAACTCGCTTGTGGTCCTTAGCTGGTATAATTCAGAGTCCAAGTCACAGTCCAAATAGCCTATGTATTACAATTTTACCATATCAAAAGATAATTTATTTTAATTTATTTAATTCTAGAATAATTACTCTAAAATTCTATTTTAATCTTATTATTCTGATTTTTAGGTTAATTCCTAAATTTTGTCCAAAGAAACTAAAATTTACCAATTCGAGACTCATGGCACGCAAATCGAGGCAATTTATTGACCAAAAAGTCAACCGATGCAACTAGACTTTTATGCATGGTTTCCTATAGATTTTAGCATAAAAAATATGCTAGAATTTATGGCTCATCCAAATTCAAATTCATTTGGAAATTATTGTACATACCTAAAATTGTATTATGCAACGGTGGTTGATTGTTAACCTAGAAGTTCTAAAGAATTAACAGTACAGAAATATTTTGTATTAAATCTTGGAAAAACTATATGTCAATTATCTTGACATTAGCTTTCTAAAACTTCAAACGGTTAGTGATTCTATTTTCTGGTTCTCCCAAAATCGCAAAAACACCAAGATGCGTCTATTTTCGGACATGTTGTGCTCTACGAATTTTTCAGAATTTAATATTTAGAATTTTGTGAAAAAATTTACATATTCAGAAAACTAACCTCAATATGGTTCTAACGCAAGAAACTATACCACGTTTGGAGTCCAGAACTATAAGTAATGGCTTTTGGAAGATGAAGGAAACCCTAGAAGACATCCCCTCAAATCTCTCTCTCTCTAAAATAATAGGATAATTAAGGTTATTTTATATATATATATATATATATATATATATATATATATATATATATATATATATATATATATAGATATAGATATTGGGTGACATGCGGTTGAATGAAAAGTTAAAGGCTGACACGTGTCAGAATCTGATTGGATGATTTTGTTTATACTATTTGTTTTTGATTTACTTTTATCAAAATATTATTTAAGTCATTTTAAATCTAAATAACTCAAAATAAATATTAAAAATAATCATACAAATCTGGAAAAATTACAGAAAATATATTTGAACCTAGAAACCCTAGAAAAATACTTGGAATAATTTTATGTTCATAGGTTTCCTACTATAATTAGGAGAAGCTCTAAAAATTAGTTTTACCTATTTAAATAAAAATAAATATTAAAAATATTCCAAAAATTCTGAAATAATTTCAGAAAATGTATAATAATATTATAAACACTAAATAATTGTGTGGGTCCATTCTATATTTCTGGGCTTACACAATAAATTCTAGAAGTCATAAAAATTAGTTATTAGTCTAAATAACTCCCAATAAATACTAAAGTACTCAGAAAATTCTCAGAAAATTCTAAAAAATATATTTGATTATTTAGAACCCAAAATAAAAGTTTGAAATATTTTTAATTATGTTTGATACTAAAATAAATTCTTGAAAGCCCTAAAAATTTTATTGTTACTAGTTTTTAATTAACCAAAAATTATGAAAAAAATTCCAATAGCCCCAAATTAACCTAATAACAACATTTAAGCAAGAATTTCAGGATACAGAGGTTACATTCGCTGCTTTTGGGGGTCCTCCTCTCTCGCCTGTCCGTAGAGTTGGTCCGATTTAGGCTTCTTCTGAGGGACTTCCACCACCACTACCACCACCACCTATGCCAGCGAATGCGATACAGATGTTCGCCATATTTTGGGAGATGATGGCGGCACAGTAGAGTAATCGGATGTACTATGCCAGGGCATTGAGAATGCCCACTATGTGGCTATCATAATAGTAGGAAGGACGGTACCACCACAGCCACAGGAGGCCCGGCCCAAACTAGGCAACGTACAAGACTTCAAGAAGTTGGATCCCCATGTTTTCAAGGGGACAGAGGGCATTATATATACCAATGACTGGTTGGAGAACATGGAGCGCATCATGCATTTGTCCCGCTTAGTAGAGGATTTGAAAGTAGAGGCAGCTGGGTTGCAGATGTTAGATATTGCTAGTATTTGGTTCCGAAATAAGCCATAGATCGCTACCCCAGGATTGACGTGGAACGACTTCAAGGACTTGTTCAAGAAGAAGTTCTTTCCGCCTACCGAGAGACTTGATCTGGGTGACAGTTCGAGAACCTTCAGCAGGGGAACCTATCTGTTGAGGAGTATGCTGCAGAGTTTGGCAGGTTAAGCGGGTATGCAGCTAACATGGTACGAGATTCGGTGGACAGGGCGAGCCGGTTCAGGGAGGGCCTGAACTGGTACGTAAAGGCCCTTATTTCTTTGAGTCATGAGACCTACAAGACGATACTTAAGGAGGCCCGCAAGGTTGAGAGGGACTTGAGTTTGAGGCCCAAGAGGGACTGAGAGATATTCAGTGGCAGCAGCAGTATGAGTCCAGCCAAGCGGCCTCAGTTCTAGCAGCATCGGACGTTTCAGCCTCAGCGTCAGCAGTTCCAACAGGCGCATCAGCAGCCTCAGAGGCAGCAGCGGCAGACTCTTATCTGTCCCTTCTGTAAGAAGCCAGGACACGGATGGGACGTCTGCAGGAAGAGATTGGGAGTGTGTTTATTCTGTGGAGCAGCGGGGCACCAGCTAAGAGACTGTCATTTGGCACCAGCTCGTCCAGGTTAAGGTGGAGCTCTTGCTCAGATAGCACGCACCAGCAGCACCTGCAGCACAGCAGCGGGGACCTCCACTCCTGACCCAGCAGCAATATTTTGTGCAGCATCAACTACAGAGAGGAGCACCGTAGGAGAGAGCTTTCGCTATGACGATTGAGGAGACGGAGCCAGTCGAAGACGTCATCGCATGTTCAGTTCTTTTAGATTCTATTCTAGTATTAGCTTTATTTGATTCTGATACTTCCCATAGCTTTGTATCAGTGTCTTTTGCTCTTAAGCATCATTTAGAGGCTGAAGCCTTGAGTAGGACTTGCAAGATCACGACCGGGGGTATCATCATGCTGGTTAGTGATGTTTGCAAGGATCGAAGAGTTACCTTGGGAGTCCGGAAATTGAGTACGTGCTTACTTGTAGTGCCACTTTTGAGTTACGATATTGTACTCGGGATGAACTGGTTGAGTAGGCACAATGCTTGTATAGATTGTCGTGGAGACAGAGTTTTATTTCGGCCGCTGGGAGAGCCAGAGTTTGGGATTTCCAGAGGAGCAATTGAGCAGAGCAAGAAAGTCATCTATGGAGCCTTGGTGGAAGAGGAAGAGTTGCCATATCCTTTGATTATGGAGTTCCTGGATGTCTTTCCAAAGGAGTTGCCGGGCTTGCCACCAGACAGAGATGTTGAGTTCTCTATAGACTTGGTACCAAGCGCAGAGCCGATATCACAATATGTCTATAGAGTTAACAACAGCAAGCTAACAGGGTTGAAAAAGCAGGTAGACGAGTTGTAGGTCAAGGGCTTCATTAGATCCAGTTCTTCACCATGGGATGCTCCGGTATTGTTTGTACCAAAGAAGGATGGGTCGGTACACATGTGTATCGACTACATGGCTCTGAATAACCTCACTATCAAGAACAAATATCCGCTGCCGAGGATAAATGATCTCTTTGATCAGTTGAGCTAAGCGAAGGTATTTTTGAGGATAGACTTGAGGTCAGGCTACCACCAGGTGAAGGTGAAGAGAGAGGATATTCTGAAGACAGTTTTTTGGACTCGGTATGGTTAGTTCGAGTTTATGGTGGTGCTGTTTGGGTTGACCAATGCTCTAGCGGTATTCATGAACCTGATGAACAAGGTATTCCACCAGTACCTTAATAAGTTTATGGTAGTGTTCATCAATGATATCCTTGAGTATTCGAAGATGCTAGAGGAGCACGAGGAGCACCTGAGGATAGTTCTAGAGACTCTCAGGAAGGAGAAGCTTAATGGGAAGCTTTCAAAGTGTGAGTTCTTCCTTGACAAGGTCAAATTCCTTGGTCATGTGGTGACAGAAGATGGGATCTCAGTTGACCTTAGGAAGATTGCGGCATTAGAGTCATAGGCTACTCCAAGTTTGGTAGCAGAGATCAGAAGCTTTCTGGGACTGGCAGGGTACTACAAGAGATTTGTACAGGACTTCTCCAGAATAGCAAAGCCGATGACTAGGCAAACCAAGAAGGACGTAGAGTTTGTGTGGTCAGAGGAGTGTCAGGCCACTTTTGATAAGCTGGAGAAGAGATTAATGATAGCTCCTGTGTTAACGTTGACATCGGGGATAGGTGGATTCACTATTTATAGTAATGCTTCGGGAAAGGGTTTAGGTTGCATTCTACAACAAAATGGGAAGATGATTGCCTATGCATCCAATCAGTTACGTCCTCATGAGAAAAACTATCCAACCCACGATTTAAAGTTGGCAGCGGTCATTTTTGCTCTTAAGTTATGGAAATACTATCTGTATGGAGAACGTATGGAGATCTTCACAGACCACAAAAGCTTGAAGTATGTGTTTACGCAGAAGGATCTAAACATGAGACAGTGGCGGTGGTTGGAGTTGATGAAGGACTTCGACATATCGCTACAGTATCACCCAGGAAAGGCCAACGTAGTCACCGATGCCTTGAACAGGTATCCGGTATCTATGTACTTGACATTAGAAAGGAACTTATTGGCCGATTTGGAGAGCCTGGGAATTGAGGTAGTAGTTCCTAGTATCGAGATACAGATGTAGGAATTACAGATATAGTCAGAGCTGATCGATAGGATCAGGACCACGCAGTATGATGACGTGACTCTGAGGAGCATTAGAGCACAGGTTCAGGCTGGGTTATTGGATATTGTTGAGGATGGTTCCTTGTGATACGGTACGAGGTTGTGTGTACCGAGTGTAGAGTTACGTGAGAAGGTTTTATAGGAGGCGTATCGCTCTCAGTACTCTATATATCCTGGTGCCAACAAGATGTATAGGGATATGAGGGAACATGTATGGTGGTATGACATAAAATGGGAGGTGGCGCACTTCATATCCAGATGCTTAGTGTGCCAGCAGGTGAAAACAGAGAGGCAGAGGCCAGGCAGTTTATTTCAGCCATTACCCATTCCTGAGTGGAAGTAGGAGCATGTTACCATAGATTTTATTTTGGGGCTTCCGTGATCTCCTGGAGGAAAAGACGCAATTTGGGTCATCATAGACAGGTTGACCAAATCGGCCCACTTCTTGCCATTTAAAGTGGGTATGTCTACGGAGAAGCTAGCAAAAATGTATGTAAGGTAGATTGTCAGATTGTACGGGGTCCCTGTGAGCATAGTCTCAGATCGGGATAGTCGCTTCACGTCCCACTTTTGGAGGAGCTTGCAGGCTAGCTTGGGCATCCATCTCAAGTTTAGTACCGCATATCATCCCCAGACGGACGGACAGTCGGAGAGGACTATTCAGACTCTCGAGGATATGCTACGCACTTGTGTTCTAGACTTTGGAGGTTCTTGGGAGGATCATCTCCACCTGGTAGAATTTTCTTACAATAACAGTTACCATGCCAGTATTGAGATATCACAATTTGAGGCATTGTATAGGCGGAGATGTCGAACTTCCTTGTCTTAGGATAATGTTGGAGAGAGAGCCTTGTTGGGACCGGAGATGGTTGTGGATGCAGCCGAAAAAGTGAAGCTTATCAGAGATAGACTCTGAGTGGCACAGGACAAACAATGGCATTGGGCCGACAGCCAGTGGAGACCTTTAGAGTTTGAGGTAGGTTTTGTTTTGTATTGCTTGTGATTCTTTTGTTGTAGTTGATTGTTAAGACGGTATTTTGTTCTAGGTTGGCGATCTGGTGTTCTTATAAATTTTTCTGACACGGGGCATGATTCATTTTGGTGGAGACAAAAGGTTAGTCCACGGTACATCGGACCCTTCGGTGTACTTACGAAGGTCGGTGTAGTGGCCTACATACTAGACTTGTCACATACACTAGAGGGAGTACATAACGTGTTCCATGTGTCACAACTGAGATGTTACGTGGAAGATCCTAGTCACGTATTAGATCACTCGTAGATCGAGGTGGATCAAATCTCAGTTATCCAGAGCAGCCAGTAGAGATTCTGGATCGCAAGAAGAAGGTATTGCGGAACCAGACGATTCTCTTGGTACGCGTCGCACGGAGGCATCACTCTCCGGAAGAGTCTACCTGGGAGAGAGAAGTCGAGATGCACGAGCGGTACCCATATCTTTTCGAGCCATGAGGTATTTTTTATTATTATTATGATTGCCTGTGCAGTGCTAGTTCTTCTTAAATTTCGAAGGTAAAATTTTTTCTAAGGAGGGTAAGATTATAATCGTTACTTTTCTAGATAGGGGTATTTTAGTCATTTTGGTATTATTATTATTGTTATATTTTATTACATAATAAATTGTGTGGATTGTATATGTATATTGATATTTAATGTAGAAGATTGTGTATTATCCCTTAGTTAGACTAGACTTGAAAGCAACTTGACATGGCATGATCATTAGTACACCAATTAGTTAGTCATAGTTGATTATTTTAATAAGAGAGAATGATCTATAAAGCCTTGTAATTAAATTAGAGACCCTCTTAGTTAAACCCCTATGAATTAAATAACTCTTCATGACAACATGGAGGGACATTTTAGATATTGTGCCTTAGCCAACCCAAACCCTAAGTGGCCGACCCTATAAGGAGGGAGAGAATGCTCCATCTTCTTCATTATTGTTCATGAAGAAACCCTAAGTTAGTTCTTCCCTCCAAGAATCCATTTCCTCCACCAAATTCCTTCAAACCAAGTCCCATCCCTCTCATTTCCATCCCCATGGAGAGCTAGAAGCTTAAGGATTATAAGAGGCTAGAAGAAGAGGAGCATTGTTAATAGTTGGAGCCAATTTCTCATCATTGTGCTCATTGAAAGAAACCACATTGGGAATCCATCTCCCGATAGGTAAAACCTCATTCCCCTTATCATTTTCATACTAGAATGGTGTAGTAGACCCATAAGAACCCTTCCTTGGCTTAAGGATACCCATAGGATGAAAAACTAGGTCTATAGGAGGCCATTGGTGGAAGTTACAAGAAGTTTTGTGGCCACTTGGAGAAAACTCTGAGGTTGCACACCAAGTGGTTGATGGAATACCTAATGGGTCATTCCTCACTATTTATATTGCTTATTGCAATTTTAGACGTGTCATGATAATTTGGTTGTGTTTGGGAGTGATTTGGGTGTGTACCAATAGGGCATCACATGAGTATCATAGTAGGATACTCATGTGTGGGTTGTTGCACACCAAGTGTTTGAGTTGGTGTTAGTGTGGGTGTGAACCTACTTAGAGTGTTATATATATATATATATATATATATATATATATATATATATATATATATATATAGTGTTATATATATATATATATGTGTATGTGTGATGCATATTGGTGAGAGTGAAGTGTATTGTTGTTGTGTGCACCCCACATGAGTAAGGGGAGTCGGGCACGAGCCTCAAAGGGGGCAGCTACCTGTGTGTGTGTGTGTGTATATGTAGTGTGTGTGCATACACTTGGGGACTGTGACAGTATGCATTAGTGTGTTGTATGCACTGCCTAAGAAAGTGTACACGCAGTAGGTAGCATTTGGAGGAGTGTTGATTACTGACAGTATATCAGTATACACACTGATGTGTGTATCAGTGTACACACTGATGTGTGTATCAGTATACACACTGATGTAGGTATCATTGGTCACACTGATATGTGTATCAGTGTACACAATTACAGTGTATCAGTAGTCACACTGATATGTGTAACAGAGGGAACCATTTAAGGAGCCAAAAGCCAACAGTGCACAGTCCAGGGTATGATTGGTATCAGCTAGTACCACATTAAGTACAAGTGGCCTGTGTGCAAGAGGTTTATGTGAGTGAGTGTGGGTATTCCTAATTGGTACTGTGATTAGATACCTATGATTGGTTGGTTGTGCAGGCAACTGCAACTGAGTGGTATTAGTTACTGTACACTAGTGTATGGGTAATTCTTGTGTGATGATTGGAGGATGCTGGGCTCGAGTGATGGCAGGAATGCATATTGTGAGTGTGTGTTTCAGTTCTGGATATGTGGGAGCTCAAGGGTGAGGTGCAAGTGAATGCAGAAATAACACTGTATACAGAGATGTTGGGATGCTTGTGTGCTCGAGAGTAAGGGGAGATCTGAGAACTGCATTGAAGTTCTATGGTTGGGCACTGCACTGTGGCAATGCATATATTTTTGTCAAGTGAAGTGCCAGCCTTGAGATTGTTGGAGTTGAGTGTGCGATTGGATAATTAATATTGGGTGAGTGTATGTTGGTGAGTTTCAGTCCAGTGAGAAGGAGGCAGTGCAAGTCACTGCACTGTTACAGTAAAGAGGCTCGGGTTATGTCACGCCCCAGTCACAAAATATGTAGGACTAGGAATATGTAACGCGCCAGCCGTATATATACGAACTCTAATATATGGAAACCATATACACATGTACACTGTACATGAATATCTAATCTACCAGTAGTAATATACTGTCTCAACAAGTCACACGCATTCTATATCTCATCCACAGCACAAATAAAGAAGTAAACAGGAAATAAATAACTGAATATCAATATAAAGTCTTAAAGTATGATAGTCGAATGGAAATAAATACACTGCAAATTGACTATACTAAAACTACTAAAAGAGAGAAGAGATCAAACTCTAATATAAGATAAATGTCTAAAAGAAAAGCAACTAGAATATCCATCAGCTGCGATGGATCAAAGATACTCTGATGGTAAGACCTCCTCAGTCTGATAAGAAGCGTCAGGTCCAGGTCCATACTCCTGTGGATACTCCTGTCCGTCTATGTGAATGCAGTTTGAGAACAACTTTTCAACAAGTGGGCTATCTAGCCAAAAATAGGATTGGCATGATTCTCTTGGAGATTCAGGGGCCTAAAAAGCATGACGTCTTTTAAACCTCAGAGGCCGCCAGGTAGTATAGGGGTCATCACGACCACGCATCTCTGGCGGAGCGTACAAGTTACATAAAAAGAAAGTGTAACAGAGTCCAAATGCCTTACTTGTTATTCTCCCCACCCCTTGCTCTAATCATGTCACATCTATGACGCGATAATACCTCTAAATAACTGTCAGGTCTATTAGCATGCAAAGTTTCTATCGGCAGTGTTTGATGATAAACAAAAAAATTAAACTAGGTTTATACAAAACCCTTTCTTTGTTTACAAACAAGAAAAAGAGTACAATTAATCCTATACGAGGATGTCAAGTACAAAAAAAATAATTCTGGGGAAAAATTGCTATAGGAGTCTGATCTTCGGTCGATCACTTTGTCCCTTGGACCCCACGATGATGAACAAGTACTGTAGAAGAAGAAGAAGAAGAAGAAGAAGAAGCTTCAAAGATTGCATGTGGAATTGAACTCTTGTTGCCAAAGTTGTCAATCAACACTCTCTGTCTGTGCTCTCTGTCCCCTGATCTCCTTCCTTGATCGATCCCTCTACCCTGTGACCAGGGGTTTCTATTTATAGAGATTAGTAAAAAATAACTGTCCAGTTAGCGTAGAAGCCAAACTGTGAAGAAAGTTGCATCTTTTACGCGGCGGTTATAATAACTGCTACCCACATTCGAATGACCTTCTAAATCTGCGTATGACACGTGTCCCATTATAAGGTAATGCATATAACTATTTTTCGAAGATCACGGCATGCAAGCCACATAGGTAACTATCCCTCGCGTAAAGATGGTTGGCATAAAAGCCAAATAACTGTCTTTTTGGCGTAAAAGCCAAATAGTTGTTTTGTTGGCGTAAAAGCCAAATAGCTGTCTTATTGGCGTAAAAGCCAAGTTCTGCGTAAAACTTGAGGATTCATGGATAATAGACAACCAGCATAAAATAGCCAATTGTTTGTCATGACTGAGGTCTTGAGCGTATTCTGGGCTAAATAGCCTTATCACATACCATTACAAATATAGCCGAGTTGGCGTATTTCGAGAAGATAGCATACGGCGTATTCCTATAGTTGAAAATAGCCTGGTTGGCATAAAAAATGCAAGGATGGTGATATGAGCATATTAGCCACACTTTTAGCTTTCCCAGTCACGACAAAATCTAAAGAATAGAACCAAATCTCGTGCATTAAATGCAAAGATATGCCTCCATCTCGTGCATTAAATGCGGAGATATGCCTCGAGCTCTGTATGAGAAACAGCTTTTGACGTGGATTTTGTCTCATCTTGAGCGTAAAGACTCATTTCTGCCCATGTAAAATAGGCAGCGTATTCAGAAGACTCCAATCTTGAGCATAAAATACGACTTGTGTCACTAAACGACAACTTGGGTCTCTGTGCAAAATTATCATCATAGTCGTCCTCTCGATCATCGTGCAGTACTTTTGTCAGGAGTCAGGTTCACTGTTTTGTCTGACAAATTCATCCGAGGAATTCGAAGAGTTCCTCGTACAACTTTACGCTGCATTAAAAACAAATGTATTTTAAACTTTACGCAGGAGGGTAAAGCAACATTTTATGCCAAAACAGCCTTGAAGTGCTGCTTTACGCGGGCAGCTCTGAAAAACAGTTCTGCATCTCTGTTTTATGCGTATAACTCTGTAGTCGTATTTTATGCCCCACAGCGCTGAAGCTCTGTTTTACGCGGGTTATTCTGAAGTCATATTTTATGCCACACAACGCTGAAGCTCTGTTTTACGCGGACTTCATGTATGTTGAGGGGTTTTGACTGTATAATATGCGTATAATTCCCTACCGTATTTCATGCTTCTACAAGACCCCCTTCAAAGTTTTCAAATTCGTAATTTGAAATACTTTGAATGAAGCATGAAATGGTCAAATTTGACTCGTTCTTCGAGGCTAATTTTTAGGCGATATTTAAGAAGTTATTGGGATTTGGTATGTTCTCTTCTGCCTTTATAAAGGCAAGCGAGTGAACCTATTTTTCCATACTTCCTTCACCACAAAGATAGCTGCTGAGATTCATTGGGCTGAACTGAGAAAGAAGAAGATTATGCTCTTTCAGCATGTAAGGAGCCGTAAAAAGTGACATCTTCGAGCAAATATTCTCTACAACGATGGACCATGGAAGGATATCATAGCTTTCTTTGCTCGATATAATCAGCAATTTTATATGGCGATTCGTCAAAGAGAGAGAAAGGGTCGCATTAGACCACACAACTTGTTAGCTGTATTTTCTCCTATTATGGAGCTGGACCCTGATGGGCAGCTTGGCCGTGTCTTCTAGTATTTGTTGGGTTTGAATCCCAACCAAAATTCTAAGTATGGCCGCCGATGACGTATGGAGGGGGGCTTGAATAATTTAAACAGGCCCAGTTCTGTATCCTTTCTCCATTAACCATTTTCTTGGCGCCCAACGTATAGGAGCCGAAGAAGTGCCGTAGAAGAAGAAATGAAGATCTCCATCAGATGAGAACCCAGTGTAATTATTCTCATCGTGATCTTGAATATTAATGATAAATCCTTTGTAAAATAGATTTCCATCATATATAATCATGATCTTGAATATTAATGAAAAATCTTTTGTAAAATGGATTTCCATAATATGTAATCATGATTAATAAACTTGTCTTCTTTTATGCACTATTGATTTGCCACATTGCTGTGAGGAAGTCTGATAATATGCTGCTTCAATCTGCTTGAGCAATCTTTATGCGGACTCTAATAACTATGCATCCAGTCACGTTCCAACTTTTACGCATAGAGGAAGATGCGTAAAAACTCTTCAGCATTAAATTGTCTTGAAAATCCGATTGTCATATTATTTTTGGGCGAGGAGTCACGTAGTATTATGAACTGTCACTTCTTTAATACGGAGAATATCTGTTCAGAACATCATCTTCAAGAATGACTTTCCAAAAGTTTCTCGAAACAGGGCAAGAAATGTTCGCCGAACAGGCCACACTTTGAACTAGATGTAAAAGATTCTGGCTAGACTTCGAATGAACTTCCAATGGCCCGAGAAGAAGAGTCATCTTCAATGAAGACAGACATTTTCAGGGAACTCTTTGGCCCTTCGTCTGATAAAGTCCTTTCGACTGAGGAAGAAAAGCATTTTCTGCGTACACACTTGTAACCGACTTCTTCAAGCGTAAAACCCAGATTACCAATATATACGTGTATTCTGCTAACTGACCTGTCCCACGTAATTTAAGAAGCACGTAGCATAGATCCGCAACTTTCGAGCATAAAATCGTAGATTTGTAGCTTCTGAGCGTAAAATCGTAGATCTGTAGCTTCTGAGCGTAAAATCGTAGATCTGTAGCTTCTGAGCGTAAAAGCTTCTGAGCGTAAAATCTTAGATCTGTAGCTTCTGAGCGTAAAATCATGGATCTGTAGCTTCTGAACGTAAAATTGTGGATCTGTAGCTTCTGAGCGTAAAATCATGGATCTGTAGCTTCTGAACGTAAAATCATAGATTTGTGCTCTGCGCATAAAATATGAGCGTAAAATCGGGGATCCGTTACGCAACATGACTATCTGTCTTCATTTTCAAATGATCGGCTGACGTGGTCCCAAATCATAACCGACTATTAAAAATTGGATTTGGTTAAGGATTCGGAGAGTCACTTGAACTCTATAAATAGGCCTAGGTCATGAGAGAGAAAAACCCTCCATCTGTCTTTGCAAAATCCTTCGTCTCTTTCTGAAGACTCTTTGTCTCTTCTCGAAAACTCTCAGATTCGCCATGGCACCAAAACAGGCCTCCGTCGCTAAGGAAAAGAAAGCCGCTTCATCATCTCGCTCCATTGATCAAGCACGAGCGACTCCTACAAGGCCAAGCGAGCCTCGTTCTGAACGAAGTGCTCCGCCGTCTAGCTGTGCACCAGGCATCACAGGTAAAGACTTCGAGAGGAATAAAACCCTTCGCACACGTTGTACGTGTATGTGCAAATACGCCCACATTCTTAATGTGTCAGCATAAAACTCTATATTTTTGCAGTCTGGCGTAAAAACTCAGACTGTCAAATTTTGGCGTATACTGTAAACCTTGTATTTTACGCACTGGATGTAAAGTCCAGCGTAAAACTCAATTTTTGCAGCCTGGCATAAAAACTCAGACTGTTAGGTTTTGATGTATACTGCAAGAGTGTAGCACCTTACGTTTTTACGCTCTGAAAGAAAATTCCAGCAAAAAACTGGCTTATTCTCTTACTTTTTGTAGTGGACCTACAGATCCCCCCTCTGGCTGAAGTAATGGGCTCTGCTGCTGGAATGTTGAATTCTAACTACTTGAAGGACTTGTCCCATGTGACTTTCCCTATCTCTGGAAACGAATATCCTCAAGAAAGGGGAACTCTGATCTCGGCCCAAGGAGAAAGAATGTTGCTGAGTATGATCAGTGGGGAACCCTTGACATACATAGATGGGACCGAGTATAAGAAACTAGCTTTCTTATTTGGGGATGTTATTGATAAACAATCCCAGACAAAGCCCAAAAAGGAAGATTGGGTATTTTCTGCTGAGGGCACGGTTATGTATCTGCCAAAGATGCCCAGAGATTACCCTATCTTTACATTCTTCCATGCCACACATCCCAGAAAGATGGTATGGACTCTGACTCCTGATCTTCATGGCCAGCCAGGGAAGATCTTTTATAAGAAAGGATTAAACTGAGGATCCTTTGTAAGCAGTCCCTCAGGCCCTGTCATGCCCTTCAGAGGACTACTGCCAGGCAGCGTCCCGAGTGAAGACTCTTCCTTGCTCCAGCCATTTCAAATGACCACTTTCTGCAATGAATTCATGGGACAGGGAGGAGTATATCCCAAGGTTAACCCTCACACCAGTGAATGGCTTAGCCCCTATAATCTTTGATGGGCCAGTTTAACTGTATGGGCCCTGAAGCACTTTCAGATGGAGTTGGAAAGTATTAACTTATTTGAGGCTGTGAGTGCTACTAGTGTTGGGCTGCCCATCAACCCCAATTTGTTCTTGGCTTTGATGGAGCGATATAACTTGCTCACTGGGACTTTCGCCACTCCGATAGGTGAGTTGGGCCTAGCCCTTCATGAGATGGCAGATATCTCAAAGCTGCCAATGGGAGACACTCCTTATGAAGAATACGTCCCCACCAATAGAGAGTTGAAGGATACCAACCCTCGGGTAGTGGCAGTGTACCCAGAGCTGATGAGCCACTATCTTGCATGCACCACCTTTTACAGAGAGCCCTCTGATTTAGCCTATATTAACAAATGAGTATCCTACCTCTTCTTCCATCAGGCTAGAGATGCCAAGCAGGACAAGGTTGTAGATAGCAAAGACAAACCTTTAAACCTTCTGAGCATGATTAACGCCAACACAATCGATGATCTTATTGAAGATGCAAGGGCTTCAGATTGTGTTCTTAATAAAGAGATAGGGATTATCCTGCAGGAACCAAAGCTTGCAGTTATATGAGTCATTACCGAAAGCCTCTGTCAAGGAAAGCTCAACTGGCTGGCTTCCTTTCTATTTGGCTACGCCGATGGGTGGTGCCTGGCATCGCGTCTGCGGATCGCATTCATCGTAACACCTTATGGCCTGCAGTATGTTTGGTGTTTGGAGCAAGATTAGGCTTGCTTCCTGCCTTGGTATGCATGATACAATCTGGCCTGAGGGCTATTACTTATGGGCTGCTGGCCGATACTATGCAGCATAAAGGATATCCCAGAGTGGAATTACCATCTTATATCTGATGGGATGGTTGATCCTTTACAACACCAGATTGATGTCTCCCGGATCTGCCAGCGGTTCGGGCAATAACTTCCTGTTGAATTACAGAAATTCTTCTTGGAATGTGACTAGCGTCATAGATTGTTGACTAGCACTAAATTTTGCCCATAGTTAGAAATTCTTTTGCACCGTCCCCCCGTACATATTAATCAACAGGGGACTAAACTTCAGGATGCAGGTCAGGGGAAGACTATTCTTTCTTCTGAAGACTTTTACTGGTTGGTCTGCATTAGACCTTCCCACCTGCTGTACAGAAGTGAGGACCACTGCTACTTGGAGCCTTATCTGCCTAGCCGTTTTGCCAGGCAATTTGGATATGATCAGTTGCACGTGGGGAATTCTATCACCAGCTTCAAATTCAAAGGTGGGCTTATTGATGGAGCTAGAGGGTGGCAGTATTTCATCATGGGTTGTACTGGAGCAACCTTTGCTGTGCCCGGGACTTCTCTCTCTACGGAGTTGCGTATTCTTCATTCGTACGCACAGTTTTATGCGTCCATCAATACCTTCCATCGTGATTTTGATGTACATAGAAGTTTCAGAATGCCCTACGATAAGTCCACTGGAAGAGAGGAGATACCATCTGTTTCCTCTGATGAAGGTGATGAAACCACCGGTGCAGATGATTATTTGTTGATTTTACCAAGAGGCGTAATAGCTCCGCCAGCAGTGCCTCTCATTATTTCCCATAAACGAAAGGCTTTCACTCTGAAAGAGCCTTCCCCTCGCAAGAAGAAGCAGACTATCAGAGGTCCTAAAAAGACTTCCACCAAGGGGGCCTCTTCCAGGAGTGAGTCTATTATTTTCCCTGTTGGGGATGATTCTTTGATTGGGGATCCTTTGCCTTTTAAAAAAGGAACTTCCACAGTTCTAGCTGACAGTGCTGGAGATTCTTTGTCCGCGACTGCTGCTGCTACCACTGTTACTGGTAGTGCTGCTAGATCGCCTTCGAGGCCGAGCGTAATAAGAATCAGTATACCTTTACCAAGACAAATAATGGGACTAGCCCCTCCTTCATCTGTAAGTATTTCAAGCGAGATTCCACCCGATGAACCTCGAGTAGATCTGGGTGATGACTGGGATGACTACCTTCAAACGTCAGTTGGTGTAGCCTCATCTCCAGGTATGACAGCTTGTTTAGCATCATTAGGAAATGATTTAGCTATACAGGCTGCAGACGCAATATACATACCATCGGCTATGGGTAAATATTGTCGTCACACTTTTTTTTGGGGAAAATTTAACACCAAATTGATATTAACTTTCTCTTATCTTATTTTCAGACGAAGACATTTCTGGGGAGGGTGGAGCTGAAACAACCTTTTATTTTGTTGCGGATCCAGCTAATGAAACAGCGGTGACCATCGTCGAAGAAACATACCTTGGAGCCGTTAATCTTCCATTCGCAACATTCTCAGACAATATCCCGCCAGCAGCAGTTCAAATAATATCAGAGGTGGATGAACCCACCGTCTCGACTGTGCCTCCTTCGTCGAGCATGCTAGCAACTTCAACTTTTGTTGGTGTCTCTTCCTTTGTCGCGCCAACTGTTGAAGCGACGACTGTGGCAACATCCTATACAATCATTCCAGAAAGGAGGTTTACCGATATTGCGGCCACTCCCAGCGTACATTCGATCTTTGCTATGCTAGTTGAACAATACACTAGCATATTCTACCTCACTTTGAAAGAATTGATATCCATGGTGCTGGAGAAGAATCTAGGCTTTGATGCTCTGAAGACGTCCTCCAAGCTCACTATAGCGCCGATTAGAAATTTCAATAACGTTGAAAGAGCTGATGCGCTAGAGCAAATAGTTAATTGTTTAGAACAGCCCATTAACGAATATTTGCAACTATCCCGAGGCAGCATCAATGACTTGGTTCAGGCTGAGTACGACTCACTAACTGCAAAACTTGCTTAGCTGACAGAATCTTTAAACAAATCCATCTAGGAATAGCAACAAGAGATGGAGAAAGAGCAAGCAGTATTGGTGGAGAGTATTCCTCAGCTCGCTCAGTGCTGTGCAAAATACGAGGGATATGAAGTGAGGGTTCGAGAATTGGAAGCTGAACTTGCTCAAACAAGGGAGAGGCTTCTCAAGGCATCGCTAGTTCGTGATGTATTGAAGGGTCAAGTGAATACAGCTCAGCAGAACTTGAAAAATGTGGGTGTCATCTACGCAAGCTTTGTTGATTCTCTGTCCGAACTATCTCTCTTGAGCAATGATGAGGCAAGGCTGGAACGGGCTCGCACTAACATTTTGAACTCCAGGAATGAAAGGATGGCTGCTCTGGCACAACAGATCAGGGATTTAACTGCTCCTCCCTAATGATGTACTTTTTTGCTTCTCCTTTAATTTCTCAGAGATAATAAAGATACATTTTCTGACTTTATGGACCCATCATTTTTTTAGAATATAAATGATAGGCTAAGATAAAAGTGATATCAGAGGTAATATGAACATGATATACTTTCGGTGCTGAATGTAAATCTATTCAGAGGTAATATGGACCTGATAGAATATAATCCAACTAAATTTGTATACCAAATACTATCAGAAGTAATATGAACATGATAGGTTTACAAATTAGTTAAGCATATCTATTAAGAGGTCATATGAACCTGATAGAATATGATTCAGCTAACTTTTGTACGTAGTATTGTTAGAATAAAATCTTCATCATACTCCGTTAAGCAAAGGAGATCAAGTATAATACTTCTTCAGGAATTTGCAGTTGATAGGAGCCATTATCAAATTTCTATTTAGGCTTGGCTAATCTGTAAATACCATTTGAGAATGTTGTTTCAATTACATAAGGGCCCTCCAGTTCTTTATGATTGTTTGTGTGAATTTCGGATATCGTACCAGAGGTAATATGGACGTAGTATAATACCGTGATTGTTGAGGACATCCCACTGGGGGATCTTTGGTGGACCTATTATTTGTTGCGCACGTTGAGTGCAAATAATAAGTTCAAAATAAGCCCAATCAGTGGAAAAATGGAAGTGAAAGGTTTTGTGACTAATAGAGACATCTCGCTGGGGGATTTTTGTGGACCCATTACTTCTTGTGCACGAGAGTGCAAATAATGGGTTTGAGACAAGTCATGACAGAGGTAATACGGACGTTGTAAAATATGACTCTGTGGGGATAGTAGAGAGACATATTTCAGATGAAATATGAACATGACCTGACTTTTTCTTTGCTGGGAAAAATAAGGATAGTTCAGAGGTAATATGGACATGAACAATTTTTTTCATTATGGGTATCCCACAGGGTTATTTTTGTGTGGACCTATTACTTCTTGTGCATGAGAGTGCAAGTAATAAGTTTAAGAAGCCCTGCCAGAGGTAATATGGACATGGCAGTTTTTGTGGACTTAACACTACTAGCGTACTTAGAGTTAAATACGGGTGTTAAGTTGAGATGACAACCGATATCAGAGGTAATATGGACATGATAATCGATAGCCAAAACTCAGAGGGTTTGCTCAGAGATAATATGGACATGAACAAACTCAGCCTGAGAGAAATATTATGACAGCAGTTCAGAGGTAATATGAACATAAACTAATATCCAAAAAATTTATTAAGGAGTGTTTTGTTGAGTGTGGTCTATCCGAGCATGTAGATAGACCAAAGGATCATTCCGCTGGGGAGATTGATGGGACGATAGCTCAGAGGTAATATGAACGTGGCTAGCATAAAACGAGATTGGTTTGAATAGTCACTGTGGGAGTGTACGAGTAGACCTAAGGATTGCTTCGCTGGGAGATTTTGAGGATCCACCATCCATTGCGTATCCAGGACTCTCGGATACAGATGATGGCTTTTTACAAGAATTTATAACGAAGGAGAAAATATTGCACATAGGCACTTGTTGGGGATGCCAAATTACTGAACATATCTATTTATAGGTCATATAAACATGATAGAATATGATTCTCGATCTTCGATGATCGAGAAAATATTGCACATAGGCACTTACTGGAGATCATGAACCAAGAGTCGATTTGTACATCTGGGTTGTGGACTTATTACCCATAGCATACCTTAAGTACATATAATAAGCTGAAATGACAAGCACTACCAGGGGTTATGCGAACGTGATAGTAAAAAGTCGAAGAGCAGAACTTTACTTATAGGTAATATGGACATGAAAAAGTTCTGAAAAATATCTTACTCGGAGGTAATGTGGATGTGGTGAGATATAACCTTGTGGGGGTAAAAAAAAATAGGACAGAGGTAGTATTTTTATGGTGATAGATTTACTCTGCCGGAGAAAGTGGAGAGACGTAGTTCAGAGGTAATATGGACGTGAACTGGTCGATAGCAACAACCTGGGAGGTTTGCTCAGAGGTCACTTGGACATGGCAAACTCAGCTGGGGAGATACATGTTTGGACAACAGTTCAGAGGTAATATGGACATGAACGAATGTCCAAAAAATCCATTGGGGAGATTTCATGAGTGGGGATAGACCTGAAGGTTGCTCTGCTGGGGAGATTTCAGGGACTCATCATCCGGTACTTCTTGAGGGGACAAATTGCCACGTTGGAGTGAGATCAATTTGCCGTGACCGTCATCTTATTTATAAATACAAAGTGATGACTTTGGCGTCGATCAACTCCTGGATTCTCCATTTCAGTACATAGCATGCCTTTGTGGGGTGATGAATGTACCGATGAAAGAGACAATATTCTGGGTCATCGACCTTGCCAGCCCTCTCAGGGTATCTGATGTTGGGTAGCCGAAGCTTGTTTTTCTTCATCAATATATTGAAGATTTTAATGATGTCATCATCATTGAAGGAGAAAGTCCCCTTTGGCTTTCGGACTCCTGATACCTGAGTCATACGGTCCTCAGGGAAGATGGTCCTAGCTGCATCATCTTCAGACTCAGAGGAAATTCTACCCCCAACTTTGGATGCTGCTTTGTTTTGTCGAGGGAGACTACCCCCAAATATGTCGTTGTCTGGTTCTTCTACTTTCTTTTTTTTGCCTGTGTCCACAAAAGTTGATTTAGAAGGACCTGCCTCTGGTATTACAGGATCAGACTCTGGAGGTTTGGAGTTTGCAAGAGATGCGGTATACCCTAACCCAAAACAAGTTCGTTGACTGTAAGGATCACCATGTAACGGTATTCGTCTGCCTTTTCCATAATTGAGGTCTTGCTTCAACTTCAAATCATAACCCATATTTTGCATAATCTTTAAAGCCTGTGGGCTATATCTATGGATTTGCATTTTTTCAACATCAGACTCGCGAGATTCTTCTTGTACAATCGGTCTATTCCGCATTCGACTGAAGATTATTTAATGCTGATCGTTGCGAGTAGGTGGAACAATAAAGATAGATTCTTTATGTGGCCCATATGTCATGACGATATTAGATGTTGACGCTACTTCCCACATGATCTCCCCACGCTTGGTAGTTAGGGGCACTAAATCTTGATTTTTACCCCTGTCTTTGTGTTTCTGGATCAAGAAATCACGCAAATTAGGAAGATAAATAGAAGAAGAAGAAAAAAAAGAAGAAGAAGAAGAAGAAGGCTTATTCTGCCTCTTTACATCAGTGGAAATGTGTAGATTAGGAATCATAACCCTTTCTCTGCCATAGGAATACAGCAGTTCACCCATATGAGTAGCATATGATCCATCATCCGTCTAAGGAGCATATTTTCCCGTGAAACGGGTCTTCTTTACGCGGGTAGACTTATCCTGGCGTAATTTGGAGTTCTGTACAGGTTCGCGTAAAACAGAAAAAGTCCTCGTAATCTGTAAAGTGGGTAGTTTCTTCCCTTGTGGGCATAAAAGCCTAGAGGTTGGAAGATTCGCCACTTATTTTCCCTTGATGTAATTAAAGGGTACATCTGCCTCATCATTAACGGGAGATATAATTTTACGCATAGGGCATGTTTGAAATTTTTGATTTGGCACTAAGGCCTTGCCAAAAATTTTGTCTGCTATGTCACAGACGGGAGACAAAGTTTTACGCGCAGGACGCGTGTTAGACTTCTGGATTGGCACTGGGGCATTACCAGAAGTTTTGTCTGCCACGTCACAGATGGGAGACAAAGTTTTACGCGCAGAGCGCGTCTGAGACTTCTGGATTGGCACTGAGGCATTGCCAGAAGTTTTGTCTGCCACGTCACAGACGGGAGACATATTTTTACGCATAAGGCATGCAGGCTGTGCTGTAACAACCTTGTTGATCAGAGGATGAGAGCTTGCAGGAAGGGTAGAGGACGTCTTAGGCATCCAAACTTTATGCAGCTTCCTGTTGTTCTGGACAGAGGGGGAACGAGAGCTACCTCCTGCACGAAGCATGTCTTCATAAGCAGATTGGTCGAACTGGACGACCAAAGTCTTCTTCGTTGATCCGATGGATACAGCATCGTGTTGAGCAATTGATTTCTCGTCAGAGGAAAAAGATTTCCCCAGCAGAGTCGCCATCTTGTGTTTGATGATAAACAAAAAAATGAAACTAGGTTTATAGAAAACCCTTTCTTTATTTACAAACAAGAAAACGAGTACAATTAATCCTATACAAGGATGTCAAGTACAATAAAAATAATTCTGGGGAAAAATTACTATAGGAGTCTGATCTGCAGTCGATCACTTTGTCCCTTGACCACACGATGACGAAGAAGTGCTGTAGAAGAAGAAGAACCTTCAAAGATTGCAGGTGGGATTGAACTCTTGTTGCCAAAGTTGTAAATCAACACTCTCTATCTGTGCTCTCTGTCCCCTGATCTCCCTTCTTGATCGATCCCTCTACCCTGTGACCAGGGGTTTCTATTTATAGAGATCAGTCAAAAATAACTGTCCAGTTGGCGTAGAAGCCAAACTGTGAAGAAAGTTGCATCTTTTACGCGGCGGTTATAATAACTGCTACCCACGTTCGAATGACCTTCTAAATCTGCGTATGACACGTGTCCCATTATAAGGTAACGCGTATAACTGCTTCTCGAAGATCATGACATGCAAGCCACGTAGGTAACTGCCCCTCGCGTAAAGATGGTTGGCATAAAAGCCAAATAACTATCTTGTTGGCGTAAAAGCCAAATAGTTGTCTTGTTGGCGTAAAAGCCAAATAGTTGTCTTATTGGCGTAAAAGCCAAGTTCTGCGTAAAACTTGAGGATTCATGGATAATAGACAACCAGCATAAAATAGCCAATTGTCTGTCATGACTGAGGTCTTGAGCGTATTCTGGGCTAAATAGCCTTATCACATACCATTACAAATATAGCCGAGTTGGCGTATTTCGAGAAGATAGCATACGACATACTCCTATAGTTGAAAATAGCCTGGTTGGTGTAAAAAATGCAAGGATGGTGATGTGAGCGTATTAGCCACACTTTTAGCTTTCCCAGTCACGACAAAATCTAAAGAATAGAACCAAATCTCGTGCATTAAATGCAGAGATATGCCTCCATCTCGTGCATTAAATGCGGAGATATGCCTCGAGCTCTGTATGAGAAACAGCTTTTGACGTGGCATCTGATTTTGTCTCATCTTGAGCGTAAAGACTCATTTCTGTCCATGTAGAATAGGTAGCATATTCAGAAGACTCCAATCTTGAGCATAAAATACGACTTGTGTCACTAAACGACAACTTTGGTTTCTGTGCAAAATTATCATCACAGCCGTCCTCTCGATCATCATGCAGTACTTTTGTCAGGAGTCAGGTTCACTGTTTTGTCTGACAAATTCATCCGAGGAATACGAAGAGTTCCTCGTACAACTTTATGCTGCAGTAAAAACAAACGTATTTTAAACTTTACGCAGGAGGGTAAAGCAACCTTTTATGCCAAAACAGCCTTGAAGTGCTGCTTTACGCGGGTAGCTCTGAAAAACAGTTTTGCATCTCTGTTTTACGCGTATAACTCTGAAGTCGTATTTTACGCCCCACAGCGCTGAAGCTCTGTTTTGTGTGGGTTGTTCTGAAGTCATATTTTATGCCACACTGCGCTGAAGCTCTGTTTTACGCGGATTTCATGTATGTTGGGGGGTTTTGACTGTATAATATGCGTACAATTTTCCAACGTATTTTATGCTTCTACAGGCAGTTATCCCTATCCGTCGTACGACCTATACGTACCAGTGGCCAGCCGAGTACGCAAGTTCGTGTCCTACATGTGACTCACACTCGTGTAAGAATAGTGTCATGGCCAATGAAATATAAAAATGCCTCATGATAATGGGATGGTATCATAAAGTAGGTCCAGTGCATATACATAATAAAAACAGAATACGACGTCACCATCGTTGCACCCAAGTTTCCTTGGACGCGCAGTTTATATAGCAGTTTAAAATATTTAAACTAAATAAGTAGAAATAAAACATGCATGCATCATATATATTGTAAATTACAGTACAATGGCAAGGTATACTTGCCTGGCAAACAATCTGTATGGTGTAATCGTCCAGATGTCAAGGACACGGGATCAGGAACTAAGGCCTCCGAACAAACATCTTCGGATGCTGAAATAGACATCACCAACATTTCTGGAATCAGCGAGATAGCTAGAAATCACTACCCTTTCGTCCAATTTGGACACAAGGGCAAAACGGTAATTTCGGGCCAAAATAGGGTCTACATATGGCCCATTTTGTACCGAAAAGCGTGCCAAAGGTAAATGTCTCTAAATAGAAAAAAATTTAGGTTAAAAAAACTCTAAATGTCAATACGAACTCAATGGTATGTCCAATTTTGGATTCCGGTGAGCCGAACACAAGTTCGCCTAAAAAGTCAACTATGGGGCCCGCAAATAGACGGTTTGGTCAACTGTCTCAGAATTACGTGAAAATTGGGTCACAGGACCAGCATGATACCACGAGTCCAATGGCGTAACTTTTGTCACATTCTGACGAGCATACAATAAATGGTGCAGGGTTTTGCAAAAGTCGCGATATAGGAACTTTTTGCGGATACGGGTTGATTCCGACGCGCACACGCAACCGAATCAGTTTCTGCGAAGTCCCACACGTCTGGACATACCATACACGCCTTTTGGTACAATTGGTACGCGAAGGGGCAGTTCCGTTTGGCGGGGCGCTCTCCGTATCACAAATTTTGAAGGTGAAAAAGCAGGTTTTTAGTGAATTTTAATCCGATTTAACTCAGCATACAGCAACAAATAAAATATTATAATTGACAGAAATTAATCTTGATTAGGTGGTCTTCGCATAGCAATAATAAATACTAAATTCGGATCTCTATGGTGGGAGATACGAGTCCTTAAACAAGGGTGGTTACAGCAGTTTTCTAGGGTTGAAAGTTATCGTTTTTTTCCAACTTGGTCTCAGTTTTCACCTAGGGTTACGCGCTGTTCAAAGTAAACTAATATACAGAGTTGGAAGAGAGATAGGTTATGAACATACCGGTGAAGACGGAGTCAAATTTTGTCGAGCGATGGCGCGGGAATCGAGACGTGAATAGGGGTACGTTGCTGTGTATTCGCTGTCTCGTGCGCGGGCGTTGACGCGGACGCGCGGTGGTTGCTCCGGTGAACGACGGCGGCGGAGGTGTCGTGGCTCTGGGGTCGGCGCAGGGTCGAGTAGATAAAGATGGTAAGTTTAGGGTTAGGGTTTAGGGTTTGTGAGATGAGTTATTATATATAGGTATAGGTCGCGGGGGGGAATGCTATGCGCGCGGTTGGGAACTTTGCAGCTGCTGCTGTTGCGGGATTAAACGGGTAGCAGGACGGGTAGGTAATGGGTCTTAGCGGGTTACGGGTAGGGTTTAGTTAGGGTTATAGTTTTTAATTTCGTATTCTTTTTTTTCCTTTTTCTTTTTATTCTTTTCTATTTTCTTTCTTTTATTCATTTCTATTTCTTATTTTTTTTCTATTTCTTATTCTTTTAATAAATTTATATATATATATATATATATATATATATATATATATATATATATATATATAATTCTAGAATTTTATTTTAGTGCATACAATTAATCTATGAACTGTCCACAAGGTCTCCTACATGGAAATAAATTAAGGTAAAATTATGCGTCGCTCCATAAATCCTCTATTGCATAATCACCTAGCAATAAAAAATTTAATAAATTCTATTTCTTCTAATTAGCTAATAAATACTATTAATTAATTAATTAATTAATTAATACTGTTTTTAAAATTAGGGATTTTACATTCTCCCAACTTATAAGAATTCCGTCCTCGAAATTAAAACTAAGCCACGATAGAAAGTCAAGGATGGTATAAGATATAATTTAACAAAGTAAATTCATACCTTGGTCTACGAATAGGTATGGAAAATGTTTGCTCATGTCGTCCTCGCGCTCCCAAGTGGATTCTCCTGGCTCGCTATACTTCTATGCCATGTGAACCAAGGGAATAGACTGGTTCCTCAACACTTTCTCTCTACGATCAAGGATTTCCATGGGTTGCTCTTGATATGACAAGCTTGGCCCAATGGTGATATCAGAATGGTCGAGAATATGACTACTATCTGCCACATATCGCCTAAGCTGTGACACATAGAATATATCATGTACTCCCTCAAGTGAAGGTGGTAGCGCAAGTCGATATGCCACTTCTCCCACTCTCTCTAGCACGTCAAATGGTCCAATATACCTTAGGCTCATCTTGCCACGCCCTCCAAATCGAATGGTGCATCTAGTAGCTGATATCCTTAAGAAGACATGATCACCCTCCTTAAACTCCAAGGGACGACGATGAAGGTCTGTCCACTGCTTTTGTCTGTCTTGCGCTGCTCGCAAGTGCCCTTGTATCTTCTTCACTGTCTCAACGGTGTTGACTACCAACCCTGGTCCCAGAATCTGACGTTCTCCCACGTCACTCCAACACACGGGAGATCTATACTTTTTTCCATACAACGCTTCAAACGGAGCCATCTGAATACTCGCTTGATAGCTATTGTTGTAAGAAAACTCCACAAGATGTAGGTGGTCCTCCCATGATCCTCCAAAGTCTAACATACAAGCCCTCAAGATATCCTCCAGTGTCTGAATAGTACGTTCAGACTGCCCATCTGTATGTGGGTGATAAGGTGTACTGAACTTCAGACGAGTCCCAAGACTCTCTTGCATGCTTCTCCAAAAGTGCGATATAAAATGCGAATCCCTGTCTGATACAATGCTGACAGGTATGCCGTACAATCTCACTATCTGCCTCATGTATAAGTCAGCCAAAGCTTCTGTAGACTGACCAACTCTAAAAGGCAAGAAATGGGCTGACTTGGTGAGTCGATCTACTATTACCCATACTGCATCTCTTCCACTTGGACTCTTGGGAAAACCCTTGACGAAGTCCAAAGTGATGTGCTTCTACTTCCACTCTGGAATCGAAAGTGGTTGCAATAACCCTGCTGTCCTCTGATGCTCCACCTTTACTTGCTGACATACTAGACATTTAGCTACAAAGCGAGCTCTATCTCTTTTCATTCCATGCTACCAAAAGTGCTGTTGTAAGTCACGGTACATCTTGGTGCCTCCAGGATGAATATAATATATTGAACTATGAGCTTCTGCCATCAGCTCTTGTCGAATCTCTCCATTGGGAACATAAAGATGATCACCACATCGTAATGTCCCGTCATCATGAATGCACAATCCTGTCTGCTCTCCGGCCTTTGTCCTTTCTATCAATCTCCTGAATCTGACGTCTGTAGGCAAAGCTGCCTTGATCCTCTCTACTAGTGATGACTGTACTTGTAAGTTGGCTAATGTCCCATCTGCTCCGGGTAATATCACTTTATGCCAAGCTCTTGCAAGTCCTCCAATAATTCCCTCTGTGTCGTCAAGAAGTAAGCTGCTGGTTTCCGGCTTAACGCGTCTGCTACAACGTTAGCCTTGCCTGGGTGATAATGTAGCTCTAACTCAAAATCTTTCATCAACTTAAGCCACCGACATTGCCTCATATTTAGCTCCTTCTGCGTGAAGACGTACTTGAGGATTTTGTGGTCTGTATAGATCTTCACTTGTTACCCATATAAGTAATGTCTCTATAGCTTTAAAGCAAAAACAACAGCTGCAAGTTCCAAGTCATGAGTCAGATAATTCTTCTCATGTACTCGTAACTGCCTAGATGCATATACAATCACCATGACATGCTGCATCAACATGCATCCCAAGACTTTCCCTGATGCATCACTGTAAATCACACAACCTCCTGATCCTGATAGAATAGTCAATACTGGTGTTGTGGTCAATCGCTTCTTCAACTCCTCGAAAGCGGCTTGACACTCGTCGGTCCATACAAACTCTTGATCCTTGCACGTTACCGAGTTATAGGTGTTATTGTCCTTGAGAAGTTCACCATGAATCGTTGGTAATATCCCACAAGTCCAAGGAAACTTCTCACCTCCAATGCTGATTTAGGAACGGGCCATGTCTCAATTGTCGAGATTTTCTCTGGATCAACAAAAATACCATCTCCTGTAACGACATGCCCATGAAATGAAACTCTGTCCAAGAAAAACTTATATTTACTGAGCTTTGCATATAACTGCTCTCTCCTCAATGAATGGGCCATGTCTTCGCAGGTGCTTCTCGTGCTCCTCGTGGCTCTTCGAATAGACAAGTATGTCATCTATGAAGACGACCATGAACTGGTCCAAATACTGATTGAATACTCGATTTATTAAGTCCATAAAGATAGATGGAGCATTGGTCAATCCAAATGGCATAACCAGAAACTCGTAGTGTCCATATCTTGTTCTTAACGCGGTCTTCGGGATGTCCTGCTTCCGTACCTTCACCTGATGATAGCCCGATCTCAAGTCTATCTTTGAGAATACCTTAGCTCCACTAAGCTGATCAAATAAGTCATCAATACGTGGCAATGGGTATTTAATCTTCACGGTTACTGTATTTAAGGCTCTGTAGTCAATGCACATACGTACTGACCCATCCTTCTTTGGTACAAACAATACTGGTGCTCCCCAGGATGATGCACTCAGTCGGATGAAACCTTTCTCCTCTAATTCTTTCTATTGTGCCTTCAGCTCATCCATCTCCTTCTTCGCCAATCTATAAATATGCGACGTTATGGGTGCTGCTCTCGGTATCAATTCTATTGAGAATTCTACGTCTCTTTCTGGTGGTAGTCCTGGCAGTTCCTCTGGAAAGATGTCTTGAAACTCTGAAATGATGGGGTGATAAATTGTCACACCCCGGTCCCGCCCGGGCCGCCGCTCCGCCCTGCCCCGCCCCGTGCGGCCGGGAATTAACGAACCGGACACGTATCACCGTGCCTCGGCGCGCCGGACGCGAATTACCGCGCCCGTCCTGCGGGTGTGAGGGAGGAAGGGAGCCAAGCGAATGGCCCGTTCGAGCTTTCAGGGGACGTGATGCCGCACGGGCCTGGGGTTGCGCCCGTGCAAGGCCAATCGTTTAAGTTGATAGTTGGCTATCATCGCATCAATCGAGTAAGCAGCGGAAAGGGACTTGTTGCAATGCAATGCATTAGCCAACTGAGTGTTCGGGACAATCGAGGCAACTTGGGTTTCCTTTAGCAAAGGCACACGTTCGTTCCATACATTATGCCCCCTTATACGATAGCATTCTCGGGGCAACAATCGAAACTTCAGGATTCCGGGTCTTCGGGACTGTGGCACGCCTATCGCTCCCTCGGATGATCCAGTACCTGCAAACAAGTAAACTGTTGGTGGGTCAGCACTTTATACAAGTACTGGTGAGATAAATCAACTGAACAGAAACAAGCATTCACTCAAACAGGCACTAAGTAATCATGTTATAAAACATTACATTACTAGTGATCTTTCTAGTTTTACCTAGGTTCATTTCATGCAGTTCTAGCAGAGTTGATTTACTTGTTTAGAAACATGTTTGGAAACAGAGTTTCATAATTGAATATGCAAGCAAGCAAACCGTTCATGTTTCAGGGTGTGCGCAGCGTGTCTCGTGCGACTCGAGGGTCTGATGCAAAGCTAGACACACAATGCACATTCTTAGGGGCAGTCACTATCCAAGCCAACACAATGACTTAGCTATATGCAGGGCGGTCCCCGAGTATCTCAGGATCGGCAGCTGGTGGAACAGCATACCAATGACTCTTTATCTGATGCTAGAGGCAGCTGTGACTCATGGTTGCTTTGCACTATCATGGTAGCAGCCGTGACACATGCAGTTCAGCTCTCCACCAATAGCCATTGTCCGACCGCGTGCGAATGCATGGAACACTATCAAATAAACTCTAGTATGCAGACGAGATGAACCATCATAATATACTCATTGTTGCGGGGCAATCCGACTTATCACTTGAACACGTTCAGGCACAGTATGGTTCTCTCGAAGCATAGACGATAGTGAACATATTCATGCACTCTAAGCAGGCGATTCAGGATTCTCGTTAAGCAGGCATTGTTTCAAAGACAAGCTAGGTGAGTTCGTTCATTAACATGCAAGGCAGGTTCTATCATTCTCTTAAGAAAACATTGCAAGCAAAAACTCAGGTTATTATTAAGGCGTGCAAGAATCAGAGAACGAAGTTCTGCCCACTCACCTTGATACATAACGCCGGCGCGGAGTGGGGCGTTACATAAATAACGTCGTCCATTGCAAATTGTACACCATCAAGGGCTTTCGTGGATCCTCGTGAAACTCAAGTTCTGGCTGGCCTGGTACCTTAAAAAGAATGCTTCCTCCAAACAGTCGAAGAAAGCATGGTACTTGCTTAGCCAGTCCATCCCAAGCACAATATCAAAAGTTGGCATAGGAAGGACTAAGAGTCGGGCAGTCATCTCTCTGCCACGAATCACTACAGGATACGATCTACAAGTTTGACTAACAGGTACAACTCCTCCTCCGGTAAGAATTCTAACATAACTAGGTAAATGTGTAGTGGCAATATTGTGTTTGGCAATAAAACTAGAAGATATGAATGAGTGGGTGGCTCCCGTATCAAATAATGTCACAGCAGGAAAAGTAAAAGCAAGAGTAATACCTGCTATGACATCAATCTCCTGATCCATGTCATCCACTTCTAGTGCAAAAGCTTGCCCATTCCTATGTGGTTGTCCATGTCTGGCCCTCGTGAACTGATCCTCCTGAGTAGGTAGCGGTTGTCCTCGCTGAAATTCTTCGGCTGCTGGGGGTCGAGATGCTCCCGGTCTAGTCATATACTGAACTGGCTTCGGTGATGGAAGCGCTAGCCTCGGGGTTGGCGATGGAAGTGCCAATGTCTGCTGTATTAGACAATCTCTCACCATATGTTGTCCGGAACCACATCTCATAGATTATCCTAAGCGAGTCTGACAGTCTCTCATAATGTGTCCGTATTTCCCACAATAACTACAGTGGGGCTTCTCTAAAATCTGGTACGGTCCTACTCTGTGCTGATGCTGCTGTTGCTGTGCCAAAGGACGTCTGATAGGCCCCCCTTATTGTGTCCTTGCTGGTCTTTGTTGTGTCTTCAGTTGACCTCCTTTAACCTTGCTGATGGTCTCTTGAAATCTTGCTTTTGTCAATAATTCGGCATAATAGATCCGGGACTGGGAGCTAGTATAGTGTTGGAGCTCCTGAGTCAGTCCGCGGTGAAACCTCTTAGCCTTGGCCAAGTCATTCGGTATCAGGGCAGCACCATATTTACTAAGGCGACTAAACTCTGCATTATACTCGTCAATTGTCCTGTTTCCCTGCTCCAGGTGAAAAAACTGATCGTGTAATGCATCCCTTACAGTGTCCGGGAAGTACTTCCTCTCAAAGCACTCCAAGAATTGCTCCCTAGTCTGATGCATACCCAACTGGCGCTCCATTGATTCCCACTAGTGATGAGCGTTACCATATAGCAACGTCCTTACGCCTGTCATTCATAGATCTGTAGGTAGCTGCGATGCTTCTAATAACTTTTGAGTGTGATTAATCCAGTTTGTAGTCTCCTCTGGGCTCTCAGTGCCTTTATACGGCTTCAGACCCATTTGTATAAAGTCCTTGACTGAAGCAACTGTAGCTCGCGGTACTGGAACTAGTGCTTGAGCTGGTACAGTAGCCTGTGTAGCCATTCTCTCCAATGCAGCTAGAAATTCTTGCCTCTGCTCTGCCGCTTGTTGCCTCTGCTCTACAGCTAGTGCGGCTGTCTATTGTCTCTGTTCCTGCATTATCATTTGGAAGAATTGGAACAGCTGTGTCTGGCCATCCTGTGGTGTCGATGAAGCTGAAAATGTCCCATTAGGTGATGCAAAGGATTAGATGGAACTGGATTGGAGTCTGTCCATCCGTCCCCGAAAGTCTAGGAATCGTTGAGGCCTCTCCTTGAGTTTGGCCGTTGACTCCTGAAGGTATGTCGCCATCGGCGGCAGTACATCCGCTTCGCATATCCATCTCTCTGCAGGTGTGGACGAAACGATTAGAAGAAGTACATGAATCAAACATGATGCAAGCATTTAAATAGGAAGTTGAAATGGAAGATGAGTTTTAGTCAAGCGTGGATGAGATCCTATACTCTATTCCTATACGCAGGCTTGTTCGGTACAGTAACGTAACTGAGACAATATATTCGAGACCTGCATGGGCCACCACAAAAATATGTCATGCCCTAGTCCCAAAATACGCAGGACTAGGAATACGTAACGCGCCAGTCGTATGTATATGAACTCCAATATATGGAAACCATATACACACGTACGCTGTACATGAATATCCAATCCACCAGAGGTAATATACTGTCTCAACAAGTCACACGCAATCTATATCTCATCCACAACACAAATAAAGAAGTAAACAGGAAATAAATAACTGAATATCAATATAAAGTCTTAAAGTATGATAGTCAGATGGAAACAAATCCACTGCAAATCGACTATACTAAAACCACTAAAAGAGAGAAGAGATCAAACTCTAATATAAGATAAATGTCTAAAAGAAAAGCAACTAGAATATCCATCAGCTGCGATGGATCAAAGATACTCTGAAGGTAAGACCTCCTCAGTCTGATAAGAAGCGTCAGGTCCGGGTCCATACTCCTGTGGATACTTTTGTCCGTCTATATCTGAAAAGGGACCAGGTCCTCAGAGGGACATAACAAGATACATAATAACATGCCAATAAATACTGAAAAGTAAACATCCAATGGGGTTGCCTAACCATCTATGTGAATGCACTTTGAGAAAAACTTTCCAACAAGTAGGCTATCTAGCCAAAAATAGGATTGGCATAATTCTCTTGGAGATTCAGGGGCCTAAAAAGCATGATGTCTTTTGAACCTCAGAGGCCGCCAGGTAGTATAGGGGTCATCACGACACGCATCTCCGGCGGAGCGTGCGGGTTACTTAAAAAGGAAGTATAATGGAGTCCAAATGCCTTACTTGTTGTTCTCCCCACCCCATGCTCTAAGTATGTCATATCCATGACACAATGATACCTCTAAATAACTGCCAGGTCTATTAGCATGCAAAGTTTCTATCGGCAGTTATTCCTATCCGTCCCACGACCTATACGTACCAGTGGCCAGCCGAGTACGCAAGTTCATGTCCTACATGTGACTCACACTCGTGTAAGAACAGTGTCATGGCCAATGAAATATAAGAATGCCTCATGATAACGGGGTGGTATCATAAAGTAGGTCCAATGCATATACATAATAAAAACAGAATACGACGTCACCATCATTGCACCCAAGTTTCCTTGGACGAGCAGTTTATATAGCAGTTTAAAATATATGAACTAAATAAGTTGAAATAAAATATGTATGCATCATATATAATATAAATTATAGTACAATGGCAAGGTATACTTGCCTGGCAAGCAATCTGTATGGTGTAATCGTCCAGATGTCAAGAACACGGGATCAGGAAATAAGGCCTCCGAACAAACGTCTCTGGATGCTAAAATAGACATCACTAATATTTTTGGAATCAGCGAGATATCTAGAAATCACTACCCTTTCGTCCAATTTGGACACAGGAGCAAAACGGTAATTTTGGGTCAAAATAGGGTCCACATGTGGCCCACTTTGCCCCGAAAAGTGTGCCAAGGATAAATATCTCTAAATAGGATAAATTATAGGTCAAAAAACTCTAAATGTCAATACGAACTCAACGGTATGTCCAATTTTGAATTTCGGTGAGCCGAACACAAGTTCGCATAAAAAGTTAACCGTAGGGCCCGCAAATAGGCGGTTTGGTCAACTGTCTCAGAATTACGTGAAAATTGGATCACAGGACCAGCATGATACCATGAGTCCAATGGCATAAGTTTCATCATATTATGACAAGCGTACCATAAATGGTGCAGGGTTTTGCAAAAGTCGCGATATGGGAACTTTTCGCGGATACGGGTTGATTCCGACGCGCACACGCGTCCGAATAAATTTTCGCGAAAGGCCACACGTCTGGACATACCATACGCGCCTTTTGGTGCAATTGGTACGCGATGGGGCAGTCCCGTTTGACTGGACGCGCTCCGTATCACAAATTTTGAAGGTAAAAAAATAGGTTTTTAGTGATTTTTAATCTGATTTAACTCAGCATACCGCAACAAATAAAATATTATAATTGACAGAAATTAATCTCGGTTAGGTGGTCTTCGCATAGCAAGAAGACATACTAAATTTAGATCTCTATGGTGGGAGATACGAGTCCTTAAACAGGGGTGGTTGCAACAGTTTTCTGGAGTTAAAAGTTGTCATTTTTCTCCAACTTGGTCTCAATTTTCGCCTAGGGTTATGCGTTGTTCGAAGTAAACTAATACACAGAGTTGGAAGAGGGATAGGTCATGAATATATCGGTGAAGACGGGGTCAAGTTTGGTCGAGCAATGGTGCAGGAATCGAGGCGTGAACATGGGTACGTTGCTGTGTATTCGTTGTCTCGTGCGCGGGCGTTGACGCGGACGCCCGGTGGTTGCTCCTGTGAACGACGGTGGCGGCGGTGTCGTGGCTCTGGGTTCGGCGCAGGGTCGAGTGGATGAAGATGGTAAGTTTAGGGTTAGGGTTTAGGGTTTAGGGTTTGTGAGATGAGTTATTATATATAGGTATAGGTCGCGGGGGGGAACGTTGTGCGCGCGGTTGGGAACTTTGCAGCTGCTGCTATTGCGAGATTAAACGGGTAACGGGCCAGGTAGGTAATGGGTCTTAGCGGGTTGCGGGTAGGGTTTAGTTAGGGTTATAGTTTTAATTTCTTTTTCTTTTTCTTTTTTTTCCTTTTTCTTTCTATTCTTTTCTAATTTTTTCTTTTATTCATTTCTATTTCTTATTATTTATTTTCTATTTCTTATTCTTTTAATAAATAAATATATATATATATATATATATATATATATATATATATATATATAATTCTTGAATTTTATTTTAGTGCATACAATTAATCTATCAATTGTCCACAAGGTCTCCTACATGGAAATAAATTAAGGTAAAATTATGCGTCGCTCCATAAATCCTCTATTGCATAATCACCTAGCAATAAAAAATCTAATAAATTCTATTTCTTCTAATTAGCTAATAAATACTATAAATTAATTAAATAATTAATTAAATAATTAATACGATTTTTAAAATTAGGGATTTTACAGATTATGACCGGTGTGTAGTGTGTGAGGTTAGATCCTTGTGCAGGCAATGCACACTAGTGTACTGGAGAATGGGTCTGCAGTTGTGACTTGCACGGACAGTGCAAGTATGAAGGTGGTCTGATACTTGGGGGAACTAGGTTGAGTTTAGTTATGGGACTTATTCAGAGGGTGCCAGTGAGGGAGTATTGGTGGTGGATGTTACAGGATGTATCCAGGAGGATGATACATTAGTTAAGTATCAGCTGATGGTAGGTTTAGGAAGGGAGTTGGTGTGGAATATCAAGAGGGTTAGAGCAGTAGCAGTAGGTAAGTGGTGTATTGTGTCACTTAGGTTGGGGACAAGTATTGAGTATGGTTTTAGTATGTGCCATATGGTGTTAGTATGGGGTATGGGTAGGTCTAGCAAGTACTTGATATCAACTAGGTAATACCTAACTATGCTAGTGAAGTTAAGTTGTTGAGAATAAGATATTGGGTTAGTGGACTATGTATTAATATAAGGTAATAGTGAGGGTTGAGTTATAATCTAGGTAAGTGATACTAGTGTCAAATATGAGATAGTTCATGTGTGTATCTTAGTGTAGTGTATTGATATAGGTAGTAAGTCATGAGTTATATTAAGATTCAGAGTAATATTGGGATACAGGTTGAAACACTAGGATACAGGACTAGGTATTGGTTCTAGACTAAGGTATTAGAAGGTAAATACTATAAATATATGTATTTGTAAGGTATTGACCTAGAGTTGACTATTTTGACCCTAAAAGTCAACCTTTGACCTAGTTTAACTAGAGGAGCCTAGATTTGTCCTAGAAATCCTATTTTAACTCATTTAACTTGTTTATCCCTTCATTATATCGAATGACATGATATTCATATATAGGTCTGTGTGACGCCAGTTCGGACATTGTTTCGTGTTATTTTCTTAGGACCTCAGGCGAGTACATTCTCTGTTAGTTTTCAGTACTTGATAGCGTATATATCGCATATTCTAGATCTATTTTACTTGTTTCTGACACAATGTTACACAGACTGATATTATATGGATCGAGTCAGGAGATGTTATTTATTTGACGAGTGCATTGGATACTTCTTACAATGTACTTTATCGTGTGCTTCAGATATTCCTTATGCTCGTCCATATTGTGTACTCCGTGTGCTCATATTATATTTGTGTGCGTAACATGTCATGATTTGATCCATGAATATTAGTCGGGGCAGAGGAGTAGGAGTTGATTATGTGATCAAACCCTTTAGTGTATTCATGTGCATGTCAATTACACCCTACACGTGTAATTGAGTTACCGTAGAATATTCGTGTACAACCTAAATCGATCACATAATGAACTTGTACTCTAAGAAACTAGTTAGTTTCATCAGTCCTCTTATTACAAGTTCATATCATGTTGCTTGTATTTATTTTTCCAGTTATATTTTTATTTTCAAGTTACCTGTGCATCTTGTATTCATTTCTATTATTGTTATATATTCTCTACCAAGTATATAAAACTGCTTTCAGAGTATTGTACTTCGCTCCTTTCCTGATTGGATATATTTTTCCAGACGACTGCTTAGAGGACTGGTGTCCTATCTACAACGGTCGATAGAACGGAGAGCCACCTGAGGTAGATCCTTTAGTCCATGATGATCTGATTCTAGCTGTCGAGGAGACACACCTAGCTATAGGAGACCAGTAGCTAGTATCTTTTATTTATACTGGATATGTTTCCAGCTTAGACCTTGTCATGTTATTATATTGAGACCCTTTGTATGATTTGCTAACTCTAGACTTAGATATTGTAATAACTCGTTATTCCTTTCTTTTATGATATCGTGTCATTATCTATCTCTAGTTTGCTTTATTGAGTATTGATGTTATATATATTCATCTTGGCCTCCTTTTGGAGTGAGTTACCATTGATAGGATATACATATATCATTGGTGTGAGTTGTTAGGTGGTATTGTGGACCTTTACAGCGTTCTACCGTTGATGTTGCAACGTAGGCTAGATGTACCCACGACTCATGTCCAATTCTCGGGTACAGGTCATGACAGGCAGATTCTCGAGCACCACGGTCGAGAATCTTGATTAAATTGATCAGGTTAATGAACTAGATTTGATACCTAAAAATATTTAGGAAAATTCTTGGCTACTTACAATCCTGACATCCCAGCGTTCCTGTAGATTTTGAGCTCTCCATCGTGAGGGATACAATTTCAGTACATCGTCGAGTGTTGCATTACAAGTAAAAAATATCTATATATGTTAATTGTATTATGTATCCCGTACGACTTCGAGGATCTGGATGGACTGCAGGGCATGTGGCTGTATAGAATTTCTAAATTACATGTGATAGTAATTAGGACTATGATAACCCTAATTAGTTAATGATTAGCAAGCCGTAAGATATGCTTAGCCGTGATTGGTTGATTGCTAGTCCTGTCATGTCCTGTCCCTGCACTTTCTCGTTTATTTAAACCTACAAATTTAGTTATACTCACTCCATTTATCTTTAAACTGTTTCATATCTTATGCTTGTTTTGCATGCTGGTTTTAGTTGCTAAGCTGGGATTTCTTATGGTACTTTACTGTTTGGGGTTCTGACCCCACTGGTTTTGTATGGTAAGATTTTGGAGCAGAACCGCAGAATATTTCGCACCTTCCTCCAGATGGTGAACATCCGGAGCACCAGAGAAATTTAGTGGATTTTTTCTTCATTCGCCTACTTATCATTATAAATTATTCTTTTGAGACATTTAGCCACCGAGTACGTATTTATTTCGTGTTCTTCTGAACTTGTTATCTAGCCTAAAAGGCAGGACATGATTGGCATATTCTAGACTATAGCTAGAGTTAATCATGTATAACTTTACTCTTCCTAGTTCTTCTCTTTTGTATAACTAGCTTCAAGATCATCTATGTATGTATAGTTTGGGATGCCTTACAATTATATGTGTGATGATGATAAATCTTATAACTTGTTGTTTGCTTGTGATTGAGATACCTAGGATTGCTTGACCCAGTAGAGATTATTGGATTGTAGAATAAACCCCCTACGTCTTAGACAACCGTGACTGTATTCTTGGGATATTATGTACTCTGGTATACGTACCTGGCTTTGTCTGTCCCCACTCTCCGGTATTCTAGTTTTGTGGAGTGATAAAACTATGCGAGCTCAACAAAGTACATTGGCATGTCCCTTCTTCAACAAAAGTACGCAAAGGTGTCTTTAGTTTAATTGGAGAACGTGCCAAACAGCTGATAAATCTCATAGAATTTGAGGAGATAACACTCATTTAATGCCAAGGTCTTTACTCCGATCAAGAAGATGCCACGTGGGGTGTATATTTATCATGTCTTTTCAGAAAAGAAAAAGTACGCATCCTACTCTTCAACAAAAGTACGCACATCTCTATATTTCTTTCTGTTGAGGAAGAAATGTACGCGTACTTATTAATTTCTAATTGATAGTGTGCGGTTACGAATTCAAAGAGATTACGTTTAATTAATGTCGTAATTCTTGAAACGTGTGCAAACCACCACGATCGAAGACTTCCTTGTATAGTTTGCCACGTGTCAAGCTAACCTCTGTTTGTGTATGCATAAAGTAGAACATGGATGGCAATTATCTAAATGTGCACACACGAAATAGCAAATACAGTACATTGCTCGTTTTGTGCATGCTCTAATAACCATTTCAAGTTCTGAATGGTTATAAATAATTAGGATCAATACTATTCTAAGGACATAAGTCTTGTGTGCTAGTTGCCAAAGCTTTCTTGTTGTCAAGTTCTCCAGTGTTTGAGACTTAGCATTTTTTGTTTGTTTGTTTGGTAGTCGAAGGAATAAAGTAGTAGACTGCAGATCAAATCTCCATAATACTTTTTTACTAGAATTTTGTACTTAGATTCTTGTGTAGAATTTTTTTAATTTTCAAGTTTGTAATACAAAGTTTTTACACAACTTTTATTTATGGCAAACAGTAATCCTTGTTTCTAGCTTCTGAATCTTGATGTCAAAAAGCTTCACATATGTCAGATACATCCATACTCGAATAACATTCAAGTTGGATCTAACTTTGTATCGGAGTTCGTGAGGAGTAAGAATTGATTTTAGGAATGAAACTCTATTTAGAATAAACATAGCCGTAAGCATCTTCTTCTCAGAAGTATTTTGAAAGACCAACAATTATAACAATATAGAATACATCATCTTCATCAACATCCGGTTCTTCCTTTTTGCTACTTTATTTGATTAGGGAGAATATGGAGCCATCATTTTATTGATAATTTTATGTTCTTTTCAGAATGATACGAATTTAAAGGAACGATACTTTTTGTCTCAATCACTTCTGAGTCTCTTAAGTTATTGTCCTATTTGACGTTCAACTTCAATCTTGAAGTCTTTGGACTTGTCAGACGCTTCATCTTTCAATTTGATCAGTGTCACTACCCAATTCTAGAAAATAGGATTATTTTTTTTATTTGGTAAATTGTTTATTGTTTATAATTAATTATATTTATATTTAATTGTTGATTGTATTATTTTTCTATTGATTGTTTTAGGGTTTTGGCTAGTCTAGACCCATGTCAGACCTTAGTGGACCCATGTCCGACCCAACCAATACCCTTATGAGGCCTATTTTTGGATTTAGAATAATTATTATATTTTTAATAAGTTAGTTGGAGTGATTAGGAGTTAATTTGAGTGCTTTTGGAACCCCAAAACCAAATTCCAATTGGAATGACTAAAGGAGAGGGTATTTTAGTCATTTTTCCTAATATAAACCAACTGCTATGTATATGGCCGGCTCCCCTAACCCCTATTCCAGATCTGGACAGAACCCCCCCCCCTCCTCTTCACTTCTTCTTCTTCTTCTTCTTCTTCTCCATTCTCCATTTTCTTCTTCTTCCTTCTCCCAACAAGTTTCAAGTAAGTCATTTCTTCTCTTTCTTCTTTCATTCTTCATAGATGTAAACCCTAACCATTTGTTTTTCCCTAACCTAGGTGTGTAGAGCCTAGACTTAGTGTGGTAGCTTGATTTGGAGGCTTGGAGCTTGAGGGTGGTGATTTTAAGGGTTTTGGAGACTTTGGCCTTGGAATTCCTACTCCCAAGATGTAAACCCTAACTTTTCTCTTAGTGATTACTCTTATATAGTGTAATTAGTAGTTTAAAACCTTTCTAGACCCTAAGGCTACCCGTAGGATGAAGTTAGAACTAGTTTTGTTGTGTTTGGAGACTTTGACATTAGGTTTTATGTCAATTTCGGGTGAAATCCGGGATTGACCCAATTTTGAGTGATGCTCTAGGTTAGACGGACCTAGGTAGACATGATTGGGTGTCTTGAGGGTAAGTACGTGTCTCCGTTCGGACACGTGAAGTCGTGTCATGGAGAAATGGACGTTTCGGGCATTTTAGGGGTTTTCGTTATCATAGATTCTATGTGCGTGCGTGTTTTTGCCACGGATCTAGAATCGACGAGTTAGCATTTTTTTCTAGGATCTAGACATCGTTTAGAACCCGTGGTTAAATTTTGGGCCGATTCCGAGTAGGTTTGGTGTGCGTTTCACGAGATTTTGCGAACCGTACACCACGTGTTCATCGAAATGACCGAACGGCCATTTCGACTTAGTTTCTTGGTTTCGGGCTTGTGCACGTGTTGGATTAGCTTCGGGGAGTGTGTGCTAGAGTTCTCGAATTGTATTTTATATATATATATATATGTATTTATGTGCGTAGGGGTTGTTGTGCGCGTATTGGTGGGGTGTTGGGTGTGTGGTTGTTGTGTGTGTTGGGTTTGAGTTTATATATATGTATATATATAAGTTTATATATATATGTATGTGTGTCTCTATATATATATATATGTGTTTGTATATCTATATGAGTGTGTGTGTTTATATATATGTGTTTGTGTACGTGTATATGAGTGTATATATATATATACTTATATATATATATATATATATATATATATATATATATATATATATATATATATATATATATATATATATATATATATATATATATATAAGTATATGTGTATATGTATCTATATATATATGTGTCTATATATATATGCGTATGTATATATATATGTTTGGTTGTGTGTGTATATATATATATATATGTATATATGCTTGTGTATATATATATCTATAAGTGTGTGTGTGCGTGTCTACCTATATGTATAAGTGTGTACATATATATATATATATAGTTGTGTGTATATATATATATGTATATATGTTAGTGTATATATATATATGTGGGTGATTGTGTCTGTGTGTGCGTGGTGTGTCGAGCACAGCAGAACGAGCAGCAGCAGCAGCTGCAGGTGCGCACAGCGCCACGCAGCGTCGCGGCAGCGGCAGCGTGCCGCGGAAGCGCTGTAGTGCAGCACAGCAGCAGCCTGCTGCAGCAGCAACATCCTCCTGCAGCAGCAGCGTATTGCTTTAGCAGCGGTGCAGGCATTGCGTAGCAGCGTGCAGGTTGCCTAGCAGGGAGTAGCGTAGCGAGAGGGAGTAGATAGATAGATAGATAGATAGATAGATAGATAATTTAGTGTATATATATATATATATGAGGTAAGGGATATATGTATATGTGTTTATGTGGATATATATATATATATATATATATATATATATATATATATGTGTGTGTGTGTGTGTGTGTGTGTGTGTGTGTGTGTGTTAGATATATATATTCTAACCTAGATTATTACCTAGGTGTATATCTATATGCATATATAGTTAGCTAGATGGGTAGTTAGTGAGGTATTAGAGGGATATCTCAATACCTTGAGATATCAAGGTATCTCAATACCTTGAGATACCCAAGGTATTGAGTATCGGAGCAGAGTTTTTGAGCAATTGCCTAGGAATAGGTTTAGAGTTATTTTTATATGTATTGGTATATATATTTACGCGTGCTAGCATAGGTTTTAGCAGGTATAGGCGGGGTGCGTAGCCTAGGTTGAGATATTGGATACCGAGGGTATTCCGGTATCTCGAGGAGGCGAGTTTGAAGGTTTACTAGGATAATAAGCTAGTTTTGACCTAGAATTTTAGGGGCGCCCTAGTTTGACCTAGCGTTGACCATAATTATCTCGTTGACCGTAAAAGTCAACATTTGACCTTGTTTTGACCCTGTATTCACTTTTTGGACCTCGGGTTGACTTTTTGACCCAAATTTTACCGGTTTGACCCGTTCGACCTAGAATACCCCTAGAACCTTATTTTTAGTTATTTTATATCAGTTTAACTCTTTAAAACCCTATTTAACCTTGCTTTTCACAATAAATTCTTGTGACGCCAGTCCGGATCTCGATCCTCATCAGTTGCTCAGGATGTCAGGCGAGTACCTACCTCTGATCGTTTCCATTTTATGATAGCGTTTATATCACCTGTTCTACAACTGTAGTACTTGATTTTGACACATTGTTACACGAGCTGGTACTAGTGGATCCCGTCATGAGATGTTATCCCCCTTACCGTGTTCAGCGGGTACTCTATCACGTGTATTTCATCATGTGCTTCGGGTATTGATTCTCATGTGCTATCATGTGCTTCGTGTGCTCTCGCCATCATGTGCGCAAGTTATTTATCATGTACGTAGCGTATCGTGATTGGATCCAAGAGTATTAGTGGGGGAGGGGAGTAGGAGTTGGTTATGTGATCAAAGCCAAACAATATTCATGTGTATATCGGTTATGCAACTCACGCATAACGAAATTATCGTTGATTATTCATGTGCAACCTAAGCCAATCACATAACGAACTTGTGCTCAAGGCACTTAGCTAGCATTCCTGTTTTCTCACATGCAGTTACTTCTCTACTACTTGTATTGTTATCCAGTTTTGTATTGCAGCTACTTTATCTGCTCCATCATGTATTTATTTTCCTGTGCATCTTGTATACTTTTCTATTGCTAGTCATATACACCTTACCATGTATTTGGAGTTGCTTTCAGAGTTATGTACTTCGCTCCAGTCCTGTCTGGGCATATTTTTTCCAGAGGATCCTGAGGATTTTTGCCCGATATTCTACGGGCCGGGCATCGAGGAGTATTGTGACCCGGAGACTGAGGAGGAGCCCGTCGAGGAGACGTCGTTAGCACCCTAGTTAGCTAGGTGGGTTTTCCTGGGTTGTTCCCAGTTGTTATTTTGGATGACTGTATTTATTATTTTGTTGCTTCTGTGATATTGTAGACTTTAGACTTGGACTGTATATTTGGATATTGTACTTGCTCTCTTTGGTTCTTGTTTCGTTGTTGATATCTTATCGTGCTTTTACTCTTCCCTAGTTATTGTGATTGAGGCATATATATATTGCGTGGTTGCCCTCCTTTTGGAGAGGTTATATTGACAGGTTTTGTGAGTTAGATTGTTGACCTATAACGAACCTTTACAGTGTTCTACCACCAATTCTGCGGCGTAGGCTGGACGTACCCACGACTCATGCCAGATTTTTTGGGTGCGGGTCGTGACACATTTTTGGTGGCGGCCCCTGCATGGTCTAGTACGTAGGTCTAGTTTCTAGGTTTACCTATAATAGGATATAGGATATAGGCTGAGAGAGTGTGTGCTCAATCACAACTTGGACCCTTCCTGATTTCTTTTGTTATCTTCAATTTTCCTGAAATTATTTTCTTTTGCAATATTACTGTCCTTCTTTGATGATATCGTTTCTTGTACCGTATTGACTTCTTTTGATCTGTGTTCAGGATGCCTTCGAAGACACGGTCTCAGCGCACCGTTCCAGCAGCTGCCACCGAGAGGTCTGCCACCTCTCGTCCTGCTCGACTTCAGGTAGCCGCTACCGCTCCACTCGCCACTCCTGCGGTCGAGGGAGCATCCATTTTTCTCGGAGATCCTCTTACTCCTATCGATCCGAGAGCTACACCAGTTGTTCCGGTGGTACCTCTTCTACCACCTCATGTACCGGTAGACGTCACACAGTTGTTTGCGTTCTTCAGAGAGATGATGGGCGTGCAGAACCGCTAGGCAGATATTATGAGATTGGGCATTGAGAATGCTCACCAGGTGGCCATCACGGCAGTTGACAGATTGGCCCAAGTCCAGCCACAGGCAGAGCAGGCTCAGCATCCGAGGTCGGGCACCATTATTGACTTTCAAAGGATGCAGCCCAAGGAGTTCCGAGGTACGGAGGGGATCCTGTATACGGACGACTGGATCGAGCATATTGAGGGCATCTTTAGGCTGGTACTGATCCCAGCCAGTATGCAGATTGAGTCAGCGGGTAGCCAGATGTTCGATCTTGCCCTTACTTGGTACCGCACATATACGAGGATAGCAGTACCGGGACTGACTTGGGAGGCTTTCAAGAAGCTTTTCAAGAAGAAGTTTTTCCCGGATGTGGCTCTCAATGCTTTGGAGAGCCATTTCGAGGCACTCATCCAGGGGAGCATGCTAGTGGACGAGTATGCAGCAGAGTTCTGCCGTCTGGACAGATTTATTGAGGGTTTGACTTAGGCAGCGAAGGCGCAGAAGTTTTGCAAGGGTTTGGTCATGACAGTCAAGTCCTTGACTAGGAGTGGCCGCGAGGTAACCTTCGAGCAGATTGTGAACGACGCTCAGAGGGCTGAGGATTACTTGGAGCTGAAGACCAAGAGGAGTAGAGATGCTTCTGGAGCAGGCAACAGTGCAGGCCCAGCCAAGAGGCCGTTCCAGCAGACTCAGCAGCACCAGGGTCAGGGTCGTGCGCCCTTCCGGCAGGCGCCCCAGCAGCAGAGGCAGGGACAGCAGCAGCGCCAAAGGTAGCCCATTATTTGCCCTTTCTGTAGGAAGCTGGGGCACGGATGGGACATTTGCAGGAAGAGGCTGGGCAGATGTTTGTTATGTGGCACAGCAGATCACCAGCTGAAGGATTTCCCTTCAGCACTTGCTCGTACAGCTCAGGGCGGAGGATCCGCTCAGAGGAGACCAGCCAGAGCACCTGCAGCACAGTAGAGAGGACAACCTTTGCAGACTTAGCAGCAGTGGTTTGTCCAGCACCAACAGCAGCACCGAGGAGGACAGCAAGGGCAAGCTTTTGCCCTGACTGTAGACGAGGCCGAGCCCGTTGGTGATGTGATCTCAGGTTCTGTTCTTCTTGATTCCATTCCAGCACTTGCTTTATTTGATTTCGGTGCTTCCCATAGCTTTGTGTCTGTATCTTTTGCTGTTAGACACCATCTTGTTGCTGAACCTTTAGCTAGACTCTGCAAGATCACGACCAGGGGTGGCATCATCCTAGTCAGTGATATTTGCAGAGACCGGAGAGTTACCTTGGGAGGCCGGGAGTTGAGTGTGTGCCTACTCGTAATGCAACTTCCGAGCTACGATATTATACTCGGGATGGATTGGTTGAGTATGCATTATACTAGTATAGATTATCGTGGAGGCAGAGTGTTGTTTAATCCGTCGGGTGAGCTAGAGTTTGAGTTTGTCAGAGGAGCAGCAGAGTAGAGCGAGGGAGTCTTCTGCGGAGCCCTGGTAGTAGAGCCGAGGTTGCAACATCCACTGATAGCGGAGTTCATGGATGTCTTTCCGGAGGAGTTGCCAGGGCTACCTCAGGACAGAGATGTGGAGTTGTCTATAGACTTGGTGCTAGGCGCGGAGCCGATATCCCAGCACGTCTATAGAGTCAGCAACAGTGAGCTGATAGAGTTAAAGAAGCAGGTGGATAAGCTTCAGGAGAAGGGATTTATCAGATCTAGTTCTTCTCCGTGGGGTGCTCCAGTACTTTTTGTGCCGAAGAAGGATGGGTCGATTCGGATGTGTATCGACTACAGGGCTCTGAACAACCTCACAATCAAGAACAAGTATCCGCTGCCGCGTATTAATGATCTCTTTGACCAGTTGAGCGGAGCCAGGGTGTTTTCCAGGATTGATCTGAGGACAGGCTACCACCAGGTGAAGGTCAGGAGGGAGGATATTCCGAAGGCAGCTTTTCGGACCAGGTATGGACAGTATGAGTTCATGGTGATATTGTTTGGGTTGACTAATGCCCCGGCAGTGTTCATGAATCTGATGAACAAGGTGTTCCATCAGCATCTGGACAGGTTTGTAGTGGTGTTTATAGATGATATCTTGGTGTATTCGAAGACCCCAGAGGAGCATGAGGAGCATCTGAGGATAGTGTTGGAGACTCTTAGGAAGGAGAAAATTTATGGAAAGCTTTCGAAGTGTAAGTTCTTCCTTGACAAGGTTGAATTCCTTGTTTATGTGGTGATTGGAGAGGGGATCTCGGTGGATCCGAGGAAGATCATGGCAGTTGAGGCATGGAGTGCTCCGAGTTCAGTAGCAGAGGTCAGGAGTTTCCTGGGACTGGCAGGCTACTACAGGAGATTTGTTCAGAATTTTTCCCGAATTGCAGAGCCGTTGTCTAGGCTGACCTAGAAGGACATGGAGTTTGTTTGGTCAGAGGAGTACCATATCGCCTTTGATGAGCTAAAAAGGAGGTTGACGACAGCTCCAGTGTTGACGTTGCCATCAGGATCTGGAGGATTCACTATCTATAGTGATGCATCGAGGAAGGGACTGGGTTATGTGTTGCAGTAGAATGGGAGGGTGATTGCCTATGCTTCTAGGCAATTACGTTCTCATGAGAAGAACTACCCTACCCATAATTTGGAGTTGGCACCGGTCATCTTTACTCGGAAGTTGTGGAAACACTATTTATACGGAGAGCGTGTGGAGATCTTGACAGACCACAAGAGCTTGAAGTATATGTTTACCCGAAAAGAGCTGAACATGAGGCAGAGGAGATAGTTGGAGTTGATGAAAGACTTCGACATATTATTGCAGTACCATCCAGGAAAGGCGAACGTAGTTGCGGATGCGCTGAGCAGGTATCCTATAGCTATGTGCCTGACTACAGATCGTTATCTTCTGGCAGATCTAGAGAGCTTGGGCATTGAGGTGATAGTGCCTGGAGTTGAGATACAGATGTGGGGACTGCAGATTCAGTCAGAGTTGGTAGACCGGATCAGGGCTACACAGTTTGAGGATGAGTCCCTGAGGAGCATCAGGGCGCAGGTTCAGATTGAATTATCAGATGACTTTACCATTGCTGATGATGATTCATTGCCGCACGGTACCAGGTTGTGTGTGCCGAGTGGGTCATTGCGCGAGGAGATTCTTCAGGAGGCACATCGATCCCAGTACTCTATGCATCCAGGTGCCAACAAGATGTATAGAGATCTGAGAGAGCATGTATGGTGGTACGGGATAAAGCGGGAGGTAGCACGCTTCATATCCCGATGCTTAGTGTGCCAGCAGGTGAAGGCAAAGAGACAGAGGCCAGGAGGTTTGCTCCAGCCATTACCTATTCTGTAGTGGAAATAGGAGCATGTGACCATGGATTTTGTTTCTGGACTTCCCCGTTCTCCAGGAGGGAAGGATGCGATTTGGGTCATTGTAGACATGTTGACCAAATTGGCCCACTTTCTACCATTCAAAGTGGGTACGTCTACAGAGAGACTAGCAGAGATGTATGTGCGCCATATATTCAGACTGCATGGAGTTCCTGTGAGCATAGTATCAGATCGGGACAGTCGCTTTATTTCGTATTTTTGGAGGAGTCTGCATGCTAGCTTGGGCACCCATCTCAAGTTTAGTAGTGCATATCACCCACAGATAGATGGTCAGTCAGAGAGGACCATTCAGACACTTGAGGACACGCTTCGCACTTGTGTTCTGGATTTCAGAGGCTCTTGGGAGGATCACTTGCACTTGGTAGAGTTTGCTTACAACAACAGCTACCAAGCCAGTATCGAGATATCACCTTTTGAGGCATTGTATGGACGGAGGTATCGCACTCCGTTATCATGGGATGATGTAGGCGAGAGAGCTTTTCTTGGCCCGGAGATGGTGGTTGATGCAGCGGAGAATGTCAAGCTCATTAGAGATAGACTTCGGGTGGCGCAGGACAGGCAGCGGCATTGGGCCGATAGCCACCGGAGACCTTTGGAGTCGAGGTATAGCTTAGAATCTAGATTTTGTTCTTGTGGTTGCTTGTGATTGCTTATTTTAGATTAAGTGTTGAGACCTTGTTTGTGCTAGGTTGGTGATCTGTTATTTTTGAGGATTTCTCCGACGCGGGGCACTATTCGCTTCGGTGGAGGCGAAAAGCTTAGCCCACGTTTCGTTGGACCCTTCAGCATCCTTGAGAGGGTCGGCGCTGTGGCGTATAGGCTAGATTTTTTGCCTATGCTAGAGGAAGTTCATGATGTGTTCCACGTGTCACAGTTGAGACGGTACGTGGCGGATCCGAGTCACGTATTGGATCACTTAGAGATCGTGGTGGGCCCTACTCTTAGCTATCCAGAGCAGCCAGTGGAGATTCTGGATCGACGGGAGAAGGCGTTGAGGAACCAGACTATTCCCTTGGTTCGCGTCGCATGGAGGCATCACTCTCCAGGTGAGTCAACCTGGGAGAGGGAGGATAAAATGCGCGAGCGATACCCTTATCTTTTCGAGCCCTGAGGTATGGTTCTTTTTCTTTTCCTTGCATTCCTATCCTAGTTTCATCTTTTAATTTCGAGGACGAAATTATTTTAAGGAGGGTAGGCTTGTCACTACGCAATTCTAGAAAATAGGATTATTTTTTAATTTTTATTTGGTAAATTATGTATTATTTATAATTAATTATATTTATATTTAATTGTTGATTCTATTATTTTTTATTGATTGTTTTAGGGTTTTGGCTAGTCTGGACCCATGTCAGACCCTAGTGGACCCATGTCCGACCCAACCAATACCCTTATGAGGCCTATTTTTGGATTTAGAATAATTATTATATTTTTAATAAGTTAGTTGGAGTGATTAGGAGTTAATTTGAGTGCTTTTGGAACCCCAAACCCAAATCCCAATTGGAATAACTAAAGGAGAGGGTGTTTTAGTCATTTGTCCTAATGTAAACCTACTTCTATGTATATGGCCGGCTCCCCTAACCCCTATTCCAAATCTGGACAGAAAACCCCCCTCCTCTTCACTTCTTCTTCTTCTTCTTCTTCTTCTTCTTCTTCTTCTTCTTCTTCTTCTCCATTCTCCATTTTCTTCTTCTTCCTTCTCCCAACAAGTTTCAAGTAAGTCCTTTCTTCTTCTATTCTTCATAGATATAAACCCTAACCATTTATTTTTCTCTAACCTAGGTGTGTAGAGCCTAGACTT